>CAKOGP040001972.1:0-12379 GCA_933822405.4 Cylindrotheca closterium
TCAAAGGAGGAATGAGAGATACCAAACCTGCGCCAAAACCCTTTTGCTAGTGTGCTCTTCTGGTCCTGTATGGAGCCCATGTCATTTGCATTTTGCTCATCAGCATTCTTGATATAGACATTGGAGAGCACTCACAAGCGACGAAATCACAGCAGACAGTGATGGCCACAAAGTGAAAGGGGAGTACGATGCAGACTCCATGGCCTTCGTCACAGCTGTCGTGAGGGACTTCCGGATGTTCAACTCCGTTGAAGGGATAAAGTTCAGCCCAACTCATGCGAATAGAGCGCCAAGGAACATTCGAATTGCCATGCCAACAAGCAGCAGGAGGAACTTCACTCCCTGCTATGCAGATGGAAGCGAACCAAAGAAGGGAAGCAACACCCCTACAATTGACGAGTTTCCAGGTCTCAACATTGCAAAGGTAATGTTCAAGGGTGCACTAACGGCGCACATGTCCCTTCATATCATCAGCAATGGCAACGTAATTGGCACAAGCTGTCCAACGGCCTTGCCTCGAACGTGGAATTTCGCGTTTTGCGAAGCCATCCGAAATTACAGGACCACAGAGACATTTGAAGCGGTCGAATGGGGAGAGGAATCCCGGAAGTGGCAAAATGGACTTGCTGGAAAGTTATACGCTTTCCGCCTTGATGGCAACAATGACGTCAATGTTGACGCCAGCGTCTATGGGAAGGTGTCCATCTTTTTGCTGGAGATGATCTTCGACGTCATTAAGCTGATCGCAGATGGCACATGGACAGCTTCCCTCATCCCTGAGGGTGTGACCAGCCAAGCTGCCAAGATGATTGTACACAATTCCTGTTTGGTTGTGCAAGCTGCGGGGTTCAAAGATTGCTGGCCAGGAATGGTAGCGACTCTCGATGCTGCTACAAGACGATCGATGTCACTGCCACCAGCCCCCCACCTAGCGATGGATCGAGCCTCTTGGGAAACCTATAACAAGTATTTGCAGAACTGTTTCCAGATTACATACAAGAGAGCACGTGCATTCTTCTTCAAGAAGAACGTGGAAGACAATTTCTCAGACTCTGCCTTTTGTGCAATCGATATAGCGGTGGTCTTCACTTGTGCTGATCTGAGATACAACTTAATTCCAAGTGGTGTCGCGGCAGGAGAAATTGTTCGATCAGCGGCCAAGGCCCGAAAACAAAATATCACTATGCCAGCAGAAGACTCGGATAATGAGGGAGAAGATGTGCTAGATCATTCAGCCGAGGAAGAAGAAAATGGTAACAATGGGAGAATACCAAATACTACCCTCGAGAGGGATTCCGAGAGCGAGGACGGCAATGAATCTGAATCAGAGCCAGACCCTTTGTTTGACCAAGAAATAGGAGCTAATGACGAAGGAGATGGCAACAATGAGAGATTGCCAACTGCGAGCTTTGACACCACAGCTGAAGAAAATGGCAACTTGAACGGTAGCTCCGACGATGAATTACTTGTCGAGTCGGTTGTGTTTGATTGGCTGCGTGCGCACGGGTTCAGAAAATGGATTAGGACGAGGTTCCCACTACATGGCACAACGGGACGTATATGGTCTAACTTTCAGCAAAGACCGGGAGTGAGACTGGAGGTCATGATTACGGATGACGGCCGACTCATTGTCCTCGCATATCTAAGCGACAGGGCTTGCCCAATTGTCCAAATTTACGAGCCATCCACTCGGGCTGGACTTCAAGACAAAACGGAGAAAGATTTAAGAAGGCAAGCAAGACAAATTCCTCAGATGATTGCTAGATTTGTCTCGGAGGTCGAAGGTATCATTGCTGCTGCCCATTCTGCAACAAAGAAGAAAACAAATGGGAGAGATCTTAACATGTTTGAGCTTATCCGGGAGTCGTTTAGAGTCTTGGACTCGTGGTTGGAGAGGTTGAAGGTTCACACGATGCAGACAAGGTATGAACTAACCTTTGCAACGGCTCTTGCAAACAGTGATGAAAACGAAAAGATATCTGTTCCCATTGCCGATGGCGAAACCCCTGTGTCCTGCCTATCCTTCGTTCGACGGCGAGATCTCTATGAAGGGCTCAAACTTCATGTGGACCATCATCGCTATATACTTGTTCAGGGGCTTTGTGCGATGGAGAAAAATCCACAGCTCAAGGAGCTGCTACCAAATCCAGTGTGGGCAGCCTACATGGCAGCGGCGGAAGTACTCGTGCTGCTTCTTGGTGCTGGGGCCGGTTCCAAATGGAGCATATTAGAAAGGAGCATCCAGCGGGCGAAATCCAACGAAGAAAGCGCTCCTAACACACCTTTCCACTATGACAACAACTGGTGGGATGTTCACCCTGATTTCATTCAGGTGGTGAGCACGGACGAGGAATGGAGCACTTGGGCTTGTGTCACAGAAGGAGTCGATCCAAGCACATGCAATATACAAATGATGGATCGGCGCCTGAGGGCACTGCGGGCAGTTGATGACGATGACGAGGGGGAAGAGGAACCAGATGAATTCCTAGACTGGCTCCAAGAAAAATTGCCTGTCCACCAGATTGAAGGACTGAAAGGGCTACGAAATCCCACCCAATATCGCAAATGTGTCCAAATGATGTATATGGAATTTATCTACGCAGGAGATCCCACATCGACCACGGCCAATTCAATGTTTCAAGCTGTGAACTGGGCGGCTGTGGGGGCGACACCAAGAGCCGTTGTGAAGCTTTATGAAAGGTGCGCAAACGTCATCGTCGCTCTCTATAGAGTTGAACTGGCCGAAAGAATTACTGCATTTTGGAACAGCACTCACAAGCGGAGCCTTCGTGGCGGTTTCAACATGAATGATGCCACAAAGGCCATTTACCGTGCCAAGACTAAGCTTCAAATTATTGATTGTGTCCTTGTCCACCTCGATGCCACCTGGCCCTCTCCCATCATATTTTGTCCAAAACCAATAGGAGATGCAGGTAAGATTGGGCCACTTGGTGCTCAAGAACAAATCTATTTTGTGCGCATGTCCTAATGACCCTTGTTTCTTTGCTACTTGCAGCCGAAATTTACACTTACCTGACAGGCTACCCCTCAGGATCTGCATTCCCAACCTCGGTCCCAACTGGTCAAGGTTGGGTTAGTCTTGGGGTTCCACGCGCTTTGATCGCCCTAGGTCGGATGTGCGGCATGGTGAAGGAGGTTGCAGAAGATGTCATAAGAGCATTTGGTGGAAGGAACCCTTTCCGTGATGTGTCCGTCTTTCAGCATTTCCTTGCTTCAGAGCTTGCCAAGCATGGCTCATTGGAGGACCCAGCATTCATCTTCAAATCTCGCAAAAGCGAATTGCGGATGGAGCAATCAAATTGCCTACTTATAGCATACAACAGCAGCTCTGAGTTTACGGCCCTAACAAGGCCTTTTGTCAAAAAACCAGAAACAAACCCCGATGACATCCAAAGGGACTCGTTTGCAGGAAACTTCCTTACCATCTCTCACACTAGGCATTTCAATTTGCTAAACAATTTGAGTCGGCAACTGGCAGAAGAGCACCGCGGCCCGTTCGACCAAATGTACCTGACCAATGGCAGCCCAACCCATAATTCATGTTGGTCCTGCCCTCACATCCTGCTTCTGCAAGCCTACATCATTTTCTTCTATAGAAACCAGGGCATGGCATATAGCCATAGCCAGATGATTATGCCAACAGACTACAGCAACGTTATTGGAGCAATCTACACATCACCGTCGAAGATAAAATATGTTACGAAGGAGATTATGAAGCCAGGCCTTTTCAAGTCATCTCTTCAATTGTATCAAGAGCCAGATACCTTTGAAAAGTTGGAGGTCTTTGCAAAGACTAAGTGGGAGGTCCATGGTGATCTGATACGAGTGGCAGTCAAGTCTTTGAAGTCACCCAAAGAACTGATGAAAGTTGACACCCACCAGGATGCATTATTGGCAAGTCGCCCCAAATCGGACACACTCTCCTTCCATCTAAAGGCGATCCAAGTGCAGATGTCCGATACCAGAAAGGCAGATGCAAACCGACTATCTGTGGCCACCTTCATCGTTTCCAAATTTGGCATCGTTTCCGAGGAATTTTTGGGACTACTGGAGAGTATTCGGAACGATTTGAGGTATCATATCGACAGATACCACAAAGATCCTAGCCCATGCAATTTGGATTCCTGTTCCGAAGTAGTGAAGAGATATGGGGCAAATAAGAGTCATACTTACTTCAAATTTGACCCAGCAGGTTGCAAACCGCCTCCTGATCACGGAGGTCCGCGACCAATTCGAACCGGGCACTACAGGGAACCAATAATAAGCACCCCTGAGAAACGATCTCTCCCATCAATTCAAAGCCAGCACGATGGAGTGTTGGGTCGTGACCTTGGTTTCCACAATACATCCTTATTTCACACCCCCACAAATTTGAAAATTCCAGCGGTAGAAATCGGCAACAGCAATGAACGGCCAATCACTTATTCGGATGACAAAAATGAAGATCATCTTGGTTTCCACAATAAATCATTATTTCACACCCCCACAAATTTGCGAATTCAAGTGGTAGAAATCGGCAACAGCAATGAACAGCCAATCACTTATTTGGATGACACTAATGAAGATCATCCAACCCAAGACGGACTCAATACGTCATTAGATGGGTACAATCAACGTCAACTTCCGCAGGGAACCAAACATCCCACAGCAACTGGCTTCAGGGAGTCGTTATCATGTCATCCTGGTAGCATGATGGTCCATCGGATTCTCTCCGTTCCTTTGTCACCCGACGATTTGGCCATAATCAAGGACAAAATGGAAAGCACAGATGACCCAGAGTTGAAATTCAAATGGCTTGGATTGGAAGGCATGGATCTTGCATCATTCTGGACCCTCAAGCCTAGAATTTGGCTGAGAGGCCAGGTTGTAGACTACTACATGAAATTATTGCAAATACGGAACGATACAGACTATGCTGGCAGTGGCTTTTGCTTCTTGGATTCGAACTTTTACACAAGACTAATGAACAATGGTATTCGTGCAAGGAGATCTCCGACCTACAACCGCTACAATTATGAATTGGTGGAAAGTTGGGTCAGCGGGAGGTTTGATGCTGGGGTCATATTCAACCACACAAAGATCATCATCCCAATCAACCAAGATGACAGTCACTGGATTTGTGCAGTCATTTCTTTGAAAGAGAAAAATATTCAAGTTTACGATTCTATTAGAGGTAAACGAGCTGGACCGCAAATCATTCAAAATCTCATGAGATACCTAGATGACGAACATTCGAGCTTGCATGTGACTGGTTTGCCCAACAAAGAAGCTTGGCAGTCAATTTGCACAAATGCAGACACTCCACAACAACAAAATGGTAAGTTACACCTTTGTGAGCAACGCCGCAACTCAATTCTCTACGAGTATTCAACTATGTTCCAAATCAATTTCCAGGGTATGACTGTGGTGTATTCACCTGTCTATTTGCAGACTGCGTTTCCCTTGGTGTCCCTATGGCCTTCGACCAGAGTGACATTGATAATAATGCTCGACAAAAGCTTGCGCTTGCAATTTTGAATGATCGACCCATTCTACAGCCAAGAGCAGCCCAACAGCAGCAGCCAATTTTGTCTGACCAAGCCATTAGTATCCCATTTGTATCTCCTAGTTGAACATGCGGCTTTCACTCTCAAAATGAATAGCCTAATACGCCACTCGCCGAAAAAGAATAAAAAATAGATACAATACTATAGTGTTACGAAACATACCGTACGTTATAATATGTTCAATGGAATGTGCCAATCGATGGTATATGACCGATTCGACTAAAAGTCATTATCATTCCATTCCAACACTCCATTCCAGCCCTCCATTTTTCCGGGTTACTGTCTAAAATCACACAATAACATCACATGTCGGAAGAATTCGGGAAAAGGGCTCGAAAGGAAATGTTGCTTCTCGCTCCTAGTGCATATGCTTCAGATGTTGGAAAGGAGAGTGCAACCCTTGTTGACTTTATGATTGACGTTTTGCAGTTGCAGAAAAGATCAATTTGGGAAGATTTGAATACAGAGAATAAGGCAAAGCGGATCTTTTGGCAGGCAATAATCAGCTGTTTGGAACACAGTACTACCTACACTGCCTTGACAAAGGCCATGCCAGGATGCAAATACAGTCTTTACCAGATTGCAATTGATGAAAAGAGACGCAACAAAAACAAATGGAACGATCTTATGAACTTTCTATCCAAAGGGAAATATATGTTCCCTGAACAAGAAGACGATGAGGCAGCTACAACCATGCTTATATTTATTAAATCCACAAACTTTGGAACGATGCTGCCCGAACTGAGGCAAGAGGTCACCAAAGAGTCATTTGCAAAGCTCAAACTCATCGATTACTATATCAATCGCATCATCGATTGGTTGACCAAAACTATAATGATGTACTATGTTTGGGGTGCGAGAAATACCCGACAAAACAACAAAAACAATGATGACCCATTCATCAAGAACATCCTCGAACACCGCGTTGGGAGCATCATATTTGAGGTACTGGCGAAATGGGGATTGGTGATCCAAGGCAAACAACCGGCATTGTGCATTGAGCAGCAACCGATTTCTGAGTACCCCAATAGTGTTGAATCAAACTTGTTTGGCTACGTGAAACGGGCGACTCTCCTCATGGAGAGTGGACGCTACCAGTTTGACCACAACCTTGATAGCATCCAAGTTGGTCCTAAATTTGGAACACCACAGTCTGTATTACAGAATACAAAGATCAAAAACATTATGGGATGTCTGCAAAAGGTTGTCGATGAGCAGTATACACCGAAAACGGTTCTGGTTATTGGAATGATAACGCTAGCGATTCCTCCATTTCCCTTTCATGCTGCCAAAGACATGCTGTCAGAAGCCATACACAATAGCAAGCTAGAGGAAGAAGAACTTTGCGACTGGGCACGATTGAGTAAGCTGCAAGAGACGCCCAATGTTCATGTTTTTACGATCTCATTTGAGGAATGCCGAAACAAGCATTACTATGGATTCCACCCTCATCTCCATAAAAGGTTGGACACCCAGGATACCGGCACTACGCTTGTGGCAGCAGCAAGAGCTATGTTAGAAGAGTATGGACTTGATGGATTTGATCAAATTTGCATCGATTACTTCAACCCCCAAAAAAAATATGTTGTTGGACCGCAATGCAGTGTTTCGAAACTGGCTGAGTTGCTCAAACCTGATGGAGCAATGTACATCCCTTTTGAAGGAAGTTGTCTGGAGTTCCGGGATGCACACGGTCCATTCGAAGAGACCAGCCTGAAAATAGAACCGTTTCAGCTTGACACAGAACACTTGCTCTGGAATGCGGCACAAGCTGTCCCTCCATGTTTCTTGGAATGCCGTGACACCTCTCTTATTATTGAACCTCATTTCAAGATATGTAGGGCCAATAGCCGGTTAGAAGATTGTTTCAATTCCGAAATATTGAAATGGGCTACAGACCACCAAATGCATGTGGAGACCAGGGCCAGGCACAAGCGACAATGCTCGAACTCATCACCCGACTTTGAGCTTCAAATTGCGGACGAGGGAAAGAAAGCAAAAACTAAAAACCATATGACAGTCGGAGCTAAGAACACCTATCCTAAAGAGCGGAAGACTGCAAATTCGGACTGGACCAAAACAGATGCAAAGCTTGTGGTCCAGACAGTTCCACACTTTTTCAAGGACACACTTCTCCTTGTTATTGCGCATGGAGGCTTGTTTACAAAAGGTACTTTGCGGGAATTCCAAAGTTTGTTGATTAGCTTGTCCAAACCAAACCAGATGGTCCCATTTGATGACATGAAAAAACAGCTGGAAGCCAAGGTCGGTCGCTTTGACGAATTCCGCGCAAAAAGTTTCAATAATGAAAACGCTGACCCTTACAACTTTTTGATTGTCAGGCCAGGGCTTATACAAGGAGTGGTACATGCTCTAGAACAAGCTGCAAAAGACGATACAAAACTGAGCTGGAAGGGAATTGCAAAGACAGCAGAGGAAGTGACTTTTTCTAACAATCATGGTCTCCCAATTCAAAGCAGAAGCCAGTTATGCGGCCGTTACTTCATGTTCTTCTCGGCAGATCAAAAGAAACATGATCCTGGAGCACAGCTTCCAGACGATTGGAAAACGCTTGGTAAAAATTTGATTGACAATGCGACAATGTCTCTGATTGATGAGCTGGCGTTACATGCAGCTCAAGTCATTTATGAGGATTTGGCAAAGATTCCATGGCAAAACTTGATCGCCGTATTCCTTGTTCACCCGGGAATCGTTGAGACCAACAAGGCATACCACCAGCGCCTTCACTATGATAGGCCAAGACCTCAAGAAGGGAGGACGTTCTACATTCATGTCCCCCTCACTACTGATGGCATGATGCTGAGAATACTCCCATCTGTAGCACAGAAGGGCTCTGGAAAACAGAGTGAGTTCGTCTTTGTTCCCTTCGGCTGTGCTCTCGCTATTCCAGTGAATCTCGCCCATGCCGGCGTCTATTCCAAGCCTGGAAGCGATATCATCAACAGGCGATTGCACATAGTAGTCACAGAGAGAGCAACCCAAAGTTTGTTCACTCAGAGCGAACAGTTGGATTGTGTAGGCCTCGACGACGAATGTCTTCCAAAGAAGACCTTTGAAAACGCAATGGAACCAACTTCCGAGCAGAAGGAGTTTGCTGATATGTATCTGATGCTTTATAGACCAATGCTGCAAAAGGCTTTGCAGCACCCCTGTCGTCTTCGGTAACAAATGAATATATATAGAGAGAATTTATCTTCTTGTTTGCTCCGACTAAGTAATAGCACATATGCGAAGTAGGATATGTAAGATTAGAAGTTCTTCTTCTATAATCGTATCAGCTCCGGGCTTCAGAAGGTTCAGAACTCAACTGGAGGGTCCTGTGGCGGACCTGTTCAAGGAATCTCCGGTGGTGCTGGGCGAATGCTCAACTCGCCTTTCACAAAACACTTGTTGGATCTCAGAAGGCCACTGGAGAGGCCAATGATGATGGTGAAGCAGGGGCATCGATCCAGTAGCAACCACATCTGCACTTTGCACTGGGCGATGTTGAAGTGAAGTGGAACTAGCTCTAGTGGCTCTGGTGGTGCTGGACAACAGTTTGATTGGTTGCTAAACTGGAAACAGAAGAGAAAGTACCTGTTAATTGACTAACAATACTATTACTGTAGCATAATGGTAGCAGCTTACTAGAAGTTCATGCCATTTTCGCATTTGTCTGCAGCGTATTATCATGTCTACAAAATTTGTTGTTACCCTTCATGCATAGTATGTACTATTATCGACTTGGGACAAAACCTCTACTACTATTGGGGAATCAATTTGACCATCCCCGCAAGAACAGCAATACATTCGGAATTACAATGTGGGCTCCACAGAAGCACCGGGATTTTTGTCGGTCTAACGCACGCCGCCTGGTTCCATCTCTGCTCCACCCATGCCTGAGTCGCACTTTCCACAAGGCCATTTCCAATATCGAAAGGGATTCCACATTTTCGCACTGCTTCAAAACGGAGCATGCCTTGGAAAAATAAGACATCCTAAGTTCCTTGTCATCTTCAGCAAGCAGATCATTCACAAGGGGAATTGTTCGTGTCCTCCAGCTTTTCGAATGCCAGCGATCCAATCTAGAAAGCATCCACTGGTGGAGGCTCATTTGCAACAATACCCTGTTCCCCCTAGTCCAGTTTGTCACTAGATATTCTAGGGCTAGTTTGTCATTGGCGTCTTTCCGGCCGAGAACATAGTATGGTAACTTGTCTAGAAGGACCTCGAGCAGTTGCATACATGGGTCGATGGTCGAAAAGAGGATGTGGAATGGAGTCATTCCAAAGTCATCCACCAGCCTTGATCCCCCGCTTATTCTCGTCTCGATACTTTGGCCAAGTTCTTCCAGGGTTATGTTGATACCGGATCGGTCGTAACAAAACATGTGGACAGGATCGTAGTCGAAGCGGTCCTCCAATCCGTAAAGAATATTATCTTGCTCTCTGCCAAAGCGATCTTCCAACAGTGTGCATCCTTCAAAGGAGTCATATTTGGCTGTCGACCCCGGCGGAAGAACCATGTTTACGAGATCACTGCAGCGACCGAAAGAGACGTGTCCGATCCGAATCGGATTGCAATCTTGGGGCACTATCACTGATACCAACGATTCGCAGCCATAAAATGAAGTAGCACACAAACGCACTATTGGCTTCGGTAAGCTCACAGCCTGCAGGGATATACAGCAAAGAAAGGCACCATGTGGAATCTCCCTGACGGACGTTGCCAACAAATCAGCCTCCACCAAACCATAGCACTCCTCGAAGCTACCCTGGCCTATCTTGTTTAGACGAGAGGAGATCCTCAGTCTTTGTAGTGAATAGCATTGAGCGAAAGCCTCTTCGCCAATTTTCTTCACCGAATCAACAATCACCCTCTCGATGTTTTTTGGGGTTGTTTCTCCGTTCATGCCCTGGTAATGGTACTCGAGAACCATCTTACCGTATTGAGAAACGAAGACAAGATGATATGAGCTTCGTGTATTTTGATCGCCACAGGCTACTGTACCGTATTGGAAAACATGCGGACATGGGCACACACCACAATCAAATAGGCCCAAGCAGCTCCTATCGGAGGTACATTGACAGCCGAGTCCCTCCGATGGAAGTGCGTTGGGACCGGTTTTTTCTTTACACCATTTTTGTGTGCCGCAATAACGTTATTTTCTCGTTGCAAAGTGTGTCATCAACAATCACTTTGTCATCGCTACCAATATATACAGCCATCAAATGACGAGCACCAACAAAGCACCATGTGCCAAGATGAGAGATCCACTGATGCGCGAACTTGTCGAATTCTGCCGCCAGCAACCTGTGCTACTTTCGTTAACCGGAAGCAAAATGCTGAAATGTCTTGAAGCTATCAACTCTGCACTGTATCACCGTTTGCAAGATTACTATGGCTTAGACTCGTCAAGACGTTCCTTCAACAAAAAATGGTATTTATTAAGGAAAGAGGTGTTAAAAAAACATAAAAGGTACTGGCAGCAAGAAGGCCTATGGAACTGACTCGAGTGGAAGCAGAGCTGAAGCTGCTGGAATTGCAACTCACAGGTGTTGACGCCCAACGGCAAAATATTACTCAAAGAAAGCAGTATGCCGCTGCAATTTCTAGAATCGAGGAAGAAGAAAGACGCTATTTACTCACCCAGCGTGAAAGGGAGAGACAAGAGCACTCTTGTTTCCCGCTACCCAAATCTTTCCATGCATATCAACGACAACGACAGAAACCAAGGACAGTTGTTGGAATGAACACACTGTACATCGCGTGCCATGACGACACCGTTGTAAAACTTGAGATGAAAGTTCGCATGACAATCGCCTAACTGATGGAAGCTTATGGAGGAATGAAGGCTGCCTTTCTGGTAAACCCCAACATTGCAACCTTGACACGGAATTACGTTTCTCCACCAGGCAAGACACCACTTTTGGTTGTCATGCACAAAGGCATCTATCGAGTTGGAGTTTTGAAATCAAGTAATCTTTTGCAAATGGAGCTTTTGCTCTGGAATTTGTCGCATACACAATTACTCAAAAGAGAACACTGGCATCATCCGCACAGCTGGGATACCGTGACTTTCCCCAGCAATGTCAATTTTATGGATGGAGGATACATCAACCAGGTTTATTTGATTGCTGGCTCCATGATAGGGGCGGACCATGAACCACCGACCTGTAGTGACTTTATATATCTTTCCGGTGGTCCAGACTATTGTCCAGTCCCTGTTTGTCAGAAATCCATCGCCATTTACTGTAAGATTCCTGGAAAAGCGGAGCACCGGAAGAAACACTTGCATACTGTTCACATCAATGAAAAGCATTTGGTGACAGTGCGGGCACAACCAACAGGCAGGTGGATCGTCACCATGATCCGCGGTAGGTGAGGTCAAACAAATTGTGCGAGTGATCTCATCCAACACAGCCACATCCCAACAACCGGTACAACAACCACCACCTGGAACGCTAGCAAGTAATGAAATGGACACCAATCCCGACACTTGTTGCCTTGGCAAGAACTTTGTGATCATGAGTTACACACCAAGATCAGCAGATGTATATGCATACGACCCAGCATTACCACCGACAAACGTCCCTATTGTGTCGGGAGCAACTGCTTTTGATTGTCCACAGACTGGTAATACGTTCATCTTGATAATTAGCAAAGCACTCTACTATGGGAACCAATTGGACCATTCACTAATCAACCCAAACCAGGTACAAAGTTTCGGAATTCCCCTATGGGATAACCCTTTTGACGAAACAAGGCATGTTGGTATTGAATCCAAAAAGATATTCATAGCATTAAAGGCA
>CAKOGP040001973.1:0-12297 GCA_933822405.4 Cylindrotheca closterium
CTTCAGGATTCCGTCTATTGATATGATTTGGAATTCGAAGTTTCTTAATGACCCTGCGACCATCAAATGACCCGTTGTTATTTACAGAATTAGGATCAGAAAAGATCGAAAATAAAGTTGTTCTGTGCAAATGATATTGTTTAAAAACTGAAATATATTTAAGGCAGAGATCGCCCGTTGAACATTGAAAGAAATCAGAATTCCCACAGTCGACCCCGCGCGGTACGGATTTTCGTCATTTGCCGGGAGGCTATGGAGAGTCCTTCGCTCGTTCACTTGCGACAGACAGACGTAACGGACGAACCATAAACGATCGTCTATCAACGGCTACGTCAGCTCGTTTGTCCTTCGCTCGGATTGGGAGGGGTATGTAGAAGATAGTAGAGATGGCGGTAATGGTTCTTCGCTCCGTCCACCTCCCCCACTACGAGGCTAGACCCTCCAGGAGAAGGAGAGCTGGTCAGCAGCCGGTCGGCGGACAGACTGATTCGACTCATGGAACTGATTTAGCCCGAAGAAATAATCGGACGCGTCGCACTTTAACGGACACTTTACAAAAACACGGGCAGGATCTTCAAGATCGCTGAGAATTTCTCAATTGCATGCGCATGTACCGATATGAACCAAGTTACAGGAAAGAGACCTGGTACAGTACAGTATTCAACTTAATTTCATATGATTTTGACCGCTATCTGAAAGTAAATGAAGTGTACTGAATACGTTTTGCAGGTGTGTCTTTGGATTCGTTTTTTGTTTTTCACACATGCCTTTGGGTACAAGATATCATTCGGAAGTCAAAGATTGTTCTGTCAATTCAGTGGCTGCTGGGCAGAGTCTAATGATGACGCAAGCTCGGCGATAAAAAATGAGGAGGATGGAGATTCCCGCTTGTTCAGATTTCAGGGCTGCTCCGACATTGTTGCCTCTCGGCGAGGATTTCTTGTTGCTGCTTCTGGCACTACATGTGCGTTGGGTACTCTCTCTAGGCTATCAGTCTCGTCATCATCTTCAAAATTAGGTGGCACCGAAGTACTTCCATTTTCAACCCTCCGTCGGTACAAATCTATTCAGCTGTCCAATGGAATGCGCTGCGTACTGGTAAGTAGCAAGCTTCATACTTCTTTCAGACTTTCACAAACGTCCTTATTCATTCCACATCGCAGGTGAGCGACAGAGCTGCACGCAACGCTACTTTCAGGCCTTCACAAACGTGTTCTAACCTCCTTATTCTATTGCATCGAAGGTGAGCGATAGAAGTGCAAGCAGCGCTTTGTTTCAGACTTTTACAAACGTGCTCTAACCTCCTTGTTCATTCCACATCGAAGGTGAGCGACATAGCTGCAAGCGCCTCTGAAGCCTCTCTATCAATAGCTGATAGTGGCCAGTTCTCTGATTGTTTTGATGGAAATGCACACCTGATGGAACACATTGGTAAGTAGCAAGGTTGGATTTGATCTTAGACAAAACGTGCCCTAATCTCGGTTATTGAATATTAATCGGCTTTGTTATTACCTCGATACACTTTAGTATTGAGCTCGGGATACTCAGATCTTGACTTTGATGATTGGATTTCCAGTTATGACGGTTATTCCAATGGTTTTACTGCGTTCGAGAAGGTATGTTTTCATTTTGGTTGTCCAAATGAAGTTCTGCAAGAGGCGCTGGAGAGATTCGCACTTCTCTTCACGGAAAAGAATGTTCAGGATGCCTGCAACGATAAAACCATACTCAAGCGGGAGATTAGAAGAATCAACAGCGAATTGGATCCAAAGAATGACTTTGCAAAAGAAATGTACTTGGTGAAGAGTTTAATCAACCAGCAGCACCAGTACTCGCGATTCTCCGCTGGGAACATTGAAACTCTAGAGCTTTGGCCTGAACGAAACAACGTTGATGTCGGAACTAAACTTTTCGAGTTTTTCAAAAAAAAGTATTTACCAGAGAAAGCTGTTTTGGTTGTGATTAGTCCAACTGATTTGAAAACTCTGGAAACATGGGTCGCTCCGTTTGCAAGAACTTTGTCGCAAACAAAACCTTCGAGTGGCGAAACCAAGCAAATATTCCCGAGACTAATGCTGAGCAATGGCAAACTGTCATCAGTTTGCATGCTTCGACAGAATCCAATTGGAGGGCAATACCCATCAGACAGCTATGAAACACTCTCGATCTATTTTGGTCTGTCGCTTGACTACTCTGATCAAAATGGGGTGACTGGAACACAGCTTGGTTTTGCACTTTCACAAATGTTTGGAAGGCGTGGACCTGGCTCACTCTACAAGCTGCTGCAACAACGCAAATGGACACCGGTTGGGTCAAAAGGGGTGCCGTCGATTTCTTTTCCAGTTGATGTTTCTGGATTTCAACTCATGAAATTTCAATTATTCTTGACGCAACATGGTTTTGCCAGCCGTTCTTCAGTTGTTGCGGCTGTCTATGACGCAATAGGATCGTTTGGAGCAAGTTCAGTCTCAACACCCAATTTTGAGGTTAATAGAAAGCTCGTTGCTCAATATCTCAGCATCGGACAACTCTATGGATGGCTTCTTGCTCCACGACCTCCTGATGCTGTCGAACTAGCATTTGATGCACAAGTGTATGGCGTATCAGAGCAAAAGGGTATAGGCGGCAACAATTGGTATCGCCTACCGCTTCCTCAGAACGCTGTTGCTGTAGCAAGCCTTCAAAAGTCTTTGGCTGATGCGCTACGCATAATGAACGACCCATTTCAATCCATTGCTGTTGTGACAGCCTCGTCACAATCAATCGCGGCAATGAGAACAAAATCATTTGATGACAACTTGCCTCTATTGCCTTTGTCGAAATGGAACAGCGAGCCAGTGACAGGCGCCAAGTACGCTTTCGATGATATGTTTCGACTATCCGGAAGATTACAGGAGTGGATATTAGCGCGTTCAATGGAAGATGAGCTCCAACCTCCATCATTGAACCCCCTGATTCCCCGATTTTTTAGACCAGCTCGAATTATAAAAAAAACTGAAAAGATTTATCAGTATCCATCGGTATTGCAAAATGACGGTGGTTACTGGGCCGTTCTGGGAGTTGCCTCTGTAACTGAAAGAAATTTTTTTTTCCCACTCCCTTTAACTGCACCAGAGCCAAATTGTCGTTGTGGCTTTGTCTTGCAATTGCTGTCAAAACGACCTGCCAGAGCGAAAACTCTACAAGCTGCACATGCTGAGCTTTGGAAGGCAACGCTGGAAATTGAACTTGCTGATCTGGCAGAGCTCGGGTCTCCTGCTGGTCTGGCGTATGAGATCAGCTTCAACAGGTATGGCATGAGAATTTGCTTCCTGGGTTTGAGTCAAAACATTGGGGTTTATGCAAGAAGAGTTGTTCGGAAGATTGTAGATCATCAGACGAGGTTACTAGACGGTCCCCAAAAGCTTCCAAGATCACTTGTTGATACCGCAATCACCTCGGTGAAGCAATCCAGACAACTTTCTTCGAGACGCAAGATAGAATCAATTGCTATCATGCGAGATACATCAGCTACAGAGGCTGCTGTAGAAGCCATTGCATTTTTTAAATCGTGTAGTGGTGGAGTTTGCTTTTCTCAAGGTGATTTGCTTGCGCAGGAAACTAGGGGATTACTAATGGATCTCCGGACCATTCTGGAGCCAGTACTGGGGAGAGGAACAGGCACTGGGGTAGCTCTTCCACTGATTAATGATATACAATATCGCGCAAATTGGGTGCCCCGTTCCGCTTCCATTTGTAGCATCGCGGGGGCAAAACTCATATCAGATGCATGTGGGAGAATCCCACGATGATGTACGGATATGCTGGGGGATTTGGATTAGGAAACCTTTGTCAATCATCCATTCTTGAGATTGCCCCCCCCCCACGTTGTTGCCGGATGAATTCGAAATCCCATCACGCAAAAGGGTGCCCGTGATGAGTCAGCAGCATCTTTGCTCGAAAGTTTGCCCACTGGGTAGATATCAGCACCATGGGTGAGTAGAAATAGATGACACAAGCTCGGGCCGAACGCACAGCCATCTGTCTTCGAATCCCACCAGATCCACACCTCTCCACATTTTGGACAAAACCGCTGGCAGAACGAATTTCTGAGTACTCCCGAAGTTTGGATGTGGCTTTGACGACGAATAGAATGATGTGTTTGGACGGGACAGTGTTGATCAAGATGATTCTTTTGGAAGTCATTTGACGCTCCATATGGGAGAAGAGGTGCGCCATCACAAGATGCTCTTGGGCACCTTCCAAACATCGCCACACGAACTATCCTCTTCAAGCTGTCAAGCCCACGTGCACTTTGACAGAATCGTGAATGGACCATGAGGTACAAGGCCTCAGCCGCCACGTGAAGAACTTGCGGAGGAACAATAGAATGTTGCACTACAGAATTGTCATCAGTTTCATTCAAGATTAGCTGTAACGCAAGCCTATATATTGGATAGGAGCGAGTAGATACCTGCATCAGCTCTTTAGCAATTGCAACTGCGTCGTCACCTGCAACTTGAAATCCAATCCTTTCAACGATTGGACCTAACCGAGCGACGTTAAAGCCGTCGGCGATGAAATCCTTGGGAACTGGCAATAGAACTGCATCGTTATTGTTAGGCTTCACATAAATGTCACGCAGGTTTTTAGTATCAAAGACCTACCATCTCGAGGCCTACTGATCAAGTAACGTCTGATCCATGGAGTTGTTGTCGAAGATGATTTCTGGCTCTTCGCTGCATCACTGATACTTCCCTTCAACTGCTGTGTTGGAATAGCTGATTGTTTTTTAACATTGTTTCCGATTCGTATCGAAGTAGATTGCGATGTTCGCGGCTGCCATCTTTCGGAATGAGGGCCGGAGGATGAGGACCGATTTGTTCCTATTGGCTGTTGTTTCATCTGGGCTCCAAGAAGCAGAGAAGTTTTCGATAAAGGGGCTTTCGTCAGAGAAGATGACTTGGATTCAACAGCATCAGTAATTCCAAGTTCTCGTTTACGTTTGTTTGCTCTTATAGATAATGGCTTGTCAACCCCCTGATCCATCAGACTTGAGAATGCATTGTCGTCGGACAAATCAAATGATTGGTGATACGTTCGCGAATAACAGCCACTTATATCGTTTCCAGAATCTTCGGCCCTCGCAATTGCCGCAAGCACCTGTTCTTCGTCTGAGGATTTCTCACTGGCCTCGGATTGGAAAACATTGCCTGTGTCAGAAGATTCTTCAGTGTGGTAGGGGAATACATTTCTTTGAGAACGCCTGAATCCCTTGGCAAAACTGCTCCAGCTAGCGTTGAATAGAGCAAGGAATAAGAGACTTCTCTGAAACTTAACCGCCATCGAAGCCAACCAAACAAGTTCCACACGTGCAAACGCAGCTGGATAGTGAAGCCAAGCAAAATGTAAATGCGACGTGAAAACGGAGGCAGAGTTGAGTCAAAGAGGTCGAATTTCGAATTATTTTCGTCTGCCCATCCGCCGGCCCGACATCGCCAGAGTTAGACTACACGTGTACCGGTATCCGGTATGAATAGGAACGCATCAGTCCATCACAAAACTTGAACCCAAGACACTCGAAAATCTTCACGAAGATTCTTGCGATGGAACTCAAGAACATGACTCGTCTTGCTGTTATTGTATCACTTATCCTCCCTTTGGCATTTGGTTTTGGACCAAGCAGACCACATGTCTCTGTTTCAAATCTTGCTGCCACCAACCATCGCGGCATCAATACATCTCTGAAAGCTGCTGCATCGAATCCCTTCAATAGTCTTCCTTGGAACGTTGAAAAGGAGAAGAACAAGAAAGCCCGCATGCTAAAGTTAGAGCGGTCAAAGTTGCATAGAGAACTTGGAATTGCCGAAGATGCATCCTACGAAGAAGTTGTGGAAGCAACTGATAGGTTGATTGCCCGAGCTGGCGACGATCTCAAGCGCAAAATAAAAATCGAGGTAGCAAAGGACAAGATTCTGCAAATTCGACTGAACGCGAGACTAGCGGGACTGGCTGCTGCATCAACAGAGGCAAGGGCCCAGTCGACGTTTGAAGTTGATGGGTAAGTGTTCACGATTTTGTTAGTGTTCAAATTAATTTTCGAGCTTTTTGAGGTCGACCTTGATACACTTTACTGTTGCATACTAATTTATGTTTTATTTGCGTTGAATGCAATAGGGCTGACGAAGAAGCCGTTGCAACGAAGGATAAAGATACCGAATGGCAAGCACCACGATGGACCCAAGGACTGATTGTAAAACCTGATGATGCTCAACGCAACGGACAAGCTCGCCTATGGGGAGGAATCACACTCGCAGGATTGGTCTTCCCTCCTGCCATCGACTACCTCAACCGTTTCACATGGCTCGTGTGTATTGCCCAACTCTCCTTCCGGGGAATGCCACGCGATAATATGGAAGGCGGAGGACTGGGTATTTCCTTCAACGCTGGAGGTGGGGGGAAGTCACATATGAAGGTTGCTTGGTTGCTTGGTATCGGAGTCAGTGTCATAGGCGCTAGTTTGGTCTATGGTCTCATGCCTGCCTGGGCAAAAGGACAACGGTATACAGCCCTTTTGGCGTACACGTTACGGAACACAATCTTTGCCGTTGCATGTTCATACCTGCAACCTTACAAGGGTTAAGTGTTTGTCATTCCTAATATTAATAACGATCTCATCATCACTATTTTACTTTACAGTGTTCGATGTTTGACTAGCCCGAATCAAAATAGTCTTCTGGAAAAATAATCCCCACAATTCACATCAGTCAGGAAAATTAGAACTAAGTAGTCAATAGTTATCATTCCTTAGTTCTGCATGTCTTGTTACCCCCAATCCATGAAAGTATCAGGCACCAGTACGTACAAGAAGTACAATACGAGCTTGGTATTGTACTGCAGGGTTTTTTCCGTACCGGGTACGATACGGTCGGGATTAATAAACTATTTCAGTCTTCGATGGTTTTGGTGGTGGTATTGAATCCCCCATATATATTAATATACTCGTAAAAGAAACATTTGCCCTGCACGCGCACATTTTGCTCAATTTTGCGTTTTGTTCCGTTGGACGCTGAACTCAAAAATATCCATTTTTGCAAGAACAATGACGGAGCAGAAAAAGAAATCCGGATCATCGGCGAAATCCACATCTAGTTCTTCATCGCAGTCGAATATTCGAGTGGTGGCTCGTATACGACCACTCGCGAAGTATGAGCTGGAAAATGGAAGCAAGCAAATTGTGAATTCGCTGCCGTCACTTCTCGGAAGCTCACCAGCGACGGGGCCAACAACGGAACCAGAGGTTTTGGAAGTGAAGCCACCAAATGCAGAAAAGAGATGGTTTGAAGTAGACGCTGTCTTTGATGGGATTTCGACGCAACGGGATGTCTATGTGAAGTCAGGTGCACAACAAGCAGTCTGCCAAGACATCTTCAAAGGATTCAATTGTACAATTCTCGCCTACGGCCAAACAGGCTCTGGAAAAACGTTTTCCATGGGAACTGCTGCCGGATCGACTGAAATAACAGAAAATGATGGAATTATTCCACGCGCAACTGCCGATCTTTTCAGAATGATCGATGAAAGATGTGACGGGAACGCACAAGTTGAGCTGTCATACCTGGAGATTTACAACGAGGAAATCCGAGATTTGATGGTTGACGACGAGACTGGAGGCAAAGATCTCCGAGTTCGTGAAACGCTCAATGGAGAAGTATACGTGAGTGGCTTGCAGTCCCTACCTGTAGCGAATCCTCAAGAGATTGGAAAATGCATGGAAGATGCTTCGAAGCGTCGTGTTGTAGCATCTACAAAGATGAATGCCGTCTCTAGTCGGAGTCATGCTATCTGTGCATTGAAAGTGAAGGGAGTACTGGAGGATTCAACCAAATTCCACGCAAAACTTACGTTGGTCGATTTAGCAGGAAGTGAACGTATAAAGAAAACAGGTGCACAAGGAAGTCGACAAAAGGAAGGAATCAACATCAACAAAGGTCTTTTCATCCTGGGTCAAGTTGTGAGCGCTCTTGCAGAACAGCGCCCCAAATATAAACGCAAGCCTCCGTACCGTGATTCAAAGCTCACTCGATTGTTACAGGATTCACTTGGAGGCAACTCGAGGACGATAATGTTGGCATGTGTCAGTCCCGCCGATTTCAATCTTGACGAGACGGTCAACACCCTTCGCTATGCCACAAGTGCAAGAAATATCAAGAACAGCGCGACAAGAAATGTCATCAAGACAATATCTCCAGAAGAGGCGGCCAAGTTGCAAAGAGAGAATCAATTACTCCAGGCTCAGGTCAAGGAATTGCAAGAAACAATTCAAAGAATGGCACAAGATGCTTCGCCCTCAATGGCTTCGGCAGATACTGACAGCGATGATGACATGGACATCGAACTAGTAGAAAACAAGGCAGAAGCAAAAAGAATTCGCGACCTTGAGAGTGAGGTCAAACAATTGAAAGCTGCATTGAACAAAAAAGGTGGAGCCCGTGAGATATCGCAATCTATGGCCGACAACGCAATTGTTGTCCCTGAGCTTAATAAGAAAGTAGCAACACTGGAAGAGGAGCTCAAGATGAAGGAAGAGTTGGAAGAAGAAAATATCATATTGAGGCAAGAGCTCGAGGAAGTTAAAGCGGATGCGCAGTCTGCACGTGTCGCGGCAAACAAGATGAGCAAAATAATGGATCAGCTCAGAGAGTTGAAGGGAGAAGAGATTGATAAAAAGCGAATGGAACACGATCATATCAAGGTCGAGGAGGCGTGGGTTAGTTTCGTCTTCCAAGTGCTCGAGACAAACAAGGAGCAAATGCAGAAGCTTCGGGATGACTTCTACTTGGTTGCACGAGTTGTTGAAAGCCCCGATGTTCTAATACCAGCGAAAAGTAACAGCAAATGGTGGCAAAGACTAGGGAATAAGGAGGAGGAGGGAGGTCCGCCAGAAATGACAGTTGACCCAGAAATGCGACAACAACTGCTATCAGAACATATACAGTTCTTCAATGAAAAGTTGCTAGAAGTTGAAAACGATATTGCGACAGAATCTGAATCCCTTGGATCGATAAGGGACTCGCTGAGGCAACAAAGAGATCGCCTCGAAATTGAGATTGGTAGTCACCAGTTCGAAAAGGATTCGTTGGATAAAAATGACAATGATCTCCTTGAACAACTGACAGCATTACTTATCGGTCCAGTGAAGAATCTTGGAGATTTTGCGTGATCTACCCAAGGAACGATCGGTTTCTGTTTCTCCAAGCTAACTTTCAGAATATCTTTTACCAACATTATTGTATTGACGAAATTAGGACTACTTACAGACAAAATTACATATTACTTTTAGTTGCATATGGTTTTAAATCTCCCTTCGACTCCCATCCCATTGAACTGTATTTTTTGGCGACGCTGACTTCGCCGGTCCTCTAATTATTCAACAACTGGTAGAGACCGACTTTAAAAATCTTTCAAATGGACGACGTCCATAGCCATACTGTATATATGGTGGCACTTGTAAATCACCACATATTTCCTGGTAGTATTTTAAATAGTGACTGTGGCGAACCAAATTATCTTGGTTGGGTATTTCTCCTTTTCAATGCTACCTTCCGAATTGATGGAACTTAAATTTGCCAGCGTTGTTCAATTTCACACTTCAATTGGGACTCCAAGGACTGGAAATAACCATCGCTGCTGGTTTCAATCTAGGTTTGTCACCGTCAATTCCACTTTGGCCGACCAATGGCCCATCAGTATACCAAAAAAGGGGTAAATAGGAGCCATCGATAAGACTGTTCGAACGGTTGCGCATCTTTCGATTTGTGCAAAATTAGCACATTTCTGATTTTCAGAATAGCCGGAAGAATGCAAAGATAGTTTTTGGAAGATCCCATTGCAGTCATCGAAAAGCTATATGATATTGCAAGTGCTTCACATACTGATTTCATGCTCTCTTCCGCTTTGTTTAAATCGAGACCTGTAAAAAACCATCATTGGGATAGTGAATTGCGATAGTGAATCAATACTTTCCTGATGCTGCCAAGCTGGCTTCCCACGAAGCCTTCCTTGTAAGTCCTTGTCTCTTTTCGATTTTCTTCTGCCGTCTATCCTCTTCGTATTCCTTCTTTGTTCCTGGAATTGGAACAATACCAAGAAGCTTCATCTTCTCTTTCTTTCTCGGATCGTTTTCTGTAAGAATGGATTCGTCCTCCCGATGGTCTTGGCCATCTAACCCAAGACGAACAAGATTAGAGCCGCATAGATCAAATTCAACCCGGATTCTCTGGCACTTACCATTCATTCCATTCGTGTTGTCTGCGAGCTTAATCACACCCATGGAGCTTTGGGAAGGCATTCGGACTACCTGCTTCTCGACCTCCCTTTTCTTCGTCTTAATTGTCACAGCCTCTTTCAACATCTTTCCATCCAATGTTGCAGTTGCGACTCCAGCCTTTACAGTTCGTTTGGTTGTTGCTAGAGCAACCCTTCCAGTCATTTTCGTCGTCTTGCCGACGAGCTTTGTTGTCTTCATGACGCCACCAGTGGTAGCTTTCGCTGTCTTCTTCACCAATGCTTTACTCTTTCCGAGCAACTTTCTGTTCTGTTTCTTTTCTCGTCGCGCGATTTCTTGCTCTCGTATTCTTCTTGCAATGAGCTCATCAGAGAACGCTCTATCCTGAGCAGATAATTGGGAGCCTTTAGCAATCTCAACATATGCGTCACGGATTTTATCTGGCTCGTATGTACCGATATCCCATTGCCGACTTTGTTCGTTCCACACAGCCTCGACAGCACTGTCTTTCATCACTTTCACCTTCATTGCACCCATTTGTGTCCACGCCTCCAATCCCCTCGATTCAATTGGTTTCATCTTTTTGTCTACTTTCCCGAGTTCCTTGCGACGTTCCTCCACTTTTTCCGCAGTTTTGCGAGCTAGGAGCACCATCTTGTCGTAATCTTCGCGTTTGTACCAAGCCTTGTTTATTTCATGTCCTGTATAATCGTTGATATGAAGAATTGTCTGCATTTCATCGAACTCGTCAAATCGAATTGTAGTCTTCCTGGGAGGTAAATGGTACGGAGAATCGGCTTCCATGTCGTCATCATCAATTATTTCTTCGTCGTAGTAGGAGGACTCATCTAAGACTTCCTCCATATAACTTCCATGTGACGAAACAGAGTTCTGGCGGTTTTCAGATTGTTGCTGTTGTTTCTTCTTCGCTTCTGCGTTCGACGCCGCAATCCAGATATTTTGACTGGACGTTGAGTTTGATGTAGCGGGACTTTGTTGGATTGGTTCCTTCGAACCTTTCTTCAACTCTTCGTCGCCCAGCTGTCTGAAGACAGGGGGCGGTTTTTCGACATTTACTGTTTTCCTCGTGCTCTTCGGAGACTTGCCAATCTTTTTGAGAAGCCCCATTGCTTCGAACAGCACCGCCCCTTTCCTTCGTTGTCTTTTGGCTCCTGGCGCTATTCAAATGCTATTCAAATCTCTATATTCATGCTTTGGCTACTTGGTGTGTCACGAATATGTTTCTCTTGCAGTCGGGTCTTGGATGACCTGAGACCGATCATTCGGAACCTGCTGTTCGTCCATCGTTCGTATACAGGGTTAGAAAGTACTGAAATAGTAGGCACAGTAGGGTTCAGGTGGTACCTGTACCATCATCATGCTGTACAGTAGAGCAGTATTCTGTCTTCTAGATGTTATGATATCATATGCTCCACAAGATGAAACCAAGACAAAACTATGTAGCACTGATCCTATTTCTTATTTCATATCATGACCTCTGGCGTATGCAGATTCGGCAAAACAACTGGATGATGTCAACGTGGAGGAGAGGTCTGAGCAGTTATCTCGATCCAAAGAGAAATTTATTTGACTATGCAGTTGGGGCTAAGCGAAAGCAATTTGTCTCGCTTTATGACAAGACTCTCCAAATAACTGGTGATGGATTTGGTACCTCATTCCAAGATACTGCCAAGCAGTTGAGCTATGTTTGGCTTGTTGCATGATTACCAGTGTTACTTTTCAATGTAATCCTACGGATTACCAGGCGCCGCCTCCACTTCATGACTTGAGGTCTAGAGTGATTGGCCTAGGATGATTGCATACTACAAATTTGTACCAAACGAGATTATGCCAGCCCTCCATACGTAAGTAAGAGATGTAAGTTTGGCATCGTAAGCTTGGTTGTTAGAATAAAGCAAAATGTGCTCTATCGTGAGTGCTTTTAGCGCTCAGAACAAACTCTCTGCAATCTAAATTCGTAATCAACTGTACAACACTTTCACGACAATAGTTCTCCTGTGTCTAGGTAT
>CAKOGP040001974.1:0-12247 GCA_933822405.4 Cylindrotheca closterium
CGGACTCCACCATGTCCTCCCATGGTTCTCGACGGGGGCTACCACTGGGTTGCTTGTAGTTACCTCGCTCGATCACCAACAAATCCACTGGGTAAGTGTTTAGGAGCCCCTTCCAAGATCGGTGGGGTTCAAAGAGCACTACCGGTACCGGTGGGTCTTCCAAGTCCGACGAGGGACGGACAGACTAGTTGGTGTGTTTGGAAGCCATCAGCCATGAATCAGTTCACACATCACCAATCCTTGATCGAAGCTGTTTGTTTTGTATTTTGATACGGAAATGAAGCACCTATCATTGGTAGTCCTGCTATCGCTGATAGAATTTTGTGGGGCTTTCAGTCTCACGCAGCAATCTAGAATGAACCAATCAAGACTCTACGCAGGTCGTTCTCGATCACGTGTCACAGACCCTGCTGGTCCAACCCCCGTAGAAGAAGAAGAGGAGGTTGAGGAAATAAGCTTAGAAGATGTCGAAGAATTCAAATATGATCCAAATAATCACCCAATTCCCCACCAGCCATGGCGTCGTGGAATAACTGCTGGTTGTGAAGATCCAATCGATGCTTCATGGCGCATACGGGCAGAGGCCCTTATTGAAAAGTCGATTGAAATGACGGGAGGAAAGCTGATCGGTGTTACATGGTTTCTGGCACATCTGCTCATCACCATCGATGACGATTTCAGTGAAGTTCCAAGGGATCTTTTGAAGACGAGTGGTCCTGTGATTAACGTGGTGGAACCAGAAAATCCGATCTTCCGTGACCCTGCTGATCCTGTTCCCGAGGATATTTGGGCTGACGAGGAAATTGAAATGCCTTCTAATGACGAAGTGATGGAAGCAGCAGAAGACCTCAAGTCAAAAATGTATGCTCGTCCAGAAGAAGGGGAAGAACCTTTGGACTTGGATGAAGAGGATATTCCGACATTCCAATCTGCAGAAACGCGGGAAGATAAAGCTCTTCGTGTCGCAGAGGAGGCTTCGGAGAGAATCAATGATCTTGAATACCAAATTGACATCGAAGCTTTAAGGATCAACACTCCGGCGATCTCTTCGATTGCTGGTGCAATCATTGAGGCGCTGGAGACAGAGGAAAAAGAACTCCGGATTCTCGAGCGCCACGAAATTGTACTCTGCAGTCCTGGAGCTCCAGATGTGCTCGAAACACAAAAAGAGTTTGACTCTCATCGAGGCCGTGATGTTGCAGTTGAAACAGTAGACCCATGGGACTCAAATCGCACCTTGCGGGGGAAGCTTTTGGATCGGAATTCAATGGACATTTTGATCAACCAAAAGGGAAGGATGGTGACTATCCCTCAAAATTTTGTCAAGTGCGTGAGGCTTCCAAACGAAAAAGGAAAACATGAAGGAATTGAGGACTCGAAAGAAGGGTAAGCGAAAAATTTGACTTGGAAAAGGTTGGCGATGGATGATGTTGGTGCAGTCCGTGGCCGTGCAGTCCGTGGCCGTGCAGGTACGAGTAGAACCGGTACAACATTATGGTTAGTATTTTTTAGAACCGGAAGGAGTTCTGTATCCTGCAGAAATACTGCACAACATTATTTTATAATATTGATTTATAGATTCGGACATATAATCAGTTCCACGCGCATTCACAGGTGTATCCTTCGGGAAATAGATTTCGGAAGTAGGAGCAGGCATCGGCGAGATCTTCATCTGGGAATGTTTCATTGAACAATACGTTCCCTAGGACAATGGATCCCCCAACCAGTCCAAACAATCCAATGCTTCCCCAAAGCATTCGAATGAATGGGGACGCAATTTCGCGAGCAAACAGTAACATTCCTCCCATGAATCCAGCAAGAAGTCCTCCCACATGACCAGAGAAGTCAATGTACGTGAATGAACTT
This sequence comes from Cylindrotheca closterium, assembly GCA_933822405.4. Classification (NCBI taxonomy): domain Eukaryota; phylum Bacillariophyta; class Bacillariophyceae; order Bacillariales; family Bacillariaceae; genus Cylindrotheca; species Cylindrotheca closterium. The sequence continues at coordinate 1,867 of CAKOGP040001974.1, forward strand.
ACCAGAGAGATGACCGCCATACTACACATAACGCCACTCAGTTGGTCAAGATGCACTGTATCGTAATATGCATTGTTCTTTAGGTCGAAAGCAGTCCAAGTAATGACATGGGCAATCTTCGCACCAAACAGACCCATCAGTGCACCTGAGCTGCACACACCGATACTGTCAGGATTTACAGCAGAAGATGTTGCAACACACCCGAGGGAGCTGATGATGTACAATACTAGCCACTTGGTGGATCCCCATTCTCTCTCGAAATAAGCACACGTTTCTAACTGGCAGAATGCATTCACCAGGAGGTGTAGTATTCCCACGTGAAGGAACGCAGGAGTTAGGAGTCGGAAGTACTGGTTGCGCTCAATCAGCAGGTATGAGTTTTTCCCACCCCACTCAGAAAACGCATCAGGGAAAGGTCCAATCATTGGGTTGACATCGACAGGTGCAACGCCGCAGAGAATCAACTGTGACAGCAATAAAGTAAGCTGTAATGCCGAGATAGCAATGCATAGGTACGCTATACGCTGTTTTACAACCACAACTTCGCTTTCTTGGCTCATGAGACCCTCGGAGTTAATTGTCGGTAACGAAAGCATCTCTCTGTTGAGCTTCTTTGGCATGCGTTTTTGATTTTTGGAAGAAACTCCATTAGCAGAATAAATGAGATTCGAACTTTGCGAGTTTGTCCCCGAATATGATCTGTTATGGGTTGAAGTATTGTCGCCAGTTTCACCGGCGGTAAGCTGGGATTCGTAAAAGGAGAATCCTGCAGCGCCCGATTTCTCAATGCCACGAAGTGACTCTTGGGGAGCTGGTGCTTTGTAACCTGTATCCACGTTATCAACATGGTCAGTTTCTTGCATTTTCTGAGTTTCACTTTCGTCAGGGCCGCCAAGTCTTGATCGTCGATCCGCAGTGTGATTGATGGATGCACCTTGACTGGTTTCAACTTTTTCCAAATTGGCGATCGATGCGATCGCCATTTGTTGATTCGCGCGATATGCGCGATTCCAACCAACAAACGCATGCATGCTCGTTCTCGGAAGCGATCCTTCAATTTTGGCTGGAAAGGTAGGCCCTCATTTGTACCTTGCTTTGCGCCTGCAGAAGCAAGTTATTTAAATCTGTGCACCCTCAACATACAGCTCCCGCCCGGGACCGGGCAGCTTCAAACCCAGCTGCAACTAATCTATCTGTGCTGCAGGAATAAGCCTGACTAAGACGAGCGCAGTTTCGGGAACAACAAGAGCAACTGAAGATTGCAGACTGTTTCATCAAGCCTAATTTGGACCGCACGTACCTATCGACTCACAAAGTAGAAGCACGCACGTTGCTCTTCGAAGCATAGGTGATCGGAACTCACAGCTTACTATGTCCCGAATTCAGACGACAACAATCGGCACCCGGCCCACACCTATTGAAGTGCCTCCCTTGAGATTCTTGATCATGGATGCTCCTAGGCAGGGTAACTTACACTTGTATATTCGCGAAATGAGAAATCATTCTGTGACTGACGTAGTCCGCGTTTGCGAACCAACCTACCAAGTGACAGAGTTATTGTCAGCTGGAATTGCCCTTCACGACATGGAATATGCAGATGGCCAGTCACCTCCAAAAGATATCATTGATCAATGGCTGAAGCTGGTTGAAAAAACTTTCTTTGCAAATGCTAGTGACTCTGCGAAAAGTTGCATTGCGGTACATTGTGTTGCAGGGCTTGGACGAGCCCCGGTAATGGTCGCGCTTGCTTTGATTGAATTTGCAGGTATGGATCCGGTGGAGGCCGTGTCTTTGATCCGAAGACACAGGCGAGGTGCAATCAATGAAAAGCAACTGCTATACCTCGAGGGGTACAAAAAGTCCTTTAAGAGTGCCGGGGGAGCGTCGTGTTGTGTTATATCTTAATTTACAGAGTCTCGAAATTGCAAAATATTGCTACTTGAAGAATTTAAAGACATCTTTTTAAAATTACCAACTTGTCCAACATGTGTTGCAAAATTAGTTCGCGTTTTTGAATTGCCTTTCAGTGACGCCAGCGCCCATGGCAGCTGTGCTCGAAGCACCTCCAGTAGAGACGTTGATCATTTGATCAATTAGCTCTGCGCCTGACCATCGTTGATGGGTAAGTAATTCAACTTGGTTCTCGCGCTCCTGGCGTTGGATGTCTTGAACATAAGACACGATTCCACGATCGGCAAATGATCTCGCAAGTTTCGTAATTACCAAACCATTGGCGTGAAAGCCTGCCAGTGTAATGAATTGCCAGACATATCCAAGAGAGCCTAGTTCGTCATTGAATGCTGACAATTCTTCATCAGTCATTCCAGACGCATCCCAGTTGAAACTTGGAGACAGGTTGTACGCGAGCATTTGTTCTGGATACTCCTTGTGAACACCTTCGCTAAATATTTTCGCCTCAGGAATCCCCGGCTTTCCTGTCTCCATCCAGATGATGTCACAGTATGGAGCATATGCACAAGCTCGCTGTATGCAAAACTCTAAAAACAGCCATGAGTTTTCGGAGTTTACTGTGAGTTCAAGAGCTACTGGTGTGGCTTACCGATTCCAGATCGCACTCGATAGTACCCCTCCCGCGCACGACAAAGGTCCCAATCGAAATAAACCTGACAAAGTAGGAATTATGGGCCATTGCTTGTGAGCAATCTTTCATTCAGCAAAGAAATTTGATCTTGTACTCACCGAGTTCTTTTGTCCAAAAATCGAATCGGCGACTGCCCGCGCTTTCGAAAGCGAGAGAGACTTGGGATTGCTACGAAGCCAAGTAGATTTCATTGCGTGTTTTTTGGTATCAGAGATGCCAAGGCTTTCTATCTGCCAGAAGACGGCTTCTCCAAAGGTCATTAACCGGGCCTTTTGCTCCCATTCTCGAGCAGCAGCAGATTTATCTTCTGCATTTAGCACAGTAGCACGCAAACTGAGAAGCCCTGGCCTTGTTACTCCTAGAATGAAAGGATGGTCGCGAATATCGACGTTTGAGTCCAAAAGGGTTGCTGCTTCCGCATCGGTACGTGCCACAATGATCAGACTAGTTCCCAAAACATCACTTGCCAACCTCGCCGCGACCAATCGATCGATGTGTTCTTGTGTAGCAACCAGAACCTTGCCTCCCATGTGACCACATTTCTTAGTTCCACTACAAGAGAAGTGTAAGGTATGGTCTGAATTCTCGACCAAAGAGTGCTGCTAAACCGAACTTACGGCTTTTGATCTTCAAAGTGAACGCCTGCGGCGCCAGCTTCCACAAACAGCTTGGTGAGTTTCATTACAGCGGACAAGCCGCCGTGACCTACACGTAAAGAGAATTGTGAGGCGATGTTATTGCGATTGGATAAGACATGTATGAATGGAAACGAATTTACCTGTGTCCCCGTCGGCAACAACTGGGGTTAGGAAATCGACGCCTGAATCTAGCTGATGTCCCTTCAAAAGCCTTGACGATCTTTCGAAGTGCTGTCTACGATCATGATGAAGTTGAGCTCGAACTAGCTGGTCAACCTTGTTAGGCACGGTATTCATGGGATAGTCTGCAAAATCGGGTCCTGGCTCGTTTGTGGTGCTCGCCGTACTTGAGCATTGCCAACCGCTCACATAAATACTAGTCAGGTGAGGTGCCATTTGAATAACTTGAACAGGGTCAAGAGATCCGAATGTATGCGAATAGCCACCGATTTTGTGAAGCTTAGTTAGCATGGAGAAGAGCTTTTTGGACTGACTATTCGAAAAACTCGTCTCTTTAGTGCCTGCAGAGTTCCTGAGGCATGCTATATCAAGTGCTGAGTAACTACGTTTGGTATTTTTCCAACGATCTTCCGACCACCACTTTTCAATAGTTGCAGCTTCTGTCTTCAAGGAATCATACTCCGCTTTTGGTTGAATATCAGACGCCTTGAACTTTAGGGAGCGTAGCCCACGAGATACCTTTGGTTCAGCAGACATTGCTTTTGAGCAAGATGCTTTATTATATGTGGTTACTCTTGTCTTGAGAACCTTGTTGACCGTTGTCAAGTTGGTGTCAGAGGCGTCAATGACGCGTAGAGTTTCTTGATGATGCTTTCATGATGTTGCGAACGAACGGTTGAAGGACGAGCGCAGTTCGCATCCTCACAAGTCGAACAAGTCACTGGCTGTGCAGAGCTGACGACTGCAATACGACGTCCCGATAATCTAAAATCATTGCCAAGATGTGGTTCCTCCTATCAACATTCTTGCTTGTCGCAGCTATAGCTGCAGAGGAGGAATCGAAGACACCCCCATACTTTTTTCTCATTGATGGATCAGATCAGCTGTGCTTGTCTGGAGAAGAGTTCAAACGATGCTCAATCGATAGTCTGTTCTACGTCGTTGGATCTCCAGGTGCGTATGTGGCTTGTTCTCGCTTTGTCTTTTCGGCAATATACTCATCTATATTTCATCTTTCAGGAACATATGAGATCCATAAACGACCAATAGATGGAGTGTTGGATGAGGAGGAGGATGGCACATGCCTTGCAGTCAAAACTTGCGCAGAAGCTGACCTTAACAAACGATCAGAGGCCAAGCTTGCAAAGTGCTCTTACTGCGGTTCCAAAGATTGGAATATTGTAGGTGACACTGACACTGGATATATCTTAACTCATAACGACGGCAAGACGTGTTTGGTGCGAGAGTCTGGAGGAACTGCAGCTATGACAGGACCTTGTGATGTGAAAAACGCAACTGCGTACACACCACTCAAATTACAGTTTGCTTCTGCAGCGGACATCAAAACAATGAGTTCTCATGGCGCTCGATTGATTGGAGCTGCGAGTGATGGAGATAAGGGGGCAATCGAGTCGATGCTCAAGGATGGAGTTGATGTGAACGTCCGTGATTGGGATGACCTAACTGCGCTCATTCCAGCAGCATCTTCTGGACAGCTAGATATTTGCAAAATCCTTGTTGGTGCAGGAATAGATGTCAATGCGAAAGATAAAGATGGAATCACGGCACTAATGGAAGCCAGTATCATGGGCCATACTCACGTGGTCAAATATTTGATCGAAAGTGGGGCAAATGTGGAGGAAGCAGCTGCATCCGAGGTGACGGCATTGTGGTTGTCAGCCAGCGAAGGTCGTGTCGACGTTATGAAAGAGCTGCTAGAGAATAGCGCTGATGCATCGAACACACGGGTGGACGGGATCTCAGCTTTGATGACTGCATCTGTGGGGGGGCACGTGGACGCCGTGCAGCTGTTGCTTGAACATGGCGCCGATCCTATTCATACGGATCGTGATGGCCTTACCCCTTTGATGAATGCCGCTGAGAACGGATCAGTGGAGATTATGAAGTCTTTGATCGACCGTGTTGATGATCAATCATATGTGAATATGATGTCTAATACGGGGTTCAGCGCTCTCATCATTGCGTCAGCGCACGGGCATTTGGAGGCGGTTGAATATCTAATCGCTTCCGGAAGTGAAATTGATGCAGTATACAGCAATGGAGTTACAGCTCTCATGTACGCGGCCGCATCAGGTCATGCATCGGTGATGGAGGCGCTGATTGGCCATGGGAAAGCAAGTCTGGATTTGAAGCACACGAATGGAGGAACTGCTCTCCTTGAAGCAGCTTCTAGCGGGATGGTCGAGGCAATCAAAGTCCTTGTAGCGAATGGAGCCGAAGTTGATTTTGTCGATGACGATGGGGTTACCCCATTGATGGCAATTGCTTCACAAGGAAACGCAGAGGCTCAATCAACAATCTTGGAAGCGCTCAAGAAGTCAAAATCATCACAGGATCTGGTAGGCCACATTAACCTATTGTCACATTCTGGTGGTTCATCGGTCATGTTTGCTGCTGCCGGAGGACATGTAGCTTGCGCCGAAGAATTGATCAAAAGTGGAGCAGATGTGGTCGCAATTGCGCGCGCGCAACCTGGTTACGAGGAGAAGCTAGCAAAGATGATTGAAGAAGGTCAAGTTCAAGAAGAGGAACCTCATGTAGATGGAGTTACTGCGCTTCATGTGGCATCCCAAGGCGGCTACATTGACATGGTGAACACGCTACTAGAAGCGGGGGCGGATGTCTCCCATCTTGACGATTCGAAAAGATCTGCACTTGTTATGGCTGTGCAGGGAAACCATGGCGAAGTTGCAAGCATTCTAGTCACTGCAGGTTCTGATCCAAACACAGCCTATACAGACGACGATGGTGTCGTACATAACCTGCTTTTCGATGCCATTGTTGTTGAGCATGAGGAGTTTGCGACGCTTCTGATCCAGCATGGGTGTAACATATACCATAAGGACGACAAGAACGTCAATACCCTCCTTCAAGCAAGCCATCGGGGGTTGCATCGCGTAGTCGAAGCTCTCCTTGAAAAGCATGGAAAAGCCGACACTCCATTTATAGATGATGCAAGTGATGACGGTATAACTCCACTCATCGCAGCATCCTCTGAGGGTCATGGAGATTGCGTCCAGCTGTTGATAGCCGCAGGCGCAAGTCTCGATATGAAGGATACGGATGGGACCAACTCTTTGATGGCTGCTGCAGCTCGTGGACATTTGGACGTTGTGTCCAAGCTTCTAGCGGCAGGTGCAAAGATCAACGAGCAAAATGTTGACGGCCATACCGCACTCATGTTCGCCTACAATGGAAAGAATCAAGTTGAAACCTTATGGGAAAGATACAATCAATTTGTCTCCGAATCTCAAGCCGACGAAGAAAACAAGGATAATGTTGATGACAACGGTACCGGAAAAACCATCCGCGAAGCTTTGGATAGTCATTCGTCTCTCGTACAACTTCTCTTAAAGAATGGTGCCGATGCTTCATTGAAGGACAAAGAGGGTCATGTCGCCAAGGACTTTGATTTCCATCCCGACATTGACGGTGAAATCCTAGACAAGGAATCCAAAGCTGAAGAAGTTCGGGACAAGAGTGAACATGAATTGTAGATACCTCTGTCTATCGAGAGAGAAATACCGAAGCTATAGCATGGAATTGACGTACGATATTGATGGTTTTCTGAAAGGTTTTGTCTACTACCGGTAGAATTGAATTGCCCACAAGCCCGAATGAGGGCTGATGCTGTTACTCTAGAGTTGGTGAGCAAAAAGGCTCCTATAAATTTGCTTCAACCTGCGTCTAAACCAGTAGTCTGCAATTTCAATTTGCGGGGTCGTGAAAACTGCTCAGTCTATACGAATTACAGTAGGGTGGGAAAGGACAATTTATTCTTCCTCAATCTTTGGTGCCAAGTAGTACTTGACGTATCCGTAGTCTTGAATGGGATACTCGATTACAACAGGTACTTCCGGGCTCATGCTGATCATAACATGATCAGACAGGCTTGTTGCCTTTGTGAAGAAGTTCAGATATCTCAACGCGAAATTGAGTTCCACAGGTTCTTCCATGTCAATGATAACCTGGTCCTTCTCTTTTTCAGCTGACGCATTGGCACGCGTCAAAATATTACCGGTACCAATGTTTCCAGTAACACTAAAGCGCACGCCTTCTTTTCCACAACTGATAGTGCATGTATCACCCAATACCTGCAAATCACGAACAATTCTTTCGAACTCTCGAGAAGGCATCTTTATAGAACACTTGTATGGTGTGTCCGGGATCCCCAACTGCTCATAGTCAATGTCCATCAATTTCAATTCTGATACACAGGGATTAAGGTGAAAAATATTAGGCTGGAAAAGGTGGTCTTGAAGAAGATCCTAGTAATCGAAACGTACCAAAATCAGCAATAGTGTCATTTTTTTGCCCCTCGAACAAAAGTGTCAATGCATCACCTTCGTCTTCTGCCTTGAAGGTTACTGTGTCGTCATTGTTGAGCATCTTGAAGATTTTGGACATGTTTGCTGTGTTGATACCAAGAGCATTTGGCCTATCACATCGATAATGGTCGAATGCTCCGGCTCCAAGTCGAACTGCAACCAATGAGACATGAGCGGAATCCATGGATTGAATCGAAATTTCTTCCTCACTGCAATCAAGGTTGCAGTCCTTTACAAGATCCTTAATGGATTCGATGATTTGTTTCATCGTGACGCCATTGGTCAACCGAGCTTCGAACATTGTACTTTGTTTGCTTTGAAAAAGGACTTCAAAAGAGTGTTTGCGCTCTGTCCTCAAAAGTTGAAAAAAATGCCGCCCCATAGTGCACCAGTACAACGTCTACGCAGGTAGGTTTTGAAGCACCTTTCCGTACGACAGTTTCCAAAAAGATGATTATTTTATGGCGCGTTATTTACAGTAGCCGGCTGGCTATGTTGCTCTTGTTATATGGCTTGGCGCGAAAAACGTTTGACACTTGACTCAAAGGACTAAATCATTTGTTGACGGGTGATAGACGTACGGAATTGAGCATCAAACCAGCAACATGGTTCAACAAAAATTGCTAGTGCCAACCAACTTGGATGATTAGCAATGAAGCTTGTGAAATTTCTACAGAAGCTGAATAGAGAACAAGTGACAATCGAGCTAAAGAATGGGACTGTAATACAAGGGACGGTAGTTGGTGTCGACGCAACCATGAACTGTCATTTGAAGAAAGCCAAAGTAACTGTGTAAGTTGTGTCAAAACCTGCATACATCTGGTAACTGCACACTCTCTTTCTCATTAACTTCCCCTTTTTTCTCTATGGTTTCCTAGACGCGGTAAGAATCCCGTTGCATATGCTACCCTTTCCGTTCGAGGTTCAACAATGAGGGCGTGGTTATTGCCAGAAAGCTTGAATTTGGATGCACTTTTGGTTGACGATACTCCGAAAAAGTCCTTGGTTCAAAAATCAGCTGCAAACACTACTCAAGGACGAGGCAGAGGAAGAGGTCGCGGGCGTGGTCGAGGACGAAGATAGGTGTTGCACCCTATCGTAATTTTTGGGATTTGTGTAGTCGGCATGTTTCAGGGTAGGTCACAAAACAATAAACATATCATAAACAACCTATAACTAGCACCTAAGCTGTTGAAGAATAACTAGCACCTAAGCTGTTGAAGAATGGAAAATCCTAATATTTTAATCGTAGTAAGGTTTTCAGCAAAAAATTGGGCGCTACGTGAAGGCTGCTTGAGTTTCCAAAACGAGCGGATGAAACGCTGCAACCTACGCGCAGTCATCTCTAGGACCAGAATGGATCGTCCTCTTCAATTCCTTCGGCTGGGCTTACCCCGCTTGTCTGGTCGATAGTGTTGGGAATAATGACATCCGATAGATCCATTTGTTCGCCACCCTTATTTTCCCATTGCCCTTCAATATTGTAATAGAGTCTGCTCTTGGGTGTCATGACATGGCAAATAACACCTCCGTAGTCCAGAACCATCCACCCTGATTCTGCGCTACCTTCAGGAACACCGGTCGAACCTGGTAACAGATCGAAATCATTTGAAACGTCATCCTTTATTGCAGCAGCGATCGCTTGATTTTGAGGCCGGGAATTTCCACTTGAGATCTGAAGTCGAACATTGATTGAGTAAAGATCGAGATGCGCCGTGTTACAATATAGTCATTCGTATAAACTTACAACAACGAAAGTAGTCAGCGTTGATACAGTTGATACGCGGAGAGCTACAATGTTTTCTGCTTTCCTTCCATCAGCGGCCCGAACAATACACCTGACGAGGTCAGCTAATTCGTCGTCCTCTGGAGTCGTTATAGGCAAATCTCCTACCATGTTCTTTCCTTCCATTGGTTTCTCGATGAAGTCGATCATTTCGTTACTTTTATCCTTTGCAAAAAGTTCAGAGTTTAGCGGTCTACAAACAGGATTTCACAGGTTAGAATATTCGTTTGAAAGATGTGCAGAGTAAGTAGTACTTGAAAGCATGCATCTGACCTCAGTTTGTTGAGCGACAAGGAAACCACTCTATACCTCATTATAATGGCGGCAAGGATGAAGGATCGAAACATTACAGTCGACGGCAGTTGATGAGAAAGATGGTGCTGTTCTCAGAAGGAAGAAGAGTTACAGTATTATTGTGTCACGTCCCAGGAGAACATTTCACCGAATTTTTGGTTCACTTGAACGACAGATACAGTACACGTACTGTAGCATGACAGACACATGTTAGTCTGTTTATTCAAACGTGTACCGGTGCCCTGGTACACGTGTACCGGTATGGTCAGTACAAGTACCGGTAGTGTACTATACATCTGCCACTAAAATTCTCATTTCATGCCCTCAAAAAATGCCAAGTTTCGCGCGAAGCGCGAAGTTTCATGAAAGTTGAAAGGGGTTCCGGGCGAAGCCCCGTACCTTTTCTACCGAGGAAAACCAACTTTCATGAAACCTCATGTGATGCATCGACGGTTGATGCCAGACCGGCCACCACTACTACCAAGGACAAATGATAAATGTAAACTGCACTACTACAACTATTCATAGGTGA
>CAKOGP040001975.1:0-12236 GCA_933822405.4 Cylindrotheca closterium
AAGTGGAGATGCCCGATGTTTTGTTGATGTCAACAAGGGGTCGGAAGGTTGATGATGAAATTGACGATTTGTTGTTCTGATGGATTGGTACAAAACCCACGAAATTGCACGATGACACGGGGAGTTTATCAAAGTACTTTCTTAGACGTGTTATGTGACGTGGACTACTATTCTTACGTATTTCTACTGCGTGTTTGAGAATTTTGGTTTGGACTGTACCTGCTTGATGAGGGCACGTATGCAAAGGGAACTGGAAATGGAACAACAACAATCGACGCAATGCTCTTTTGTATCGTTTGACCGGGACGACTGCAAAATTAACCAACTTCATCATTGAAGACAACATTACAAACAAGATGGATACCGATACTCGTGAGTACACGTCACCTAAACTAGAATTTTACATGAGGGGTGAGAAAACGTCCTACACACCATTTTACATTACCACTACGATTGGGTGCCTCCAATTTGTCAAAATGGATGAATCATCATCAAATAAGAGCAAATACAGCGTCGCCATTCTTTGCGGGCGGCCTCTTTTTGCTGCCATGTCCGAACAAGAACTGAAAGCTGGCAAGTCAATCATAGTTCAAAATATTGTTCAAGATGCTTCACCAAGCACATTCAAAAATACAGCAACAACCTGGCTCAGTGTGTTGGGCACACGAGTGCAGATAGGACAAACGGCATTTGCTGCAGCTTCTGGTCTTGTGAGCCGTTCTTACACCAACCTTGTTTTGGTTAGCCCTGCTACAGTCGACGGCAATGACAAGCAAAGTGCCAAAATTTGTTTCCCACCAGATCCTGTTTGTGCGTGGTTGGCAATGTGTCTCATGGATGATAGTTGGTCCATGGCTCTTTCAAAAGACATGACTCTGAATGGACGACCAAAAGTATGGTGGGTACAGAAGATGAAGGACCTGTTTTCAGACCATTTTTGTTCACCGGAATAGGGAGACTTTGGGGAAGTCATGGTGGCTTTGTATTTTTTGTTCTTTGCAGATATTGTCCGAGGTAGTTTGAAGGACAATAAGGACTACAATACTTTCTCAGTACCACTAAATGATTGGATCAATTGTCTAATCAATGGAGGTCGTAGTGGTGATGATGGTGACGACGGTGACGACATGATGAATCAAAATAACGATTGCCAGGTCCATTTCAGTGCAATCCAAGTCTGTTGTAATTATGCCCGTGCATATGATGATTTGTCGTCTTTACTTCAGAATGAAGTGTTCTTGGATAACATGTACAAAACGGGTGTGGGATTATATGTGTTTGCAGGTTGCAGTGTCATTGATGTTGTATTTGCATTGCAAATATCAGTGGCAGCACCAACAAAAGGCGACGTCACCACCACTCGCTCATCCTCATCAAAAAAGTACCAATATGTTCCGATGTTTGTGTCCATCAAGTTGCAATCCAGTTTCTGTCCAAAATCTTCAAGCATCGAATGTGACAAGATGAAAGCAAAATTCAAAGCGGTGGAAGGTGGTAGCGAGCTTGGTGCCCTTTGCCTCTTGGTAGTGTTTGGTTCATCTGTCAAGTCAAAAGATGGAGACTATACTTTGAAACCAGATTGCGTCAAGAATCTTGAAGAGGGAATGGCAGTATCCAAAGTGCTGCGGATACCAACCAATGACATATTTGAATTGACAGAGGCATTCTGGGAGTTGACAGGAGTTCACGATGAAATGTCAGAAGTTCTTGCTTCTCACAGCTTTTTGGGTGCCCATCAAGAAGCTGATAGTGAGACCACCACGAATAACTTTACAGAGCAAGTCTTGCGACTCTGCCCAAAATTGAAGACAAAAAAAGCAGCAGAAATGCAAGGCATTGTAAGGGCAACAGATGAAGTGACTGGCTATTTGGAAAAGTTGCTTGCAGGTCTAGATGACATTGTTAGAGGACAACCATCAGATGGAGAGAAAGAGAAGCAAACGAAACAAAAGGCAACTGAAGCAAAGACAACCAAAATACAAAAGCCTTGCATCTATTATTGAGGAGAAAGTCACTATTGTTGGAGCTTACCATTGTTCCAGATATTTCTGTGCACATTTACATTAGACTTGATTCATGAATGTGCCACAAAACAGTGACAACCACATGACGCTATACAGCTATGATGCATTATGAATAAATCTTGTTTGATAGTTGTGGAATATTTGTCGGATTGGGCCATTTTTTTTCTGTTTGGTAATAATACTAGCTACTAGTGTGGGAAATTGCAGGGGGGGGATTGGTCAAAATTGATCAAACTATGGGCAGTCCAAATTTGCATAACAGCAAACTACCTACACACCAACAAACCATGACAGTGTCACCACTACTACAATGGACCCCCCTTAGGCCGAAAAGTTCGGGCGATTTGGATTCTTTGTGAAAAAGTCACGATCAGAAACGAGACACACCAAAACATGATGACAATGGCTCCACTTTACAGCATTATTTGTACTACTGATGGGTATTAACGATCAAAATGACTTCCTTTGGAAGTCTTCCATGGTAAATTTCTTACTATTATCTATTTATTGGAGCAACATCACCGCCTCCGTCGATACAACAATCATTCCGCAAGGATCCGTCCAAGAATCTCAATTGATAAATCTCTGCTTGGATATCTCTTTTTGAGGAAATCAATCTTGTGTCCAGCTATAACAGTCTTCATTGTTGCAACATTCTTTGCAGAGCGAGGCGTGGATGTGATCCTAGATGCGGACTGTCCAGTTCGCCGTCATTCAAAAAGGACCCATCAAGATCGTGTTGCAAGAAGACACCTTATGGAGAAGCAGGCAACCCTAGCAAATCTGATCAACCATCCCAATCCAACCAATGCAGTTCTAGCGCAAAAGGAGAAATTGATAAAACAGATTCGCGGAAAGGAGAATCAGCAGCATAGAGGTCTTCCCCCGGACTCCATTGACAAAATTGATGATTTGGTGAAGTCTTTTGCAAGCACCAATGGAAGCAGCATAGTGCTTCAAAAGTCTTTATGGCAAGCGGGATCCAGCCATCGCAAAGTGTGCAACTGATGGCAATGTTGATGCAATCTTGTCGGGTGACTCTGATTTTGTAATTTACGTGAGCGGAGGTGTACCTGGTGGATGTGGCGACATCATGCTACGGAATCCAACACTGGGCAAGCGCAACAGATCTGGAAAGCCTTGAGATTGGGGCCGGGCAGAAGAAGGTTGTAAGATATATCTATGAGATTCTAAAACCGAAAGTGCGACAGTCCATCTTTCAAAAGGACCCACAGCATCCCATCTTTGATGGCTTGGATCAAACAATAAAAGCCAGGGGAGAACCAAAGGTGTGAGCTCCGACAGACTACTGTCTTGGCAGATCAACGATACAAAACAAGTAGCAAATTTGCATTGGCTATGCAGCAGCACCACAAAGTGGAGGATGTTGTGTTGGGGAATCAGTCATGAGATGACATCAACAAGCAATTGATTGCAGCAGCAGGACTTGATGTACACTGTGGGATCACTGGCACACCAAAAAGAAAGAAATTGGCGGAGGCTGAGGATGTGGAGACCAAGCCAAGTGTCATACCCAATGATTTGACTCCAAAGGAAGTAAAGCGCCGTACAGGATTTGACAATTTAGACAAGCTGCTTGCCTATGCCATGGTGGTTTGTGATGGTAGTTTGGATCACATTGTCCAAACTCACTTGGGTTGAAGAGTGGTTGTTCTATTTCGAGTTTAAGTATGGTCAGACTGCTGTAAGAATGCAAGACTTTGAGAAACCATACAGGAGCTTGGATTACCCCCTTCGAAAAGTACTGAAGCAAAAGTTATCTTTTGAGAATGAAACACACAGTCGGTGGCCTATGTATGCTTCCTACGAAGTAGATGCAAAGTTTTGTGGCAAACAATGGGATTTCTACTTTGATCGGCGAAGTGGGGAGAGAATTGTTATGCATGATGCAACCAGAATTCCTCTGCCATGTCCTTCAAATGCAGAGCTTCAACAAGCATTTTTCAGTGACTACTATGGTACTACATGAGCCAAGGCAGGAGTAAGCAACCAACTTTGTGGTTGGATGCGAGGAATGCCTTTAATGACTGGAAGAATCACAGATTCTCAGATGATCAAAGACTCAGAGATACTGGTGGCACAACAAAACTTTTCAGAGGCAGATCATTCTTCAGACAAACCATTCAACAATTTACTTGACAAAGGATTCCAAAACATGCTTGATGCAAGCATGGAAGGCCAACGTTGCATGCAACCAAAGTACTCAAAAGGTGATACCCAATTTACTAGAAAGGCAACCCTGCACTCTGCTTGTCTTGATGTCAAATGAGCGTACTGTTCAACACTGTGGAATGCCATGGTTCTTGAAACGTGGGTGTGCATACCAACTGTGGGATACCCATCTATTATGTGACATTTGGGACACTTGACATTTCAAGTGAACTTCATGTACAATAAGTTCCTCTAGATCTTCCTTCTTGTATTCATTGATAGTCCAATAATAGGCTGAATGGGGGTATGGCAGTTGTTCAATTTCTACTAAATACAAGTGTTTTTGAATGGAAAAGTCATTGCTTTGTCCGCGTTTGCCCAAACTTTGTTGGCCTAAGGGGGGTCCATTATTCGTTCCGAGTCAACATTACTTGTTCCGAATAAAAACAACTCGTTCCAAATAAAAATTACTCGCTTTGCAATGTCAGTTATTTCTGGTTTTGGTGGCTTCTCATCGTTTTGGTGTCTCATTGTTTCTGGAAGTCCCACAAAAATATCCCCCGGACTCTTCAGTCCTACCCCCCATGATCTTCATCTGCAATGTTTTATTGCCAATCAAGTCTTGGCTTGAGAAGAGCAATACCGGAAAGGGTTGGAGAGGAGATTGTGAGTGTCAACAACAATGCTCACAATACTTCATTTTGTCTTTTGTGTCGTTGATGATTACCGGTATTACTTGTTTTGAGATTTTTCAGCAAGCCTGTTTTGCCAAAGTTCGAGCTGTGAAAAAATGCCCCAAGATTCAGCCCCCAAAAAAATTACTCACTTTTGGTTGCTTCCCATCAATTTGGTCGCTTCTCATCGATTTGGGAAACGAGTAATTTCCATTTGGAACAAGTAATTTCCATTTGGAACAAGTAATTTCCATTTGGAACTAGTAATTTCCGTTTGGAACTAGTAATTTCCATTTGGAACAAGCAGAAACCTTACTTTGCTCACTTCTGATTGCGTTGTGGTTGCTTCTTGTTGCTTTGGTCGCTTCTCATTGATTCTGTCTGAACCAATCATAATTAGTCATCATTAGCTTTTGCTCTTAAGTATGAGTTAATCTTCTTATCCTACATGATCACATGGATTTCAAAATTGACTGGAGAAGGTCTGTCCGCTCTTTGAACAATGACAACTCATCTGTTGACCATCCGTTTCTGGATTTCCAAACTCCGACTTCTTTGCCTACTAAATAGTTTTCAATACACCGGCAAGACAAGGTAATTTTTGGAAATAGGTAGCAAGCGGACAGACGGGATCTGCTGTCAACTCCCGCTTGAACTGCTAGTCAAGCCGTTAAATTCTAGCAATGACATTTGCCAAAAGAGACCTCACGATGACATATTGCTAGTTGAGTCCAAGCCAAAAACATATTTTTGCCCCATCATCCAAATGCTGAATGCTGAATGCTGAATGCTGAATGCTGAATGCTGAATGCTGAATGCTGAAAGGTTTAAGAACAGGATTCTGAATGCTGAAAGGTTTCAGAACTGGATGAACAATTTTGGGGCATAGCCCCTTTTTTATTTTCTATTGCTTCTCTAGCTAGCTTCTCTATTGATTTTGACGAACTAGAACTCAAGCTTCTATCTCTTCTTTTATTTTTATTTTGACAAACTTGAACTTGGGCCCCTTTTCAATCTCTTCTTTTGCTCTGTTCATTTTTTTGTTTGTTTTTGTGTTGACAAACTCGAACTTGAACACCTTTTCTACAGCATGTTGTCAGTTCTGTTGTTTTTTTCCTATTGCTTTTCTAGAAATTTGATGTTGAAGAGGTGCTTTGTATGACACAATGCCAACAAAAAAAGGGAAGAAGGGATAAAGATACTATAGAGCAAAAATGTCTTAAGTGTTGTGCCTTCTTATAATGTCTTCGAGTGTATTAGTAGTGAGGATAAGCTCAAAAACTACAAAGTACTTTTCCAGTTTTCTTTCCAGGTGTTTTATGCTTTGATTTTGCTCATTGACAAAGAAAACTGGAAAAGTACTTTGTAGTTTTTGAGACCAAGGAGTTTTTTGCTTTGATTTTGCTCATTGACAAAGAAAACTGGAAAAGTACTTTGTAGTTTTTGAGACCAGGAAACTGTCTGAATGTTTCAAAATGTTGTCTAGATGAAAAGGCAACAA
The DNA here is from genome assembly GCA_933822405.4 of Cylindrotheca closterium. Lineage (NCBI taxonomy): Eukaryota > Bacillariophyta > Bacillariophyceae > Bacillariales > Bacillariaceae > Cylindrotheca > Cylindrotheca closterium. The sequence continues at coordinate 6,372 of CAKOGP040001975.1, forward strand.
ATATTATTTCAGCTTCTACCAGTAGTCATCGTGCAATGATGCATCTATGCATGAATGGAATGAAATGAGAGATATTGTACAACAATATGATTTACAACCCTGCTATTGCAGCAATTGATCTGCTCAGCCAAAAAAATGTCATTGTATACTGGTCGTACAAGCAGTCAAATGCAATGCATGCAATGATGCAATGATGATTCAATGCATTTCATTTGATACCATTTAAAATCATCTTTTCAGTCATTCTATTATTGTTTACTATTTAGTGTTATTATTGCTCCAAATGAGTACCAAGAGTCAGCAACTGGTTTTTACTATTCTTATTGCTATTATATTGCGTTTGATTGCACTCCATTGCATTCCATCTAAAGCATGTAAATACAAACATGTCAAGATATGAGCGACCGCTTTTGTAAACATGATTGACAACCGCAGCATCTGACAATCAAACTCACCTTGAGGGACGCCATTTCTCTTCTGCTTGAACAATTCTTCTCAAAAGGTCTTGATAGGTTTGAAGGAGTCATGCGATTGCGACAGTGTATTGTTATGTGGATGCAATCATGTCAAGATATGAGCGACCGCTTTTGTAAACATGATTGGCAATCGGAGCATCCGACAATCAAACTCACCTTGAGGGATGCCATTTCTCTTCTGCTTGACCAATTCTTCTCCAAAAGGTCTTGACAGGTTTGGAGGAGTCAGTCCTGCGATGGCGACAATGTATTGTTATGTGGATGCAATCATGTCAAGATATGAGCAACCGCTTTTATCAACGTTTGTAAATGCAGCATTCAACAATGAATCTCACCTTGAGTGATGCCAAAGCCAAAATGGACACTTTCTTTGCCAAAGAATGGTTCGAACAAACACCCACAGAGTGCATATAGTGAGAGATAGTCCCTTTCTCTTGCAATTTTTGGACCAGGCACTCCTCGAACTTCCTGATTGTCAAAATGAAATTTTATTCTTTTGCCTTTGCTCCCTCAACAATTCTTTCATGGAGCTCAAACAATTCATTAGCGGCAGATCCATTGGCAATTGAGGTTTATTGTTACCTTCTGTCAGGTTCTGCTGGTGTTTGGTTCAGACAACATTGGAGTGATCATGACAGTTGTTTGGTTGCAAATGAGGATATCAGGAGCATGGGTTTTTGAGTGTTTTGCAGTTTCACTTCTGAAAGTCGGTCCATAAGTGTGCCGTACAACTTGGAACAGCTGCATTGAGCGATACTGTCTTGCGTAGTGTCCCAACGGAAGAGTTACTTATGGTATTGGTTTTACTATAGCAGTCGACCAAGTCAAATTTTAGATGAAGAACACATATCACATATACACGTGTGTGCCATGAAAATCATAAATGCAACACTCAACAATCCAACTCACCTTGATAGACGCCATTTCTCTTCTGATGGCTTGGTAGGTTTGGAGTAGTCAAGCAATGGCAACGGTGTATTGTTGGGTGGATTCAAACCATGTCTAGACTTGAGTGACCGCTTTTGTCAACATGATTGACAATCGCAACATACAACAATCGAACTCACCTTGAGAGTGCAATGCAAACCATACCATGACATGAGCGATTGGTTTGTCAATGTCCAACAATCAAAAATATCCAAAAATCAAAAATATCCAACAATCAAACTCACCATGATGGACATCCAACAGTCAAACTCAGCCACCTTGCGTTTTCATATTGGTCTTCAGTGACACGTAAAAGCTGGTACTGGGACGGTGTGGCAACCCTTCAATACTTTTCTGATGGTTGAAGGCTCAAATGTTGACAAACCGGCTTAGGACTGCCACGTTCAAAATAAACGTCGAATAAAGTACTGCAATTTGACGCGATGTGCTTGCTGTGTAACAACAAACACAAAACTGTTTTCAAGACTGAAGAAAATAGCAACGGATTCCTATTGCATTGGATAGAAAACAGTCACTGTGTGCGATGGTTTGGCTTCAGAAAGGGATGGGTGAAAACTGGAGAAGGAGGATTTACAACTGGTGATTCCAATGCATTGACGTCAAATTCCATTGCTGCTGCTGACAAATATGACTGTTTATGGAGTGCGCCTGCCAATTTTGAGTCGTCTTGCACGCTCACTCCTGGTACCACACCACTTGGGAGTTGTGCGCCAAAATTTCTCATGGTACATTTTGTTGTACATTCCACACAAAATTTCACCAGCCCAGATAATTATGTAAACATACTATGTTTCTACTGCTCGTAGCCTTTCGGTTGTCTTGTACATAAAAAGGGTTTGGTTTTGGAAAGTGACAATTTTCACCAACACAACCATTTCACAATTTTCTACAACCCCGTCCACAAACATCTAGTATACCAGTCATAGAAGTAGAGGGCAGCTGTAAATGGCAAGTCAATTCTTGGTCTGTAGTCTTGTACATAACCCACATCCTATTACAATATGATCATTGTCTAACATGTTGTTGTCTTGCTTTTCTTTTATTAGGGCGAGCAGGTTGGCCAAAAATCCATAATTTGCACCATTGATTGCATGTGAGGCCACAAGGAGGACATCTGCAAATGGCAAGTCAATTAGTGATCTAGACCTACTATAATGATTTGTACATCCTGCTTTCTAACATCATCTTGCTTTCTTGCCTACAGGTGCTCGTCACCAAGACATTAGTTTGTCAACTCCGTCCGGAGCAGCAACTCAGCGCAACCAGCCAAAAACAGAATACACTGTCTCATCCTCTACAAAGCAAAGCAAGAACCTTGTATGTATCACCAACACTGCTTGGGTGGATGCTGATCTTCAAGACGGAGGAGTACTAATAGTGGAAATAATGGTTTCACTTGCAAGCAAACAAGATCATAAAATGATAGACAAAATGGATCAACAGGTGACAGAGGCAAGCTACAACTGTAGCACTGCAGAACATGGTCAGAGGTCGGAGCACTGTTCCACCTGTTGAGATTTTTGGTCCAGTCTAGCCTTTTCAATAGATCAATAAATTGTCAAATAATGTAAATGTCTATGTGATACAATGAATGGGCACTTTCAATGGTTTTGCCAACTGCATGCCCTTTCATCACCATAAACTAGTCTTCCAAAGCAAAGGACCCACTGTTTGAAGGACAATGAAGTTCCCATAGGACAACAAGCACATTGTCCTTTAATGACAAGTCCTGTGCGTGGAAAATTGAAGATGCATCTGATCGAAATCACGGTCAGACAGTCTTGCATCCCAAGGTTCTGAGACAAAATCAAATGGGAACTTTCCAAAAATGAGAAGGTTCTTCTCCTCAAAAAGACAATTTCCTTGTCATAAAAAGGACAAGGGGTTGAAGATTGGATAGAGCAGCTAAAAACTGGTGGACTTGAGAGAAGACAAGGGCATGGTTCCGACGAGGATGTTTTGCCAAAGCGAAAGAGCAAACGCCTCCTTGCTGCCAAATCATAGGTCTCAAGACAGAAATTGTTAGAATAAAGCAAAATGTGCTCTATTGTGAGTGCCTTTAGCGCTCAGAACAAACTCTCTGCAATCGAAATTCATAATCGACTGTACAACACTTTCATGACAATAGTTCTCCTGTGTCTAGGTATACTTTGAGTGAAATTGTTCCTATTTGATTAATATTTGGCTTGAATTGATGATTCAATCACAAAAGTAAGTTCAACAATTTTCCCTTGGAAAATCCCTTGTTTACAGAACTTGATTCAACCTCTACGACAATTCTGTGTTGAATGCAGTACTTTGGGACATCTTGTATTATTCCCTACTGCATTGTACACAACACCGATATCTCACTTGTATAGGGTCATTCCCTTTTTGTGTGGATGTAGATTGTCCGACAGACTTGCGTCCGGCATACTTGCGTCGAATCCCGACATCACGATCAAAGTCCGATCGTACGTGTCAAAAACGTTGTACTTGAATAGTTTCTTTTTGGAACGTAAAAACTCATATTTTGTCACATCCCAACACACTCCTGCCATTGTGACAATCACCATTGGCAGCAATGGGACATGCTCTCATTCACTGTTTATTTTTGTTTTGTATATTCTTTTGAACATATACATACTTGTCTGACCTAGTCCTGTGGACCAAGAATCAGATCCCTGATTTTGCAAAACTTGCAATGGCTTAGTCATGAAATCCGCAATCATATTTGCAACAGTAGTATGAAAGATCTGACGGTACTCAGCACTGAGTAACTTCCCTTTCCCAGCTTCCAGTAAATTGTTACCAGCTGGTGTTTCCTGCTTTGAATCCTTGTTGAACTTGATAGGAAAATCTTCCAACATGTTCTTGACATAGTCGTCCATGCAGATCTTGAGTTTTCCTTTCACCAAGAAATCCAAAGTCATTCCAAGATATCTGTGTATCTTTCCTCTGACAATTGTGCATGCCTTGATCGAACCATATCTCATGTTCAACAGCAAATTCCTCATTTACTTTTGGATCCATGTGACTTGACATAAGATTGTCAACATGAAATCTGATAGTTTGCTGTTTTTCATTAACAACTTTGTTAGCAACACACGGGTCATACGGATTGAAAACAAATCCCTTTGCCTCCAAATCACTTCGAAATTGATTATAGAATAGGAGGCTCGATTGCAACATCCCATATATAGCACGTAGTACCCGCACATAGATTACTCGCTTTCCGTTCTCTAATACAACGTATTTGCGATACTCTGGGGCCATGTCAATCAATATCTGGACCATCATGCCAGTGATTTTCATGTAGACGCGATCTTCTCCTTCCTTAGCATCAGGCATATAAGTTTGAATGAAAGCGTTAGGTACGTCCAGTGTCATTACATCTCTACCTTCGTGTGCATCAATAACACAAGTAGTGGTGATTGCTTCCTGCAAAGCAGTTGGACTTGCAGTGTCCTCTCGCGATAACTATTCACGAGTTCCATCGCCTCAGAATACTAGGCGACCTTTAATTGTCTTTTCGAATTGCTTCTCCGCAAGTAACATCATCGCTGATTGGGCCTTCTTTCGCTCAGACGCGGTCATGTCTTTAACAAATTTGGGAGTGAAACAATCTATCAGGAGCATTTGTCTCAATTCCTTATCCACAGCATCCTTTTCATCATCACCAAACTTCTTCAGTCCTTGATTGTTGATGTAATACTGTTGAATGAAGTTCAGACCTTCATCAGTATCAAACTTGGCCTTGATCTGCATCATGCAACGAGCGATTAGAATAGCGTCGTGCTCTTCATAATCAGCTTTCATCTCATTTTCAATCTGTTGGAAACATAGATTGTGCTTTGCTTCAAGGATAGCTTTACTGTCATTAGTACTGCCACTTCCTTCTTTGGTACAAATACCAGATTTTAACTTGTTCTTCAACGGTTTCATTTCTCTCTCTCGATGCTTGCGTCTTGTCGCAACTCGATTCTTGTTCTTATTGGCAGAACTGCCACTCTTGCTCGAAGGCCATTCTCTTGGTTTCTTTGGAACTTGAGAAAGGTTCAGCCCTGACATTGCAGCTTGCGCATACGTTTGCCCAGATGGAGTGACTTTTGCTACTTGAGGCTCTTCAGGCTCAAATACAATCTCTTCTTCTGGCGGCTCTTGTAGGTCCTCCAGATCAGTAATGAGGCTCCCAATATCATCGGTTCCTCTATCGACATTTTCTTGATGGTGATCCAAACTGGCCACAATAGGTTCTTCCTCTTCATTGCCTTCATCACCCGAATCGTCATCTGATTCATAGTTGTCATCTCCACGGAATCTGACAGTGATTTCTGGCATATCATTGACATCATTGTCTGCATCTGCCAAGAGCTCTTCTCTTTTGGAGTCATCGATATCATCAAATTGTCCACGTAGGTTGAAATCACGTTCATCTTCATCTTCAGGTTCATAGTCCTGA
>CAKOGP040001976.1:0-12236 GCA_933822405.4 Cylindrotheca closterium
ATACCTAGACACAGGAGAACTATTGTCGTGAAAGTGTTGTACAGTTGATTACGAATTTAGATTGCAGAGAGTTTGTTCTGAGCGCTAAAAGCACTCACGATAGAGCACATTTTGCTTTATTCTAACAGTGATTGCAAAATACAACGATTTTTGCGTTGGTGATAACCACGACTTGGATTGTATGAAAAGGGGACGATCATGTTGTGCTAAATACAACGATTTGGTGTGAAAGCAAGAAACTCAAAACTCAAAAGACTCTGACAGGGGGTTTGGATTCCCTGTCATCATCGTGGTATCGAGCTCTTGCAAAAGAATGCCTCGTGTTGATCGTGAAACACACTCACTCCAAGATTGGGTCCTAGCTGTCGTCTGACTCCGCACTTACCGCCACGCACCTCTTCCATTGCTGCGACGCGCTCATGCGCAGTTGACTCAGCGGACCTGGTGTCATTCTCTTGCCAGTTCGTCCTACCGTCTTGCCTGCACAGTCTCAATTTCCGTCGTGTCGATTGCGGCACGTCGCTTCAGTAAAGTACACGGTTGGCTGACGGAGCGAAGAGTGTCGACGAAGAGGGCGGAAGATTTGGAGAAGACATTGTTTGCAATGGGATTTGTGGGATGATGGAGACGATAGAAGGAGCTTAGCTGCTCAGTCAAGACCGTCAGCTTTTTTGCTTTTCCCGCCCTCACCACCCTCTCTCTCATTTGCACCATACAGTAGCTCGGTACCCCATTTGGTCTGGGTTTGTTTGTCAATAAATCCTATTGATTGTCCTTTTCGAATCCTATGATTCGACCTCGGTGCAAACCAGTCACTAACTTAGTACCTCGCTACTGTGCGAGACCTACTCGCTTCTCGTATGTAGCATCAGGCTTTTGCCACAGTTTCCATGGTAGCATACTGGAGCGGCCTGTAACTGGACCTACACGCGCCGAGTCAGCTTTTCGGGGGTGTCGTTCGGACAAAATGATGGGAATAGCATAGTCTTCAATTTTTTACACAAGTTTGGTTGACTGGCGCGTCTTTCTTTTCAAAACTACTCGGCGTGCGTGCCTTTTTTAAATGCTTCCGAACCGTTGAACCTTCGTCCAAATGGACGAAAATAGTCGACCCTTCGTCGAGTCCGACTATTCTCGTCGGAGTCCGACTATTCTCGTCGGAGTCCGACTATTCTCGTCGGAGTCCGACTATTCTTCGTCGAAATGGACGAAATGGACAAAATGGACGAAACTGGTTTCGGAGCTCGTGTAAAATTCTAAATGAATTCTATGGTTGGCATACCGTTGCACGCAAGCTGGTCCAAGAAGAATGACAAGCAACAACGGCAAAAAACGGTATTTTAATACCACCTGCTACAGACATGTTGCATGCTTTCAGAAATTCAAACGTCAACCACGAATTGTACTCAGTTGAGTAATAGATTTAGGATTAATCCGATCAAGAGGTTTAAAAATAATCTACCCTGTTTCTAATGCGACCAAGTTTCGTCGGGTCCGACGAAGTTTCGTCGGGTCCGACGAAGTTTCGTCGGGTCCGACGAAGTTTCGTCGGGTCCGACGAAGTTTCGTCGGATCCGACGAAGTTTCGTCGGTCCGACGAAGTGTCCGACGAAGTTCACCCATTTCAACGGAACGTCCACGAATGAAATGAATCTTTAGGCAGGCTCGTTTTCAGCGAAGCCCAAGCTCTGCATTGCGCAGAGTCTGTCACCGGCAAGTCAGCTTCCGTCATCCTTGATAGGCAATCTATACGACATCGCTGAGGACATTCCCAGCAAGCCTGCCATTTCAGGCCGCTCCTGTACGTGTGCGATTTCTCCAGACAAAGACTACAGTACCGGTACATCATGCGATCCAAGCCCAGGAGTGGCGGCGCCTTCGTGAAGTGATTTTGGAAGCGCTTTATTTTTGATTTTCAAGGTCTGTCGTACGAGTAGTACCATGGTACAGAGTGAATCCGACTGAATGAATCATGAATCATCATGAAAGGTGAAACTTCGAAACTTCGGGACGACAACCGTCTTCATCCTAGACACAGTAGTTGCACTATTTCGATTGTGTTATTTAGACAACCGCTGGTGAAAACTCCCAAAAAGAGTCATGGCATCAAAGAAAATATGTGGGGCTCCAATTGCGAACCCGTATGCCAAAAAGAGACGTGTCGAATTAGAGCCCAAGCCTCCGTCGGCTGCAAACAATGCTCCATTTTCTGGAGGGTCAACATTCTCCCAAGCCTTTCAGACAGTTGACGAGACGAAACAATATAAAAAGCACGCAAAAAATGCTGGAATTGCAAGTGATCCAAATGTGAAGCGAATGAAAGCAGAACAAAGACTACTAGACATGAACGAGAACCAGAGACACATGCAACAGCAGAAACAACAACAGCTGAATAACATAAGTGACAAAGATCACCATCAGTTACTGCAGCCCCATATGCTGTACGTGAGTACAAAGCAACGAGGAAATGGTGTCCTTAAACACATTCGAAACGTCCCCTTCGCCTTCTCAAAGATGGTTCCAGATTACATCATGAGTCCAACTAGTTGCGCCCTCTTTCTTTCCATCAAGTATCACCAGCTTTACTCCAACTATATTCACCGCCGATTGGGAGAACTGAAGTCTGATTTTAAAGTTCGAATACTCTTGGTACTAGTAGACGTGGAGGACAATGCCAAAATTCTCTTGCAACTAAATGCGATCTCGGTCCGAAACAGCATGACTATGATCTTGGCATGGACAGAAAAGGAAGCGGCTCGCTACTTGGAATCCTACAAAGCCCTCAATGGAAAGGATGCAAGTATCATTCAGCGGAAAGAGGCTAACAACTATGTGGATCAAGTAGCCGAGTTCATTACCGCGACGAAACCAGCTAACAAAACTGATTCAGCAAATCTTTTGTGTCATTTTTCTAATGTTCAAGCCATTATCGCCGCATCGAAGGACGAGTTGTCACTCTGTCCTGGCTTAGGCCACGTGAAGGTTCAAAAGCTGCACGACGCATTCCATCACCCATTCTCAACACATGCAGCTGCGAAGCTGAAGAAACGAAAATTGGAAGAAGAGAAGGAAACGGAGGATAAGCACGCCAATAGCTAGAAGGAGTGCTTCTGCAAAGTAGCACGATGAGGAGACCCACTCCGCAATGCTGAAGTGTGAAAATCTCTGAAAAATCTCGATGGTTCAAATTGGAAATGAAGTATAGCACTAATCTACGATTGTGATTGAGCAGACGATAGGAACCCGTCCCATTGTTTGTGTGGCGAACTGATCCGTTGAAGCAACAGATGAGTTCCTTTTGTGCTCTCATAGATTCGCCAGTCACGATGCACCCAACAGATTGGTCTGGCAACGTGAATCGTTGCGATTCTCAGTTGAACCATCCACAGACTAAAGATATGGGTGCATGATGTGTCAGAATGCTAACCGTTGGATGGTACCAGGTACCGGTACTGTAGCATAGAGAAGCCACAATCTATGCTGAGACGAATTTCGTATCATGAGTCAGCACTTGTGACTCATTATGATAAGGTGTTGTAAATATCTTTTTCCTGTCTTTTTCAAAAATTACGTTGACTGACTCAAAATTCTGTGGGAAGCATCCAATCATCTTGCTGCTTGGTCTCATCGTTGCACGAAACCTTTTTCAATACCTAGTCTGCTACGACGTCTGACGAAGCTAATTGCCGATGCAAACACCGAAACAGCTGCTCTTGATTTTTTGGATCTTTCAGCTTTCTCGTGTTGAATCGATTTGCTCAAACTTCAAGGAAAGAGAACTACACGTGGAAACCTGTATATTTGTACGAAGAATTCTACAACACGTCACCATCGGAGCTCCATTCCGTCTGCTCTCGACCGATTCGGTTCAACTTGGTACGTTTTTCTTGACTCCGACGAGAATTCACATAAACAGACATCTGCCCATCATACCTACAAATCATTGATTGCGGCAACATGGTATACATCAAATCAGCTGCCGTTGCCCTTCTTGCCATGGGGGTTACCACAGCGTAAGTCAATAACTGTGATGAAATCGTTCGTTGCGATGTGCTTGGACGTTAACAAGGGGGATCTCGACTGAATGGATTCGTTGTTGAAGTTTTTGTACCAGAAAACGCCGTAGAATTCTACGGAGGATCTTGTTTCCATCTTTGTCAATAAAGATGGAATTTTTGGCTTTCATGCAAACCTTATACATTCAACTAACGTGGCATTCTCTTCTTCACTATCTTCAGCTGGCAACCAACAAATCCATCCTTTGCATCTCGAAGACTTTTCCAATCCAGCACGGGCGTTGTACCACGAGGACCGTCTGCCTTGAATGTCGTCACAGATCCAACTTCCAGTGGTCCAATGGGTGGTTTCACCGCTACCAATTCCGAGAACCGTCGTGTTGTCCCTGAAAACCCTAACGGGCGCCCGACCATGAAAGTCGTGTACGTCGTTTTGGAGTCTCAATACCAATCTTCGATGACTGCAGCCGTGAAGAGAATTAATGTTGGAAACGACAACATGGCCGTCGAATGTGTCGGATACCTGTTGGAAGAATTGAGAAACGAAGACGCCTTCGAACAATTCAAGAAGGATGTCGAGTCGGCTAATGTTTTCATTGGTTCTTTGATCTTCGTTCAAGAACTTGCTGAAAAGGTCATTGATGTTGTGAAGCCAGCTCGTGACAATCTTGATGCTGTTCTTGTTTTCCCTTCGATGCCTGAGGTCATGCGTTTGAACAAGGTTGGAAGCTTCACCATGAAGAATCTTGGACAGTCGAAGAGTGTTGTTGCCGACTTCATGAAGAAGAAGAAGCAAGAAGACGGGTCTTCCTTTGAGGAGGGTATGCTCAAGCTGCTCCGAACTCTACCAAAGGTCTTGAAGTTCTTGCCAAGTGACAAAGCAGCAGATGCGCGTACCTTCATGATGTCTTTCCAATACTGGCTCGGAGGATCACCAGAAAACTTGCAGTCCCTTTTGACAATGGTTGGACAAGATTACGTTGCCCCTATCAAGGCTGAGATGGAAGGAAAGGAGAAGATGGTCGCAGAAGAGCCAATGCTTTTGCCCGACAAGGCCATCTGGCATCCTGTTGCACCAAATTTCGTCTTCGAGACACCGCAAGACTACTTCAAGTGGTATGACAACGAATTCTGCCCCGATGCCGGTATCGACCCGAAGACAGCACCCACCATCGGAATCCTTCTTCAAAAGTCTCATATCAACACCAAAGATGACACCCACTACGTTTCTTTGATTGCAGAGATGGAGAGCCGTGGTGCCCGTGTTGTTCCTGTCTACTCCGGTGGCCTTGACTACTCTGGACCTGTTAAGGAGTACTTCGTAGATGCTAACGGGAAGCCCATTGTTGATACCATTGTCAACTTGACTGGTTTCGCATTGGTTGGTGGACCAGCTTCTCAAGACCACAAGAAGGCTGCCACTGTCCTTAAGGAGCTCAATGTTCCATACATGTGCGCAGTACCACTTGTCTTTCAATCCTTCGAAGAATGGCAATCCTCCGAGCTTGGTCTACACCCTATCCAAGTTGCACTTCAAGTTTCTCTTCCAGAAATTGATGGCGCCATCGAACCAATCATCTACGCTGGGCGTGAAGGTGCTACTGGACGCAGTGTTCCACTGGCTGACCGTGTTAACCTGCTTGCCGATCGTGCCTTGAAGTGGGCCAACTTGAAGAACAAGGAGAAGGCTGACAAGAAGATTGCAATCACAATCTTCTCCTTTCCACCTGACAAGGGCAATGTTGGAACTGCTGCCTACCTAGATGTTTTTAATTCCATCCAGGCTGTCCTCGGCCAACTCCGAAAGGAAGGATACAATGTCGGTGATGCTCCAACTACCAAGGAAGAAATCATGGAATCTATTTTGAACGATCCCGAGGCCAAGATCTCTTCCCCAGAGTTGAATGTTGCGTACAGAATGAATACCAACGAATACTACGAGTTGACACCCTACGCTACCGAACTCGAGGAAAATTGGGGACCTGCTCCTGGAAATCTGAACTCTGACGGACAAAATCTCGTTGTTTACGGAAAGCAATTTGGAAATGTCTTCATCGGAGTTCAACCATCTTTTGGATACGAGGGAGATCCAATGCGATTACTGTTCGCGAAATCTGCTAGCCCCCATCACGGTTTCGCTGCATACTACACCTACCTCGAGAAAATCTTCAAAGCCGACGCAGTTTTGCACTTTGGAACCCATGGAAGTCTTGAGTTCATGCCTGGAAAGCAAGTTGGTATGTCCGGAACATGCTACCCGGATCGCTTGATCAACTCTCTGCCATCTGCGTACCTCTACGCTGCCAACAATCCTTCAGAGGCGACGATTGCCAAGAGACGTTCGTACTCTGCCACCGTTTCTTACTTGACTCCCCCAGCTGAGAATGCTGGACTCTACAAGGGTTTGAAGGAGTTAAAGGAACTTATTTCTTCTTACCAAGGACTTCGCGAGAACGAAGGACGCGGACCTGCCATTGTTAACTCTATCGTATCTACGGCTTACACCTGTAATCTCGATAAGGACATCGACCTTCCAGATCTTGAGACCTATGACGCCCAAAGCGATAGTAAGGACGACCGTGACGACATTGTTGGACAGGTGTATTCCCAAATCATGCAAATCGAGAGTCGTCTTCTTCCATGTGGTCTTCACACTGTTGGTGTGCCACCAACTGCCGAAGAAGCAGTTGCCACTCTCGTTAATATTGCCCAACTTGATCGTCAGGAAGATGGAATCGAGGGTCTTCCACGTGTCATTGCCGCCTCTGTCGGGCGTGACATCAATGAGATCTACCGTGGAAACAACGTTGGTGTTCTCGAAGATGTTGACTTGAACACAAAGATTGTTGAAGCTTCTCGCGCTGCTGTCCGTGCCCTTGTCAACCAATCTACTGACGCTTCTGGACGAGTTAAGGAAGTGAAGACTATCTTCGATGACATTGGTAGCTTCTTCGGCCAAAAAAAGCCATACACCAGAGCCATCATTGATGCTGGCTTCTCTAAGGTCGAAGAAGACCGCCTTGAGCCAGTCATGGCGTATCTTGAGTTCTGTTTGAAGCAAGTAGTTGCCAACAACGAGCTTGGTGGAATTATGGAGTTGTTGAATGGAGAGTTCTTGATGCCTGCCCCGGGTGGTGACCCAATCCGTAACCCAGATGTGTTGCCCACTGGACGAAACATGCACGCTCTTGATCCCTCTGCGATTCCAACAAAAGCTGCTGTCGACGTGTCTGAAGGTGTGGTTCGTAAGATGTTGGAGAAGCTCCAAGATAACGGCGGCGCATACCCAGAAAGCATTGCCTTCACCTTGTGGGGTACTGACAACATTAAGACCTACGGGGAGTCTCTTGCCCAAGTCCTAGCCCTTGTCGGTGTCCGCCCAGTTGCTGATTCTCTCGGTCGTGTCAACAAGGTCGAGTTGATCCCTCTCGAGGAACTTGGCAGACCTCGTATTGATGTTGTTGTTTCTTGCTCTGGTGTCTTCCGTGATCTTTTTATCAACCAGATGAACTTGATGGACCGCGGTATCAAGATGGCGGCTGAAGCCGATGAACCGATCGAGATGAACTTTGTTCGAAAGCACGCTCAACAGCAAGCCGAAGAACTAGGTGTTTCTCTTCGTGAGGCAGCTGCCCGTGTTTTTTCCAACTCTGCTGGTTCTTACAGTGCCAACGTTGGGCTTGCGATTGAGAATGGAGGATGGGAAGACGAGTCCCAACTTCAAGATCAATTCCTGACTAGAAAGGGTTTTGCATTCAACGCTGACAAGCCAGGAATGATGGAAAGTCAAGCTGCTCTTTTTAAGTCTGCGTTGAGCACCGTCGATGTCACTTTCCAAAACTTGGACTCTTCTGAAATTTCTATAACTGATGTCTCTCACTACTACGACTCCGACCCAACCAAGGTTGTGCAAGGACTTCGTAGTGACGGAAAAAAGCCAATGTCTCTGATGGCTGATACGACCACTGCGAATGCTCAAGTTCGCACCCTTTCTGAGACTGTTCGTCTTGATGCTCGTACAAAGCTTTTGAACCCTAAGTTCTATGAGGGTATGCTTTCCACTGGATACGAAGGTGTCCGTGAAATCCAGAAACGACTCCGTAACACCATGGGTTGGTCTGCCACAGCAGGTGAAGTTGATAACTTCGTCTTTGAAGATGCCAACGACACATTCATCAACGACCCAGAAATGCAACAGCGACTACTTGACACTAATCCCAATGCCTTCCGTGACATGGTCACGACCTTCCTTGAAGCTAACGGACGTGGATACTGGGATACCAGCGAGGAAAACATTGAACGCTTGCAAGAACTTTACGCTGAAGTTGAGGACCGTATCGAAGGTGTCTAAGTGACCAGAAGAAAGGACTGTATACTTGCATATCGAAAGTTGTTGATAGAATCTTTTGCGTCTAGTGAGTTGTTATAGGGCAAATCGCACAACCAAGACCAGCGAACAGATATATCGTAATATAAAACGAAGAGGAATTAGACCAGTCCTATTCTAAAATTTATGCTATGCACTAGACTAAGCCATTAAATACAATAAAACTATTCAGTTTCGTTGAACACATTACCATATACTGCATAGCATCGTCCAAGGGCCCAAATGGGAAACACATTACGGTATGCTGTGTAGGTGATTCCAACAGATCTGTTAAAAACACCAGATATCCCTTCCTGTGGCCAGTCACCGGAAGGAAGTTGTCGCTTCATCAAATATTGCACGCCACGTCGAATAGCATCGACATCGTCATACTTTGCAATAGAAAGGCCAAGCAAAGCCCAGGCAGTATTGACGACGCCGCTACCCTCGTCGCCATACCGTTTCATGCCATTCTTCGCATAGTCCTTATCGTAGCAACTCGTGAAGTCTTCGCCCCATCCTCCATTTTTTCGCTGATGTTGAAGCAAAAACTTGCAAGCACGCACAATTGCAGTTGAATCCAATGACTCTCCACATTTGACAAGACCCTCTATTCCAAAGAAGGTACCGTATGTAAAGCAGCACGCCCAAGACCCGTACCACGAGCCATCCTCTCTTTGGACACTCTTCAGAAATGAATGACCTTTGTTGATGCTTTGCTGGATGTCGTTTGGCCGATGATGCGGGTACATCTCCCTGAAATCCACAAGCGCAGTCAAGGTGGCCATACTGCACTCTACATACGAGTAGTCAATCATAATGTCTCCAAATACTTCACTAGGATTCAACTGTTCATACCAACCCCATCCACGGTTATTTTCATAAGTTGCCCAGCCTACGACAGATCGATTGATCAGGGCTTGGTGAGTCAGACTCCTAGGTCCAAGGTATCATGGGAGGACACTTTGGTTTACTTACCGCCATCTTCATTTTGGTAGGTCAAGAGCACGTTTATAGCTTTGTACAGGCGCTGTTCCGATATGCAAACAATTCTCTTATCTTTCAGGCTGTCCTGGATGCACTTTGTGCGTAGTAGACACAGAACAGCCTTGAGACCCTCGCTTGTACAGTCACTAATCGGCCAACCGTCTATCGGTGAACATAACGGACAAATTATGTTTTGTGAGCAGGCGTTTGAGTTGACAGAAGTTGAGACTTGTGCACTTACGAGCACTTGTGGAGAACGGCCACCCCCCTTCAGATATGTGACGGTAGTACATGTTTCGGTACTCGTTTGCTTCATACTTGTATGCAGGTGATGATCTGATACGGACAAGAGGAGGTCAGGCCAAGGCATTCTCAGAAAACCAAAACGAGAGAGAGAAATGCTTACTGTGAAACTTCTGTCGACAGAATTTGAGTCCGTTCCAAGTAGTTCCATATCTTTCGCGATACACCCGGGAACTCATCAAGTAGATTGGCTTCAAAAAGAGCTTGGGCGCAGAATGATGTATCCCAACACTGGGAACCGTTGTATCCCTGCATTTTCATTCCATCTTCGGCGACTGAATGAATCGGAACATCAATAGATGATAGTGAGAGCATGGAATCAAAACTGTGGTTGATGACAAAAAAGAAAGGCCTTTAAACTTACTCCAAAGATAGTCTTGCACCCTCATCATGTGGTCCACAACAGTTGGATCGTTCAGGTCATTTCCTGTAGCTAGAATTGCAAAAGGCGAATGTAAGGCGATTGGACGCTGTAAGAAGTACGTGCTCCAGCAGAAACAAAAACCTACCATGATAATGTGAAATCATGTTAAGAACTTTGTTCACCGGCCCAATACTGTTTGTGAAATAATTAGATGTGTGTTGAATGTAGCACAGTCACTGGGCGCTATACTCACTCGATATAGTTGGTTTGTTTGTCCTCGGCATGGATGTATTTCAGAGAAAATTTGATTCCCTTCTCTCGGAAAAAACGCTTGAAAGGTTGGAAGATGTCCCAGTTTTCATAGCACGCTAAAAGATTTTGCATGGTTTTCATCATGAGAGGAATTGGGGAATAGTCGTCAAGTGGTGACACCCAATGTCGCGTTTTTACCCAAGAAATGTTGATGTAGTTCTCACAATACAACTCGCTCCGAAGCGATTGGATAGTTGCATCAGTTTCGGCATCTTCATATACGAATTGTGAACCGTACAAATAGCCCATTGGCAAATAGACCATTCGGGCATGGCACCACATTCTACCGGGATGAAAAGGGAACCAGTTTGGGAGCAGCCACATTTCAGGCGGCACGGAGTTGTGGCCTCTCCAGTCCATTAGTCCAAGTAGACACAAGTAAAACTTGGACCAGGAGGAAGTGTAAAGCACCCCGCCATTTTCCTTCAAGAATTTTCTTCCCCGAACAGCTGCGGGGTCATCCTTAGGAACACCCAATAGTCGCATGGCAACATACATTAAAGTAGAGCCAAACATTGTCGGTGGGGATTCGATATGAGTGCCCCATCCGCCATCAGATTGCTGATGAACCAAAATGTAGTGTTTCAATAGTTTGATTTGATCATTGTTCAAACAGCTGCTGGGTTTGCCCATAATGTACCAAGCGATTACAAGTCCTGGCATAAGAAAGTGTGGGCTAAAATAATGACAGGAAATACTTTTAATTGGGCAATTGCAAGTTCGAACGAATCGGCAGCATCGAGATGTGTTCACTTACCCACCATAGTCAGCAGCAAAGTGACCATCAGAACACTGCAGCATCGAGTAAAAGTGAGCTGCTTTCCTCGTACAGTCTTGAATACTTTTGGGCGGCGTAGCTGGTGGAGGTACGTTTCCATCAATGCTCAAGTATTTGCGAATCTGGTGAGCTCTGAAGATTACATCAGAGCTATTTGGGTTTTTCGAAGGGTTGAAGCCGGAGTATGATCGACCACCCAGGGCCATTTCCTGGATAAGCTTTTCCTTGTCATGGTTGCTAGCACTTGTGGTCGCTCTGCTCCAGATCTGTCTACCAGATGGTTCACCAGTTAGTTTCTTTCCAGGAAATTTGGTCTCAGTATCTTCGTGAGATTCCTCTGCGACCATGCACTTCCACTTTTCTTTATCTTCGTCGTCAAGAGTAGTCAGGCGATCATCCCAAATTGGTTGTCTTTGTATTTTTGAAGCTCGCGGTCCTCCAGGGACAGAAACTCCATCCATTAGGTGGTTCAGAACGAAAAAGTAGAGAGTGTAAAGGCACATTGAATGCAACCCTGACCACCAAATTGATAATGGTAGACTGAAAACACATTCGCCATACTGCTGATCAGAAAAGTACACAAATGACGCCCACAAGAGAAGCACTCCAGCCATATGAAAGTTCAATCTCAAAGGAGGTGCCAGGGCCCCTTGGATAGCATCATAGCCACCAACTCCGACCGAGTCTACAAAATGATGGTATAGCCAGCTCCACAAACAAGAGCCATTTGGTCGCATTCCGAGCTGGTCCAGGGGAGTAGCAGCCAAACCAGTTGCCATTGCCAATGCACTCAAGACCATAACACTGGACCAACCAATCAGCCCCAGGGCGATTTGGATCCGGTCTTCCGTCATACACGTTGTATCCATTATGCAGTCTCACTCAAAAAGGCATTTGTTGGAGAAAAATGATACTGTGGTAATACTAGTGGTAGTCAAAGTATGCGATACGACTATTTTTTGTTTTTTTCAATCAACCAATAGAATCGTTAAATTGAGTAGCGAGGTACGAGAGATTTGGGACGAAAACGAGTACGATGACAAACATGGGGATTTTACAAGATGTGTGCGAATCTCTAGGTTAAACTATCTAACGTACGAATGACGGACA
>CAKOGP040001978.1:0-12162 GCA_933822405.4 Cylindrotheca closterium
GTTGCCGAGGGGTCATTGGCCCGCTGAGCTGGGGCAGGTGACTTCCCCACAACCACTTCAGTAGGAGGTTGGTCCGAATTCGATGGTGCAGAAAAGTCTGGAGCCGACTCAACGGACTCCGACCCATTGTTGTCGGACCAATAAGCAAACTCGCCGTTGACTGGTTTATTGGTGGGGCTAATTACCGATGGACCCGTTGTGTCCATCATCCCCAAATCATCCTTATCGGGGGCAATAGAGTCGCGAACTGGTTTTGGAGTGGCATCCGGAAAGAACCCTCGCGCAGGTGAGCGAGGGTCAATTGGAGCTGATTTGCGTTCCGTTGATGGGTCCAGATTGCGCTCACGTTTTCGGCCCTTGGCTGCTGAGCGACGCTCAGCCAATTCCGTTACTACCGTCGTCGTGTCAGGGTCGGTCCACGGGTGGCCTAGAAGTTCAACCGCAATGGCCCACACTTTAGCCAGAGGACGTAGTTCCAGTAGTAAACGAGGCTCAACCTCCAAAGTAAAATCCCAATACCGATTGAAAAAATTAGTCTCCTCCATCGGGTCATCCAACGGAAAAATCACCAGAGGATCCTGAACCGCCAGCCCAAGAATCAGTCCTCGGACATAGACGACGAGCTCCCGATCGTTTCCAATAAATTTGTCCCTGATGTCTCGGTCAAGCGCAGCTCGAATGCGTTGTTTGACCAAGTTCCAGTCCCCATCACAAATCTGTAGTAGCTTCTCGGCTGCTTCCTCCCAGGATTCAGTCGCCGGAGGGTCTAGGAAATTTTCAGAATACCCTTTGCACCAAGGCTAGTGGAAATCGGGCTCGTTCTCCCATGCCAAGAACAGCTTGTTTCCAAAGACCACTTCTTTTTTATTGTTGCGTTGACCACGAGCACGGTGGATTGTGCATAAATAGGCAAGGGTTTGCAGGTTCCACTGAGACAAATTGATGTTCTGGACAATGCGATCGTACTTCAGTGGATTCTCGACCTCCTCCATCTCGGTGTCGCTGTTGTTGTTGACGATTGGAGGGTCCAAATTGTCGGATTCCTTTTTCGATCGAATTTTGGCGGTTTCGGCTCGGCTTTTTTGCGACAAACTGATGCGACCCTGAGTAAGAGCAGTAGAATTAACAGGTTTAGCAGCAATTGCCACTTTCTTGTTGTTCTTCGACTTTCCCATTGTCAGTTTTGATGCAAAAAGGAGGAGCGAGTTTCGTTTTGCTACAGAAAAATGGTGTAGGCGAAGTACCAAAAGTGATGTTTTGAGGACCCGGATATGCGTGTTGTTTTTGTATTTTTGTTTTTTTGGAATATGTCTGCCCAGAGAGAAATCTCCTGCTCGCATCCATCATGACCATGTATTGTCAGTGGATACTGTACCTTCTGTCATGAAGTCCGTTTCTTTAGTCCAGTATTCCATATGGATCCTATCTTTCCACTTGTCGAAAATAGGTTTCGGATCCAGTTGACTGACTCTTGAGATCTCGGAAGAATACCAGATAGCGCAGTGGCAAAACATGGTATCCATTCACCGAGCTGTTGATAACCGTCCATCCAAATTAGGCAAGAGGAGAAGGACTCACCATATGGCTCTTGTGAAGCGTCGTGTGAGGTCAAAGGTGGTTCATTTTGTCCTTTAACGTGTGTGATCCATCGTTTGTTCTTGCCATACCAATCGGGAAAAATCGACTTACGATCTGTCAACGAGACACCTGATGTGTTTCAAAGGCTATTCCAGCATCCTATGATCATCAATGGGACAAAGAGATTGTTTTCATTTATTAGAACTATTCAATGCCTTCTTTTCATTCACAAAATTGAATCTGGAAAACGAAATAGAATGGTAGCTCTCTTATAATAGTATGCTTTTACAAATTGGTGCACACAGGATTCCCCAGTTCTCTACAAGTCTTTCCCTCTGATTCCACCATTTGATTGCAAAAACCCGCGACATCGCCATCCACACAACTGGGGAGGAAATTACCAACAAAGTTTTCGGATGGACAACCCGGTCCATCGCAGCAAGTGCAAGCCAAGAATTCCGCATCGGTACAGGAACCTTCCACCTGGCAGAGCACTTGGGAGTTGATGAATTGGGCGACTGGTTTGGTGCTGGCGATCTTATTGCAAGATGTCTCATCGATGCACAAAACATAAGATTGGTCAAACTCAGAGGACATGCATTGCGATGGTCCACATAACACTTGACAATCTCTGACTGTTTTTTGATTGCATTCGTACTCGGTGGAGAAGCAATCGATGGCCACATTGGTGCTGGGTTCTTTTCCCGTCAGCAAGGTACAAAAGTCAAATCTTGGAACGGTGGGTGAGTCGGAAGGAAAGGACGAAGGGATCGCCGATGGCGAAGGAGATGGATCCGGAGCAAAACAAGTGCACTCCGGTGGGCTGGGAAGGGGAACGGGGGACGATAGCACATCGTCTGGGTTCTCGAGTTTGAGTACATCCAATTCGGCCTTGGTGATTTGGGAGAGCCCGGTCATTTGGAATCGAATGGTTCCATCTTGTTGGTAGTAGACCGAAAAGGCATCGGGAAGGGAAGAAATGGTAGGCTGGAAGTACTCTTGAGTCTTGGAGTGAAACTGTGGATTTTCCCCGCTGATGATACGGTAAGGAACCTTGGCCTTCCAACTCATAATGTCACCGCCGTGAGTACTCATCCCCATGTCCAAGCTATTCCAAGATCCTGGAGATGATGGTTGATTCTCCACATCATAATATTGCATGCCCACGTACGGAACGGGAGCATAGAACTCGGCCTGTTCAAAGGTAGCCGGCATGTTGGGCACTCTGGAACGATCCACAACTGAAGATGGCAAAATGTAGAACTCCTTGGCGTGATCGGATGTCTGTGTCAACTCACAAGCTCGGACAATGCCAGGCATTTGAACGTTACTCTGCTCTTTGCAAGCGAGGTAGACCACTCGATCTTCCGGTCTCACCCTGAAAAATGAAATATCATAGTGTGGATGCGCATAATTACGTGGATAGGCCCCACATGGATGCCAATCTAGACTGATGTGCTGAAAACCGGTGGAGTTCCAAACATAATCGGAAAGACGCTTAAAAAACTTGCGGGGTTCTCGAAAGTCACGTCCATCAAGGTCGTGGATTTTGGTGCTTTCAAAAGTTTGACAACTTCCATCATAGTTGTCCGGTCCCATGGGTAGGTTTTCGTTGTGTTGGAATTCCAAGACAAATTCGTAGACACCTTGTTCATTGACAGTGAAGGAGTGTTGAGCACCAAATTGTGCCAAAGCGTTCACGTCGTCGCCGTTATCTTCCTCGCCCAACACTGACAACAGTTCGGAATCCGCAGAAGGTTGAGAAGAGGACGTGGGAGAGGAAGTAGTAGGATTGGTGGAGGGAATCTCAGAAGGCTTGTACGTAATTGTTGGGCGGGGTGAACCCGTTGGTCGAGTGTCAATAGTGGGCGGAAACGTCGGTGGATTGACTGGATTAAAGGACGGACTTTGCGATGCACTTGGAGCAAAGGTGGATCCAATATTCGCTTCGTTTTGATCTTTGAGGACCAAAATGATTCCAGCAATCAAAGCCCCAATAATCAAACAACAACAACAAAGAAGACAGATTCCAAACAATATCTTGCGACAGCGATCTCGGTCAGGATTGCGGTACTTGACGGAGTTTGACTTGCGCGTGGCGTAAATGCTGTAGTCGACTTCGTTTTCCTCTCCACGGACTCCTGTTCGTCCCGTGTAATCGTAGTCGGGTTCATCATAGTAGTAGTCGGGTTGAGGTTCAGGAGGTTCCTCGTAAGCTACAAGACTCGTCGCCTCGGGCTGGGAGTTGTAAGGTGGCTGTCCTTGTTGGTGTGCCATTGTATTTGGTTTCTTGAGTTGTACCGATAAGCAAGAGAAGAAGAGAAACGAACACAAATACAGGTTTGGACCACTCGGAGGTACCAGGTACCTACCGGTACCGATACAGCAGGTGCTGAGATTTTTTGCATTTTGGGGATGACTGTGACTTTCGTAGTGTACACGTGTACCGTGCGACAGATTGTTGTCGCATCAGTGTCTCACGAAGACCATAAAACATAGTATCGGGGTGCTACCTGCTACTTATTGGTTATTGGTACCAGGTACTGTACAGTGTACCTTGTACCACCGTTGGGGTCTAAAGAAAATGATGCTCTACAGTATGCTCAGCTCAACTTACTCGGATGCTCATCTCACTACAAAAGTCGATTCTGTCGTAGCCCTTGAGTGGGCTAGCATGCCCATCCTGTCTGCTTTGTTTGTGCACCTTTAATGTCCATTGTCCATTGTATCGTTCAGGCGCCCATGTTGATCATCATGATACGGACAAAATCGCAATAACTCGTCACTCTCCCATCCCACGATGAATGATTGACTGAAGCAATCATTGACTCGCTCCACAAGCAGCCAGAAAATTTGGATCATTCATTCCATCTTCTAGTACCACGGGCTCCCATTTTCCAGGGATAGTCTCTCCTGCCTGCACTCTTAATTTTTCTGCCGAGTAGGACCCAGTCGCTACGGCAACCATACCAACGCAAAGATTATCCTCACCTCCTTTCAGTGTTTCGCTAAATGCCTTGGCAGCCAATACGTCAGCAGGAGCATCTCCCACGTGTACAACTCTTTCCAATTGTTTCGTTGGTTCATCCTGGAGCAAAGATCGGCATCTTTCAGTAGCAATAGCAATCTGCTCTCCTCTGTCCAAGTGATTTCGCGCAATATCGTCAATATTCCCGCTACAAAAGTCGGATCCAAAGCCACCCAAAAATGCAATATCTTCGGTACCAGGCCATGTTTTCTGCATCGGACTGGGAGGGCTTAGGGCTTGTGTATCCCAAACTCCAACGGCCCTCATCTTTAGGCGGGCAATTCCCTCCACATTTCCAGTTACCAGCCCGCACATGACCTCATCGTTAATTTGGGATAGTGTCTTCAACTGATCCAGCACACCTGGAAGCGGGGAAATGAGGTTGGCGACTTCTTCGTCGGAGCAAGCAGACATGTACTCAAACATGCATTGGAAGATTTGCTCCAGTTTCGGATAGGATACATCCGTGTCTATTCCAAGCGTTGCCTTGGCCAATCGAAGAGATATCAAACCATCCGTGCTACCATGATACAAATCTTGAAGCATTGTCAGCACCAAGAACCACAGTATCAGCAAAAGCGAGAGGTCACTGAAGTACATCCTCAAGTCCAATATTTACTTACTACCTGGCAAGGCTTTCGCTACGGGCGTCACAGATTTCCCATCGCCCAAAATAGTGCCAACCGCATGGGAGAAAGCTTTGGCATGCGCCGATTCTGCTGCTGCCTGACCTGATCCTTTTACCAAAGTGCCATCCACATCAAAGGTGATCAAGGTAAACGCGTTTGTTTGGACTGATACTAGTAGAAGTCCAATAGTAAACAACCACTGGACGCTCATAATGATACTAACTTTCCAACCCACAGTACGTTGTGAATGGATCACTGGAGATTGTAATACCGGTATATGATGAGCAATATTTTATACCTACAGTTAAGAGTTTTTTTTTTAGAGAAACACCCCCTTAACCGATCGGGGGTCAGATAGCCCCCTAGGGGGCTATCCCCCCCCAAACTTCAACTTCAAGCAATGGATGACTATGATAAAAGACGAATTTACCGCTGCGGATCAAGCACATTATATTTACCAAAAGACACCGGCCCGGTCCGTCTGACCTCCACCTCCAACAGGTCGCTGGAGAAGTGGAAGGAGCAATTGGGCCTTGAACAAAATTCCAAATTCCATTATAAAAATTAATTCCAAATTTATCGCAAGCACGTGCTATCGACTGTAACGACCAACGGTGAACATGCCCGCTTCCTCGCAGAAACACAAAAACACAACAGCAAAGACACAAAAACATTTTTTCCACCAAAACATCAACTACATGAGCAAACTGATGCTTTGACCCCCCTGCCTCTTTGTGGTCTCAACCCAGTCAACAAATCGAACGCTTCCGTTTCTTCACATCTGTAGTAGGCTAGTGGCATTCCACACTCCTCAGAGACAGGTTCCTTCATCCGCTTCTGCATCCTGAGCTTTTTGCACAACTGTTCCTCAACTTTCATTGCGCAAAGTGACAAATAGTGTGCACCATAAAAGGCCCATTGTGTCGTGCCAAGTCCTCGCTTTTATAAGGTTGGAGATTTGGTGCATTGAAGTAAATAAGATGACAGGACCGTCTACAGGAAGGGATGCTACTGCTGGTACTACAGCAAAGAAGAAAAGGAAGCCCAGGGAGACTGTGGTCCCTCCACAAATGAGCACCCGTTCCAAGTCAAAACAAAAGACCCAAATCAACCAGTCTCCCGGTGCCACTCTTGTTGACTGGTATAAAATGAGGAATGCACATCAGCCTGATGCCGAAAAATTTGTCAGCAAGCTCAAGTCCAAATATTTCACAATAGAGGGAAATGATTCTTATCTAAATTGGCAAGTTTTTGGAGGTTTTGCTGGGGCATGCTTCAATGCCCCGCCGTCCAACGTATGCTTCTTGAATGGATTGCTAGATCAAGGGCCCAACAAAATCGGACCAGCAGCGAATGGATTGCTAGATGAAGAGCAAAAAAAAATCAGTCCAGTAGAGAAAGGTGCACCTGCCGCCACAATAATGCGTGAAGACGGGGCACCCTTAGATTATTGGAAGCCATCCTCTCCAACAAGAAGGAGAAGAGACATTGATAATGGTGAGCAAAGTTGGGCGCAGCAGTTGAGAATGAAGAGGGAGTTGCAACCTTTCATGGCAGGGAAAGAGTCTGAAGAGGTGGGAGAAAACTTTAATGAATTTCTGACAGGTCTTGACAAAATGTTACAACCCAAAGCACACAAAGAATCAAAGAAGCAGTTCAAAGCTCGAACTGAAAAGGCTCGAACCTCCTACCAAAAGAAACTGAAGGAACACTATGGTGATGTAGACCACAATGCATCCGAATTGTTAAAGAAATACAACATCGAGGAGCCAAATGCACACAAGTCCAAACCAGGCGAAATTTGGAAGATTCGGTATGAGCCACGCAACGCAGAGAAATCTTTACCTACCTTTACAATATTCCTGGGATCTCAAAAAAAGAACAAGAGTTCCATCTCTAACGTAACAGTTGGTTATGTCAAATACTATCTTGGCAGTGGATTTGTAGACAGATGCATTGCTTATGGAGAAAGGTGTTCGGAAAGGGGACTCAATCAACCGGCATTCTTTGTGCCACTTGGAGACAGCAACACTGATGTCGCACCTGACCATTGCCTTGTACAATTTAAAGACAATGGGGACCGGTTGAAGACTCTTCCATATGTGCAAGGAGCAAACGATTGCTGCCTTGGTTTTTCTTTTGCCAATGCTCTGCACCACTTGAATTTTCAAACAGAGGGCTATGGCCTATATCAGCAATCACACGATTTGAGTGGCTTTGATGCAATCACTCAATTGAAATGGCTCTCACATTGGGTGCGGCGCTCTGTTAGAGGTGTGAATCCATCATCTGTTCAGAAGTGCAAGGACAATTGTGATGGGATGGTTGGGGTTGCCAACTGTATCAAATTCTTACAACAACAGGAGCTAGTTGTGTTTGTTCCGAAAGCGAAGGATGGGACCAACACTCATGCAGTGACATTCTTCAATGGATTGATATTTGATTCCACCCAGAAGTATGCCATGAAACTATCTCCGGATGCATTAGACTTTATAGCCGGAACTTGTGGCTTTGCAGGCATTTGGCGTTCCCGTCTTTTCACCTTTACCAACGAGCTAAAAAAAGGTCAACTAAAGATCGATGGGTAAACTAAAGGTTGGGGGTCTATTCCTGCCACTAGCAATGATATCTGGGATAGGAGTTCTGCAAACTCTTTTTTGCCCTGCTGATAGGGTAATTGAAGGATTGTAGTTCATGCTCATCAGATCCTTGGAGTCTCTCCTGCTGGCTTTGACTGAGACCCTCTACCATTATTGTATTGATTTCCTTTTCGCCTTCAAGGAGTACATTGTAATAACACTGCAATAGATTTGTCTTCTCATGACACAAACCCATTAGCTCTTTTTGCTTCTGCAGAATCATCGCGAGCAATCTATCCTTGGTTTTACCATGTTTGGGTTGATCCAAGAACATGGTATTCATATTGTAGGCTTGTTTGGCGGACTCTTGTGCAGCATCAAACCCTGTATTGTCTATTTCGTCATTGTCTGAGTCCAAACATGACTCAAAACATGAGTCCAAGCAAGTTTCCTGGGAAAAATAGAGCGGAACACCCTTCCTGACAAGCTGAGACAAGGGTAAACGATCATTGCACTCTTCAGCACTGTAGTTCCAACAGTGCAGTCTATTACTCCGGTATAGTGCAAGCACCTGTTGCAGAGTGGTTTTCCTTTCTTCTTCTTGTCTTCTATTCAATGTAATTAGACAGGGTTGGAAGCTCTGTCCAGCCACCCCCTTTAGCCTTTCTTTCAACCACTCACTCTTTACCAGGATTCCCTGGTGTTCAACCTTGCTCAATTCAGCAAACAATCTGGTCATAGTCTTCTCCTTTCCGTTTGAATACGCATACAAGTCATAGTCGTTGCGCCAACGACAGGCAATATCGGAAAGATCGTATTGGTGTTCAATGGAGAGTAAATGGCGACAGGGCAATCCATAGTGCTGTTTATGGCGGCATGAGCACTTCAGCACAACACGGTTGCTATCTTCCTTGTCCACTTCCACAATGTTGACCGACCTGAACCTGGGACGACCTTTGAACCATGCTGGGCACCCATGCGGCCGGGAGACATGACTCTGATCCAAAATCACACAGAATGAATCGGGTGAGATCTGGGCAACCACATAGTTGCCGGCACTCTGTTCCACTTGATCCATCATAATAGATCGGCCAATAGGTACAAGCTCTTTGAAACAATCTGAGTTGTGCCTTTTGTTACCCCTTTCAAGGAATAAGGGTGTATCCTCAAATTGGCGCAACTTCTTTTTCTTCCTCTCTCGATTCTTCATGTCATCATGGCTATGCATGGCTCCAGCGGAAGTGACCATTTTCTGATCTGGCTTTGCGGACATTGAACTGTGTTTGGCAGCATAGTTTAATCCCTCGGTTGCATTAGTAACATATTCCCCAAGGCACCGATGGTCTCGTTTCATGTAGTGGGCAAAGTTCTTTTCATGGGGCAGTACATCTGTGTCGACCCAGTCCATGAGTTTGCCGACGCTCTCCAGCCCCATGACCTCTTGTAGCTGTTCATTGTTCCGCAATTCATCCAGCAACAAGTTTTTGGAGAACATAAACTCTTCCTCAGTGAGACAGGAAGATCCGTCTGCCCAAGAACGGACCCAACCTTCAATTTCTTGCAGTATAGCCTCTCCCAATACCCTATTTTTGAAATAAGAAGGCGCAATGGATTTCTTTTGCAACGTTTTCTTAATGAGGTGGTGCCCACATCTACCCCGAAGTGCATTTGGTAGCAACTTAAGCATTGAATTTTCAAGAGCTGAGAATTCATTAGAATCACCATCAGTTAGAACCAAATTGACCCGCTCCAAATGCTCCTTGCCTAACATTGATGGGAGGGCCTCCTGAAAGACCCAGTTATAAAATGCGGAAGTTTCATTTGGCATGAACACACGCAGTATAACGAAGGCTTTGCCATCAGAGTCCCGACCACAAATGAGTAGAAGAGGGCGGCCTTCATTGTTAGTTTTGTGCGTGGCATCCATGAAAAGTACTTCTGGGTACCTCAAAAACTGGCGTTTGTCCTCCTCTACCATCCAGGAAGCCCCAATGAGAACACGGCTTCGGTTTGAGTTCACCCAAGGACATTTTGAATTGAGGTGAAGCCGTATCTCGCTTTGGGTTGTTAGCTGTTCCATGGGTGCAACAGATTTCAGCGGAATTTTGGTCTCCTCTTTTGACATTTGATTGATAGAATCAAGACCATCTGTCTCCCCTTCCTCGGTTGTACTATTTACGTTTCCAATTGTGAATAGTTGTCCACATGCTTCCTTGGCTTTGCTTGTCTTAGACAATCCGACAATTGGCGAGTGATCTGTGTATGTGAGGTTTTTAGCAACTTCAATGGGTGCCATGGGCGGATTGCTTTTGGATGGTCATCCGACTGGCTTCCGGATGAAATCTGAAACAAGGTTGAGTGTCTCAGGTCTAATTTCATACGATAGAACACAATAAGACATCTTTGAATCACCAGGCTTGGAGGCTTCACGGCGGAGCCAGTTCAGAAGCTCAGAGGCTGATGACCGGCCAGTTCCCGGTTTGGCGGTTATAGCATCAGGGGCTGTTTCTATCACTCTTCTATGTGTGGAGGCAGATATGAAACCGTGTCTGAGTTCAAGTAACACTTTTCGTGCTTGAGTGCCTCCAACAAATGCATGCTGTTGGGCATAGATGATCCGACATTGTTCCTTTGTCAACAGGTTGGCAGGAATACTTAGTTCACCATTCTGAGGCTGTATGTGATGCTGATGCATGTTGTTTCCGGTGCACTTAAGGAATATATACCCACCGCCAGGTAGAGCATTGTCTTTGTGGATACCAAAAGTCAGCTTCAAGCGGCAAAGGAGATTACCAGTTGTATCTTTAGCAGTGGTTGTGGCACGTTTCCTTTTCTGGCCGTTGTCCCTGTTATTTCTTCTATCATTGTGCAGTCCCTTTCTCCTTATATCAGCCGCAATTCCACATGGGTCATAGTCGTTGGGGTCGTCTTTATTTGTTGTAGCACTTATTCTGCATCTGTAGCACCTGAGTAGGCCAGTTTTTGGATCAGCATGAAATTTGGACCCGTGGTAACATGCAATCACCCTGAGATGGTTCATAAGCTCCTTTCTTCCAATGGGGGTGGGGGGAAATTGCAGAGGATCGAACCTAATAGCATGATCCCGGCGCCACTGTTGTTCTTTGCCTACATAGTCAAATAAATTGACTGTCTCGTCTTCATGGTCAATCAAGCCTTTAAAGGGAAGTACGGCCTTCCACTGCAGCTCCCTTGCTTTTGCATTTTGCAATTGGTGTTCTAAATAACTTTGTGATGATGGTTCGGCCAAGAGAGACATGGGGAATGCGTTCTTTTCTAAGGCAATGACAACAAGTTATGATGGACGGTGACCTGGGGGAAGGGCGGGGGCAGGTTGTTTTCATGTGCAAAGCTACTTTTTTGGATTGTGTCATGTGTGTTGCTACTTTTTTGAGAGACGTCGGTGCCAAACTTATTTTCCGACTCTTTGTCTGTCCATCCACTCACATTATTCAAGCGACCTGTTGGAGGTGGAGGCCAGACTGACCGTGCCGGTGTCTTTTGGTAAATATAATGTGCTTGTACCGCAGCATTGAACACTAATATTGTACTCATCAAAACAGCTTGGATTCAGGCTTACTTTCTATATATTATATAGACCTGCATAGTCACGCGCGGTATTTGATAAAGTTCAATTTAAAATTGTTCTCGTCATTTGGTCATTTGTTGTGATCCATCATTGTTTTTCCGATCTGTCAATGAGCGTCATTATGGCATGATGCACACTATGAGAATGAATAGATGATGCGTTATTCTAATCCGATGGATGTAGTGGTGGTGATGATCTAGAAGTCTCCGGAGACTGCACTTCGCAAGACCACGGGAAATACCATGGATGGTGTCCCTTCCGATGAGATCCAATCATCCAGCCCACCGAAACGATGAATTCACTATGACTTAACCTAGATCAAAAGGGATTTGATATCAGTTGATAATAAAATTGTGAGCATTAGAATAGTGGTTTTAGGTGCGCTATCTAGTCTTGGTTTGGCCAAGCTTTGGCCCGAAATATTCAGTAACGGTGCTGAAATATTCAGTAACGATCAAAGTACTTAGGAGGGCCAATAATAGTTAGGCCTGGAATATTGAGTAACCGATAGGAGTATAACAAAAGCGTCTGTTAAAAAGAGCGTAAGATGTAGCGTCTGCTGGAAGTACGTTGGAAGTCTAGCCGGATGACCAACGGTCTGTAGAGAGTACGTCACGATGGATCGGGTCGCCCTCTGCGAACACTTCTCGAAACAGAACCTTTGGATTCAACAAGGATAGCAGAGAACTCTCTTCCGCTTCATCCGTGTTATTGGGTTACGACGGTGACATCAAGACATTT
>CAKOGP040001979.1:0-12141 GCA_933822405.4 Cylindrotheca closterium
AGTCGAATCGAGTTCTGTAAACAAGGGATTTTCCAAGGGAAAATCGTTGAGCTCACTTTTGTGATTGAATCATCAATTCAAGCCAAACATTAATCAAATAGGAACAATTTCACTCAAAGTATACCTAACACAGGAGAAGTATTGTCGTGAAAGTGTTGTACAGTTGATTACGAATTTAGATTGCAGAGAGTTTGTTCTGAGCGCTAAAGGCACTCACGATAGAGCACATTTTGCTTTATTATGACATCTAGCTAGATTCTCTATTGACTATAATTTTTTGCCTTCAACAGTAGTATCCAGTTTGAGTCATTTGTTCTATTCTATTCTCTCGTCAGAATTTTTTTCACAAAGAACTCTGCGAGCGTCTTTCTATACGAAAGTAGACAACTTCGTTCAAAACACTGACCTGAAAAAAATTGGTCACAACGGAGCCCAGTCGGGATTCTGCGTTTGTTGTCGTTTTTGAATCTTTCCCAACAAATGTTGATTATTGTGTCTTCAATTGTTGCATACACATGTAGTATATTTGCGATGAAATTGAGCCTTGCGTTCGCCCTTTATGTTTCTCCCAAACAACAAGCCGATTGATGCTTCAGGTCCAGATAATCAGCAAATTGTACAGGCTAGTTGTGGTAAGCCTCAGAGAAGTGTATACTTCACTAGAATTGCAGCGATAATCCCAACTGGTAGATTTGACTGCTCTCTCATGCCTTGATTGACCTTTCCAGGATGATGTCGATTCAATCACAATATGATGCGATCAAGTTGTTTTAAAACCACTTTCAACAAGCGCGAAGTTGGGGGGGGGGTGGTTGCGCTTCTATCGATCCGTAGGACCTCTTGATCGATTGCATGTCTCTCACAACAAAAATCCTGACTCCGAATCCACAATGCTGGCGTATTGTCGCAGCTCATTTAAGCGCGGATTGACAATTCGCTACTAAATGAAGCGCGGGTTGACAATTCGCTTCCTAAGTAAGCGCAAATTGAAGTTGAATTTTTCTTATCATCGTCATACACGCTACCCGAACGGGAGAATCAGCTCAACGGATGTTTGCCGTTTTCGACCGTGACTTGCTGGCGATCGATGAGTGGCGTGGTTGGCGTGGAATGATCATACTACGTCATGGGCCAGAGGTACATACCGGGAGCGGCCTGTAATGGCGGGCTTGCAAGGGATGTTCAGATATGTCGTGTCGATTGCTCAGCACGGATGACAGAGCTGACTTGCCGGCGACAAACTCTGCGCAATGCAAAGCTTGGGCTTCCTTGAAAACGATCGTGCCAAAAGCTTCGTTTTCATACGTGGACGCTTCGTCCATGGACGAAGAATAGTCGGGAACCTTCGTCCATGGACAAAAAATAGTCGGACACCTTCGCCCATGGACGAAACTTGGTCGCATTCCAATATTATTTTAAAACCTCTTGATCGGATGAATCCTAAGTCTATTCCGTGTCAAAGTCTAATTGACTGTTGGCGTTCAAATTTCTGAAAGTGTGCAACATATCTATAGCGCCCTCCAGAGACATCTCTGGAAAGTTCGGCGTATTGCTGTGAAGAGATTTTTTATGTTGCCTCGAGCCAATTTTGTTACTCTTTTTTGCGATACCATTATTGTCGTTATGGCCTGTCATACCGGTACTTCTTGAAGCAGCTCTAGCAAGAGCGAAACAGTTTAGCCAGGGCTGGTAATTGGAATACATGCGGGATTTCTTGCGAGCTCTGAAACCAGTTTCGTCTATTTCGAAGAATAGTCGGGCACCTTCGTCCATGGACGAAAAATAGTTGGGCACCTTCCTCCATGGACGAAAAATAGTCGAACACTTCGTCCAGGGACAAAAGTTCAACAGTTCGGAAGCAAATCAAAAGGGCACGCGCGCCGAGTAGTTTTGAGGGAGAAAGCGCGCCAGACCGCCAAACTGGGCGAAAATTTTAAGGACTATGCTATTTTATATCATGTGATATTGTCCGAACGACATCATCGAAAAGCTGACTCGGCGCGGCTTGGTCCAGTTAGAGGCCGCTCCGGTGTTGGGATATGACGAAATATGAGTTTTTACGTTCCAAACGAAACTATTCAAGTACGAGGTTTTCGACACGTGCGATCGGAATTTGATCGTGCAAGATGTCGGGATTCGACGCAAGTATGCCGGACGCAAGTCTGTCGGACAATCTGTATCCACACAAACGGGAAAAGATCCTGTACAAGTGGAATATTGATGTTGTGTACGATGCAGTAGGGAATAATGCAAGATATCCCAAAGTACTGCATTCAACACAGAATTGCCGTAGAAGTCGAATCGAGTTCTGTAAACAAGGGATTTTCCAAGGGAAAATCGTTGAGCTCACTTTTGTGATTGAATCATCAATTCAAGCCAAACATTAATCAAATAGGAACAATTTCACTCAAAGTATACCTAACACAGGAGAAGTATTGTCGTGAAAGTGTTGTACAGTTGATTACGAATTTAGATTGCAGAGAGTTTGTTCTGAGCGCTAAAGGCACTCACGATAGAGCACATTTTGCTTTATTATGACATCTAGCTAGATTCTCTATTGACTATAATTTTTTGCCTTCAACAGTAGTATCCAGTTTGAGTCATTTGTTCTATTCTATTCTCTCGTCAGAATTTTTTTCACAAAGAACTCTGCGAGCGTCTTTCTATACGAAAGTAGACAACTTCGTTCAAAACACTGACCTGAAAAAAATTGGTCACAACGGAGCCCAGTCGGGATTCTGCGTTTGTTGTCGTTTTTGAATCTTTCCCAACAAATGTTGATTATTGTGTCTTCAATTGTTGCATACACATGTAGTATATTTGCGATGAAATTGAGCCTTGCGTTCGCCCTTTATGTTTCTCCCAAACAACAAGCCGATTGATGCTTCAGGTCCAGATAATCAGCAAATTGTACAGGCTAGTTGTGGTAAGCCTCAGAGAAGTGTATACTTCACTAGAATTGCAGCGATAATCCCAACTGGTAGATTTGACTGCTCTCTCATGCCTTGATTGACCTTTCCAGGATGATGTCGATTCAATCACAATATGATGCGATCAAGTTGTTTTAAAACCACTTTCAACAAGCGCGAAGTTGGGGGGGGGGTGGTTGCGCTTCTATCGATCCGTAGGACCTCTTGATCGATTGCATGTCTCTCACAACAAAAATCCTGACTCCGAATCCACAATGCTGGCGTATTGTCGCAGCTCATTTAAGCGCGGATTGACAATTCGCTACTAAATGAAGCGCGGGTTGACAATTCGCTTCCTAAGTAAGCGCAAATTGAAGTTGAATTTTTCTTATCATCGTCATACACGCTACCCGAACGGGAGAATCAGCTCAACGGATGTTTGCCGTTTTCGACCGTGACTTGCTGGCGATCGATGAGTGGCGTGGTTGGCGTGGAATGATCATACTACGTCATGGGCCAGAGGTACATACCGGGAGCGGCCTGTAATGGCGGGCTTGCAAGGGATGTTCAGATATGTCGTGTCGATTGCTCAGCACGGATGACAGAGCTGACTTGCCGGCGACAAACTCTGCGCAATGCAAAGCTTGGGCTTCCTTGAAAACGATCGTGCCAAAAGCTTCGTTTTCATACGTGGACGCTTCGTCCATGGACGAAGAATAGTCGGGAACCTTCGTCCATGGACAAAAAATAGTCGGACACCTTCGCCCATGGACGAAACTTGGTCGCATTCCAATATTATTTTAAAACCTCTTGATCGGATGAATCCTAAGTCTATTCCGTGTCAAAGTCTAATTGACTGTTGGCGTTCAAATTTC
The DNA here is from genome assembly GCA_933822405.4 of Cylindrotheca closterium. Classification (NCBI taxonomy): domain Eukaryota; phylum Bacillariophyta; class Bacillariophyceae; order Bacillariales; family Bacillariaceae; genus Cylindrotheca; species Cylindrotheca closterium. Next base: position 3,785 of record CAKOGP040001979.1, read on the forward strand.
TGAAAGTGTGCAACATATCTATAGCGCCCTCCAGAGACATCTCTGGAAAGTTCGGCGTATTGCTGTGAAGAGATTTTTTATGTTGCCTCGAGCCAATTTTGTTACTCTTTTTTGCGATACCATTATTGTCGTTATGGCCTGTCATACCGGTACTTCTTGAAGCAGCTCTAGCAAGAGCGAAACAGTTTAGCCAGGGCTGGTAATTGGAATACATGCGGGATTTCTTGCGAGCTCTGAAACCAGTTTCGTCTATTTCGAAGAATAGTCGGGCACCTTCGTCCATGGACGAAAAATAGTTGGGCACCTTCCTCCATGGACGAAAAATAGTCGAACACTTCGTCCAGGGACAAAAGTTCAACAGTTCGGAAGCAAATCAAAAGGGCACGCGCGCCGAGTAGTTTTGAGGGAGAAAGCGCGCCAGACCGCCAAACTGGGCGAAAATTTTAAGGACTATGCTATTTTATATCATGTGATATTGTCCGAACGACATCATCGAAAAGCTGACTCGGCGCGGCTTGGTCCAGTTAGAGGCCGCTCCGGTGTTGGGATATGACGAAATATGAGTTTTTACGTTCCAAACGAAACTATTCAAGTACGAGGTTTTCGACACGTGCGATCGGAATTTGATCGTGCAAGATGTCGGGATTCGACGCAAGTATGCCGGACGCAAGTCTGTCGGACAATCTGTATCCACACAAACGGGAAAAGATCCTGTACAAGTGGAATATTGATGTTGTGTACGATGCAGTAGGGAATAATGCAAGATATCCCAAAGTACTGCATTCAACACAGAATTGCCGTAGAAGTCGAATCGAGTTCTGTAAACAAGGGATTTTCCAAGGGAAAATCGTTGAGCTCACTTTTGTGATTGAATCATCAATTCAAGCCAAACATTAATCAAATAGGAACAATTTCACTCAAAGTATACCTAACACAGGAGAAGTATTGTCGTGAAAGTGTTGTACAGTTGATTACGAATTTAGATTGCAGAGAGTTTGTTCTGAGCGCTAAAGGCACTCACGATAGAGCACATTTTGCTTTATTATGACATCTAGCTAGATTCTCTATTGACTATAATTTTTTGCCTTCAACAGTAGTATCCAGTTTGAGTCATTTGTTCTATTCTATTCTCTCGTCAGAATTTTTTTCACAAAGAACTCTGCGAGCGTCTTTCTATACGAAAGTAGACAACTTCGTTCAAAACACTGACCTGAAAAAAATTGGTCACAACGGAGCCCAGTCGGGATTCTGCGTTTGTTGTCGTTTTTGAATCTTTCCCAACAAATGTTGATTATTGTGTCTTCAATTGTTGCATACACATGTAGTATATTTGCGATGAAATTGAGCCTTGCGTTCGCCCTTTATGTTTCTCCCAAACAACAAGCCGATTGATGCTTCAGGTCCAGATAATCAGCAAATTGTACAGGCTAGTTGTGGTAAGCCTCAGAGAAGTGTATACTTCACTAGAATTGCAGCGATAATCCCAACTGGTAGATTTGACTGCTCTCTCATGCCTTGATTGACCTTTCCAGGATGATGTCGATTCAATCACAATATGATGCGATCAAGTTGTTTTAAAACCACTTTCAACAAGCGCGAAGTTGGGGGGGGGGTGGTTGCGCTTCTATCGATCCGTAGGACCTCTTGATCGATTGCATGTCTCTCACAACAAAAATCCTGACTCCGAATCCACAATGCTGGCGTATTGTCGCAGCTCATTTAAGCGCGGATTGACAATTCGCTACTAAATGAAGCGCGGGTTGACAATTCGCTTCCTAAGTAAGCGCAAATTGAAGTTGAATTTTTCTTATCATCGTCATACACGCTACCCGAACGGGAGAATCAGCTCAACGGATGTTTGCCGTTTTCGACCGTGACTTGCTGGCGATCGATGAGTGGCGTGGTTGGCGTGGAATGATCATACTACGTCATGGGCCAGAGGTACATACCGGGAGCGGCCTGTAATGGCGGGCTTGCAAGGGATGTTCAGATATGTCGTGTCGATTGCTCAGCACGGATGACAGAGCTGACTTGCCGGCGACAAACTCTGCGCAATGCAAAGCTTGGGCTTCCTTGAAAACGATCGTGCCAAAAGCTTCGTTTTCATACGTGGACGCTTCGTCCATGGACGAAGAATAGTCGGGAACCTTCGTCCATGGACAAAAAATAGTCGGACACCTTCGCCCATGGACGAAACTTGGTCGCATTCCAATATTATTTTAAAACCTCTTGATCGGATGAATCCTAAGTCTATTCCGTGTCAAAGTCTAATTGACTGTTGGCGTTCAAATTTCTGAAAGTGTGCAACATATCTATAGCGCCCTCCAGAGACATCTCTGGAAAGTTCGGCGTATTGCTGTGAAGAGATTTTTTATGTTGCCTCGAGCCAATTTTGTTACTCTTTTTTGCGATACCATTATTGTCGTTATGGCCTGTCATACCGGTACTTCTTGAAGCAGCTCTAGCAAGAGCGAAACAGTTTAGCCAGGGCTGGTAATTGGAATACATGCGGGATTTCTTGCGAGCTCTGAAACCAGTTTCGTCTATTTCGAAGAATAGTCGGGCACCTTCGTCCATGGACGAAAAATAGTTGGGCACCTTCCTCCATGGACGAAAAATAGTCGAACACTTCGTCCAGGGACAAAAGTTCAACAGTTCGGAAGCAAATCAAAAGGGCACGCGCGCCGAGTAGTTTTGAGGGAGAAAGCGCGCCAGACCGCCAAACTGGGCGAAAATTTTAAGGACTATGCTATTTTATATCATGTGATATTGTCCGAACGACATCATCGAAAAGCTGACTCGGCGCGGCTTGGTCCAGTTAGAGGCCGCTCCGGGACCCACCGCAAGTTTTCTCAAACGCGCGATTTGCATGCGTTGAATTTGCATGTACCCCTGTGAGGGGGTTAGTCTTTTGGTGCCATTGCTTTGAAACCCTCAAATTGATCGTGAACCCGAAAACAAACAACAGAAAAAAATCGTTTGGGTTTTGGTCGCGTGCCGATCAGGATTGGCAAAAAACATCTAAATTATTTAAGAGCGGTATTGACAGTGCCGCGTAATCGGTCTATCCCAAACGATTTGTTTCCTGAACGACTTTTTTCAAACGATTCTTTCTCTAGCTAGCCAAACGATTTGTTTGGTCGCCAAACAATTTTTTCTCTTGCCAAACGATTTGTTTGGTCGCTAAACGATTTTTTCTCTCTCCAAACGATTTTTTCTCTCTCCAAACGATTTGTTTTGGTGCCGAACGATTTTTTCTCTCACCAAACGATTTTTTCTCTCACCAAACGATTTTTTCTCTCACCAAACGATTCTTTTGTTGTGTTTCCAAAGAGATCAACGAATCCACCAATCAACCACTATGGGAAATCAACCAAGGTCTATCGATTTTGTATCGAATTGCTTTGAGAATTTTATTTGGCGTCGTATCCTTTCTACAACATTGGAGATCGATCCTATGCAAAATCGGGTTGAGGTATCAAGTCTCGCCTTTTGACAATATCATCATCCTCAAGCTGACAAGGAGATTAAACGGTTGCGTAAATGACCCACTATTAGGAAGGAAATACCCTATTGAAAGTGGCGCCCCTATTGCCAAAAACGAATAAATTGATGACAAGAATTGATGAAGAGTTAATGGTTGATCACATCATCAACATGCCCACCAACGCTGGGTCGACAGCTAGAGGTAATAGAGACGGGACGAATGCTGGCATTGTTGAAGGTGGAACGATATTGGACCAAGGCTAGTGCCTGCAGAGTACGGGAGTAATATCATGCAGCATTTCAATTTGACTTCCTCCATACAAATTCGACATCACGGAAATTTATGGAAGTTCGAAACCAGCAAACATACTTTTAAATGTGACAATAAACCTACTTTTCATAGTTCGATTCAAATGAAGCTAGAAATTAATTGTCTGAGGAAAATGAAAACAAATGTTCAATGATGTACTACTAGGTAATTTTTGAACGAATTCCAATTGTTTGTTTGTTGAATTTGTATCTAGAAGGATAGCATACAAAGTCATCAAGCGACGACGTCAAGCAAAATGCAGGCTAACAATTCACCGCAAAAGATTTCGAAATGAAATGAATCAATAAATGATACATACATGGATGGTGGTTTTTGAAGCAAGAAGAAAGTGTCTCGCAGCTTTTCCTGGTTTGTACTACTAATGTGAACGATGTGAAATTCAAGGAAACAGTGAAGCACGATATGATTTCGTTAAACCCTAGATTAGTAGTCACATGAGAGCAACATTAGACCATCAAGTACCGAAGAGGATGACATAAAATAGCTTGTTGTAAGAAGAAATCGTTTAGGGCAAGCTCATTTTCCAAACCATTTTTCCAAACGATTTTTTGTGACTCCAATTTTTTGTGAACCCAAACGATTTTTTGTGGACTCAAACGATTCTTTTGAACTTGCTGGAAACCTAAACGATTTTTTCACGTCCGAATTGTGGTTTTCGACACAGTGGACGCAATCAAAAGCGCGCTAAATCGTGTGTTCGTTGAACAAAACTGCCGTTCGCGCAAAATGTAACGTAGGATTTCTACACGCACGAAAGAATGATCTGAATAATATTCAGGGGAGGAAAGGTTGCCCCTTTTAATTTGCCACTCCTTCGAGTTGGTCGATTCTATCAAGCGTCTTGCAGTCGCCCGCAACGCAAAATTTGCGGTGGGTCCTCCGGTAATAATAACTGATGCATTAGCTAGCTCAGCAAAGTAGAGTAGGTACTTGTACCAGGAACCGGTGCCTGGCGAGTAGCACAAGATGTACAGTACAGTTAGGAGATTGCTAGGACGAATGACTTATTTGGCCTCCTGTATTGACTTCGTTTACCGCCTAATTGTCTACATAACCTGATTGATTTCTCTATCGAGATAGAGCCCACGACAAACAAACGAAAGCAGCCAACACTAAAGGCTTGCAAAGACCAAAGCCGTGGTGCAACAAAGGCGCAAATTCGCAGTTCAAGGGAGCTACAGCCATTTTCACCTTTGAGAAACTTCCCCCTGACCCTATCATAAATCAACATTTGCAGAAACATAACGAAGTGATCGGTACTCATGGCCTTCGTATTGCTTCATGGTAAAAACATCCTTGACGGTTCCTGAAAAGCATCGCGCAAGTCCCCTGCTGTTCTGACTTTTCACTGGTACAATGCTTTATACGATGTATCCTACCAGTATTATCCGAAGAATCCTAGAAAGCAATAGAATGATCTCCAACCTGCTTCAGTTGAAAAGCAGCCCATTGGTTGAAGCTGTGTCTTCGAACAAATCGGTACCTCGTGATTGACAAAATTTCGATTACCAACGGGATCCCAGATGGGGCTATGTTTAGCGCCCTCGTGGTCTATCAACTGCAAAAAAAGATCAGCAGGAGAACTTTTTTTAGCTGATTCATGCTTCTTCAGACATGTTCGGACGAATGGGAAAATAATGTTGGCTACGCAGCAGCAACAAAAAAATCCATTATTCAAGAGCAGGCAACTGCACCTTTATCCAGTGTTTCTCGTTCTGTTGCTAGCAGCCAAAGGTGCTACTTCTCAAAATTTGATCAAGCCGTTTGGTGGCCTTGTTCCCTTGGCGTATGAAGGTCGTGCCACATCCATCGGATCATCTGTGGTTTGTATGCTTTGTAGGAGTTGAAGATGCTGCTGCACTTGGAGTGACAAAGAGCCTTGCTTCTGCTCGTTGTGGCCCAACCTTCCGCCACGACCAAAAGCAACTTCCCTTGTGGGCATTCCTTCAAACCTTTCGAGAAACTCCTCTAATGATTCCAGTGGAACACACATTGAATCTCAGTCTTCAACATTATTGGATAATGCATTCGGAGATAGAATATTTTTCTATGCTTGTTGCTGGTGTAAGCAAGGCAGCTCTAAATGCACTGCCATGCCTCAACCCGATGAACCCAACTCTAATGGCTAAGACTATCCTTCGCCAGGCCACTGCCAATAATATGACCGCTCCCAGCACCTCAGCCAAAATCTAGAGCCACAGATCATTCACTACAATAGCATTGAAATGTGTTCACATTATTTCCATTTGGTAATCAGGCTTGGGCTTTCATCTGCCGAATTTCTTTCTGTTTGATTTGCAATAACAGCAATCTGGCTGCTCGAACAATTATTTCGATTTCTTGCTTTCCGCAGTATTCGGATCGGTCTTGGGCTTACTGGATTTTGCTTGTTTCTGAACAATTTCTTTCCGTTTGACTTGCACCAAGAGCAATCCGGCTTCTCGAACAAAAAACACAAGCATGATGACACAATCAAAGAGCAGGGGACCACACACCATTACGCCCATGAAGATTCCACGACGATCAAAATAGTTCTGCGTACAAAAATGCTTCCAGCGCAAGGACCCTTGTCGATTCATCCACTCTGCCGATCGAACGATTATCCCAATCATCACCATGACAGTGACGCGAACTGTCAAACCACGGTCTCTTTTCGAAACCCAAAGACAAAGGCAGAACATGAAAATTTGAAATGCCAAGAGACATTGAATAAAACTTTCCGACCATGTTATAGCACTTCCGAAAGCTTCAATGTGTTCCAGTGATGTGGACGGGCCCACAGCCTGGCGATTCGAGGATGGGGCCGTAAGCCAGTGTCGTTTCATTCATACTATTAGTATTCGTAACATCAATATTTACCTTGTTCTTCATAATATCGCTGATCACCCCATCTGCGATGCCTTCTAGCGGCGAAGTCTCAAAAATATTCTCATGCTCTTGAAGCAACGCCCGAAGCTCGTCTTCATCAAGGCTTGCTATCGCTTCGTCGGAAAACGCTCCACTACGATGCCCCGTTCCCTCCTGCCGTGGAAGCTCATCAGATTGAACATCTGGGTTCTCCCCATTCATGATCACCGATATCCCTTCTTCAAAGCGATTAACAATGGTTTCGACATCATTGACGAAATTATTGAAAAAACCCATGGTAATATCTTTTCGAAGATGTGATGGGATGACAGTGAACCCTTGGTGAACTGATTGTACAGCATGGTCCATCATTCTTCGGTACAGGTACGTGTACTGTTACAAGCAAGTACGATTCATACGTACACGTACCGCCACAGTACACGCGTACAGCAACAGAGGGAGGTTCTGCTGAAACCCGCCTGTATGTCGTACGTAGCAGCTAAACATGTACCTTTTGTCACCACAATTTCACCATTAAAAAAGTGACATGCGTGCGCACCTGTGGGCTTCCTGTCTCTCCCAGCAATTCCTCTCCATTGGGTTCTATATGTCCGAGTTTCCAACATATCCTGGGCCGAACAACACGTGGGCGGCCATGCTGACCGAACCAAGACATGGCGACAGATGTCTTGGTGGGAACGATGGAACTCCGAGGTGGACGACATTGCCCAGGGCTACGCTGACGAGCTGATCGCCACCGACGACACGATTGCCACCAACCCCAAGTTCTTCTCTGAACCCTGTGCGATCTACATCGACAATGAGAAGGTCTCCTACCTGGCCTTGGAATCGGTCGACAAAGCCGTCGTCCTGCCGGGGGGGAATTGATGGAATATTGGGCAGCCAAAGGCCGCCTCGCTCCTGAGCACTTCCGATTGGTGGACTGGCCGATCGTGCACCGAGCGATGAAGTCTCTGAAGCCCGCTGAACAGCGCTTCATCACAAAACACACCGTTGGGATGTGCGGTGTCAGCAAGTTCCGTAAACGATGGGGTCTCGACTCCAAGAACCGATGCCCCTTGTGCGGCCTCGAGGAAGACCACCTACACGTTCCCCGCTGCCCTTCCGACCGGGCCAAGACCCAGTGGCAGCTCCTACTCCAAGAACTTCAAGACTGGTTCCAGTCCACCACCACTGCTACACCCATCGCCCAATTCCTCGGGGCCCTTCTTTGCACCATCCGCACCCCTAACAACCAGCCTCAAACAGAGACTCCGTGGTACCGCCTCCACGGAATGTCTTCTTCCACCCTCACCCAAGTCTGTGAGGCTCAACTCCGCCTTGGCCCCCAATGTCTCCTCGAAGGCCTTCTCGTCCATGGCTGGGCCGACCTCCAGCAACAATTCTACCGCTCTCGCGGTAGTCGCCAATCCGGTAACCGCTGGGCTGCCAGTCTATCTTGGCAGCTCATCCTTATTGGTAAAGGAATGTGGAAGCATTGCAATGATGTCTTTCATTCTGACGACAACATCGTCAACCAACAGCGCGCGACTGCTCTCGATCGAAGCATCCACGAAGAGTTTGACATGGGTCCTCGCGACCTACCTCGGAACCTTCGCCCTGTCATCCGTCGATCCCGCCTTGTAGACGTTCTCCGACTCCACCTGGCGGACAAGGAGGAATGGGTCCTCGT
>CAKOGP040001980.1:0-20807 GCA_933822405.4 Cylindrotheca closterium
TATTTCTGAAGCGTTCAGAAACAGGATCTCTATTTCTATCTCGGAAGCTAGTGTGGCAACAAAGGCTACATTTGTGGACTCGACTTGCGATCATTCCTCCGTTGGCCAGCGCCGGATATAAACTGGCGAGTGTTTGCTCGCGAGGTCTATTGTTGCAAACATCATCGCTAGAATTTAACGGCTGGACGAGCAGTTCAATCGGGAATCGACCGATTCAGAAATAGAAATTCCATTTCTGAACGGTTCTGAAATAGAAATACACATTCGTGGATTCCAGATTCCACGTCCGTTTTGTTCACCAGGTGTCGAGGATGTAGTGCTCGCACAGCCACTTTGAATCGTGTGCCAATTTGTGTTGAGCTTTTCTTTCCGCCGTGCAGGTGACACGACCGTTATTTTTTATCGCAATTGTTAGGCATTATGAAACCCGCTTGAGAAGCCGTCTGTCCCCTGCCCCAATTTCGAAAAATTACCCCGTCTTGCGGTGTTGTTTCGTTTGGCATGCGCGGTTTGATTCGGAATAAATAATAAGTTACGACGCGTCACACACATCAGATGCAAACTCACCGCAGCTACCTGTACTGTACATGTTGCAGTACCTATTAAAAATCAAATATCCGGGATTTCACAGTGCTGACCAGAGAGACATCCAGTTGCAGAATTGCAATGCAAATACCTAAGATTTTCTCCCTCGCGCTCTTTCCGATACTCTGTAACAGCTTGGTCACTGCACCACCTCGATTGGTGGTCCTAATTCCAGCATACAACGAAGCTGACCGGATCGGCTCGACACTTGAATCCTATCGGAACTTTTTATCATCGCAAGATATATGGCAGTGTGAGATCCTAGTTGTGGATGATGGCTCATCAGATAGCACCTCGCAGGTTGTCAAACGATCCGCCGATTACAACAAAAGACAAAACTCTGCCAAAGTCGTCCCAGTCGACTGTGTATCCTTATCCAGAAATCAAGGCAAAGGAGGAGCGTTATCGAGAGGAATAAGGCACGTCGCAGACGCAAATCCAGGGAATGATGACATCTACATACTGACGCAAGATGCAGATGGATCGGGTGATTTGACGTATTTGAATCAAATGTATGGCGAGCTCCAAATATTACAAGGATCCGGCACTACTAACAAAGGGAATGCCCCAGCGCTGGTTACTGGGAATCGAAACTACAGCTTATTTAGTCCTCGGGGGGTTACTAGATGGGGCTTTCAGACCTGTGTATCCGTGATCATGGGGGGCTTGGGCGTACAAGACAGCCAGTGTGGCTACAAACTCATGACACTTCCTGCTGCATGTTTGCTGTACAAAGATCTCCATTTGAAGGGTTGGGCACATGATGTAGAAGTTTTGTATAGAGCAAAACTGATGGCGGTTCCAGTCGCACAGATAAGCATTGATTGGCTGGACAAGGAAGGATCCAAGGTGCTAGAAGCGGGAGTTGCCAATGTATCAGCCCAAATGCTACGAGATGTTTTGCGATTACGCTGGGAATATTCGATAACTGGAGCATGGAAACTTCCTAAATCATTTCACACTAGTTAGCTTCTCGTGGCTCTGGTCTTTCCATAGACTGACTCTTTCTTCAATCAAACTGCGCCTTCGTCGATCTGTTGCATTGACATCTATCAATCCCACAAGAGTCTTCATCATTTAACACAACTCAATGACTTGGGTGAGCTTTGCAGATTTTCCTGATTCCAGGGAAGTAGTTCCCAAGAGTCCTGGTTCGACGCAGATCATTTCCTCATACTGCATTGAGTAGATATGACGTGTCAGTTATTAATAACACGGAGAGAGTACCATGGTACAAAATTTCAAGCTCACCTGATCATTGCCAAAATCGCTCATTGCTGCAGCTTTTTCCTTGTATGGATTCCACACCACACAGGAAACAGGAATAGCGGAATCGTCACAAATGCCAGACGCGGTGAGCTTCATTACCTTTCCACCGCCGACGCCAATATTGACAGAGACAACCTCCTTCCCGCTAGGAGGTGTATAGATACGGTCTACGTTTCCTTCCAAGACAATGGGATCAGCTCCCACAGTAGAAGTTTCATTGGTAATTTGATCGAAAACAGCATATCCCTCCAAACCTTTCACGTAGCATTGCTTGAGATCGTATGCTGCACGATCGTCTACGCGGAAATAGGTGTGTTGAAGGGTCTGGAAATCAAACTTTTCACCCGCTGTACCTGTATTCGTTATTGAAAGCTCAGTGCTCATCTTGGCTGCTTCCACGTTGATCGAGAAGGTAGCTACTAGATCATACTTCGTGTTCTCGTCCCATTTGCCTCCTCTCGAGTTTTTGACATCTTTGAGGTTGAGCGTAAGGGATATTCCGGCGCCAGATTCGTTGTCATAGGCACTGGACTCGTCTATTTTCCAGATATTGTTGCGCAGAAATCCATGTTGCGGCATTGACTTATCTGGTTGGCCAAATTGCGGAAAGACCAGGGGAATACCCCCTCGCACAGCTTTGGATCCATCCAACTTTGCGTCTCTGGACAAGAAGAGGCATTCTCGATTGCTAGAGGTTTTGAAAGAAATGACAGTAGCGCCAAATTCGTGAAACTGAAACGATGCCCCAGATGCAGAGTGATTGATGGTTCTAATTTGAGACATTGATTTGATTTCTCTTGAATGTGGCGTTAAGGGAAAATGTGATGGCTTTCCGGATTTTCCTACAGTAGGAGGTCGATTGTACGGCGGTACCGGTACCGTACACGTACTACGAAGGCTGAATGAATGATGAGAAAAGTGAATGATGTAAGAGTGATTCAATCACTCTTGATTGAATCCTTTCAGCGCCTGTCCATCGGCCGACTGGAACAATAGACAGCTTGTCCGATTTGAGACTGCATTCGTCAGAAAAAATGAAACAGAGGAGCATTCTGGGTGTTGCAAAGAATCAGAGCACTCTGTTCCCACGTGCTACTAGCTAGCATTTAAATTGCTGCCTCAACGTGCTCTATCATATTAAGGCAATGAAGCTGCTTTCTTTAGCAGTTTGGCTGATATTTTTTGTCAAAGGAAGTGAATGTTCGTTCTCCTCGGCGAAACAACAAAAAAACACCCGCCCAGAACTGGTTCGAAATGCCTTGGAGAAAAATGAATCAATATACTATTTTGGACTCGGGAGCAACATGTCGCGAAAGAAACTTGAAAACCGAGGAATCAACGGAACCAAGATAGAAGCCATTAGCTTCAAAGCTGCAGTTGTCCCAAACTACCGACTTGCATTTAACATGCGGGGCTTTCCACCACTGGAGCCGGGGATGGGTTCACTGGAACCTTGCGATTCAAACTCCAAACCACTTGTCAAGTACAAGTCAAATGAATGCCACGGAGCTTTGGTGAAACTCACAGCTGAAAACTACGTGAAAGTCATGGCATCAGAAGGAGTAAGCGATGACCAGCCTAATCCAGGTTACGAAGAAGTGGTTGTCGACGCTTTTCCATATAATGACAATACCCCCGTAAAAGCAGTAGCGCTACGTGCTCGCCCGCATGTCCGATTGAGCTTTGATCCATCCCCTTCAAAGAGGTACATGAATATTCTGAAAGAAGGAGCAAGGGAGTTGAATCTCAAACCATGTTATCAAGAGTTCTTGGAAGAGCATCCAATACAGGTAGTCCCTCAGTGGCAGAAAAAATACGTGATATATAATCTGCTGTTCAACCGGTTATTTGGGAGACGATTCATGTTCATCCAAAGTCGACTGCTTTTCCTTTTTTATGCCTCTCCGATGGAACCGAGTTTGAAGCGATTGTCGTTCGGGTTACTATCAAATCTGATTCTTCTACCTGGTTTCTTGATGGGCTTTCTCTTTTGCACGTTTGCAAAGTTATTGGGGAAAGAGCCACCTTTCCTGGCTCGCATGATGAAATTCTTGGTAGCGTCAGAAGATTAGCAGCAGTAGAATGCGTACAGAAGCCTTGCATCTTTAAAATGCCTTTGCATGAAGTCTTTTAAACTGTACGGTACGAGTGCATCAATAATAGACAAATCCGATTGGTTTCGTTTCATTCCCACCGGCCCGATGAGAACTCATTCTTTTTTTTTAATTATATCTCTTGAAGAGTTTCAAAGCTCTGTTAAAAAAAAGGTTGTCACTGAGACATCGAACTGCAATTTATTTTCTACAGCGAATTGGTACTTTATCTACGTTGACCCAATCGTATCAGGCACCAAGGAATCTGGAGCAGCTGCTCACGGCCGCCCGTTGTTGGGTTGTTCGATGTTTCAACACAGCAAGCAAAAACAAGAGACAACAAACATAATAACACCATGTCGAAAGCATATGATGAATTCACAAGTCGCGATAGCAACGAGGTAAGATTGACGCTCTCATAAGAACATACTTTGACAGGTGGACGACGTTCTATTGTTGGTTCCAAATACAACTTTTGCGGGGATGCATTCATCATCATGGAAACCGAAAGGTCGAATGTGCTTTGTGATCAAGTGAATGGTTTGGACTCCACCATCCCGTTTCATGAGTTGTTGAATATGGACGGGATGGTGATCTCCTGCAGGTCTTGTTGAATTTTGTTCCAAGGAAGGATACCCTTATCCTCATGGCTTCCGCCGTGATCCCTTAACGTTGTCTTCGGTTTAATCTCCGGGTCTTGTCTTTTGTCTTTTCCAGCTTGCCTTCCATCGTCGACTTTTTTATTTATGGACAAACTTTGTCAATATGTGAAGCAGTCTGCTCAATCTTGTTTTATTTCTTATTTCTCAGGAGGATGATGATGACGATGATGAAATTGGAGCCCTTGGCTCAATACTTTCATGGGACGAAGATGAAGAAGGCGGAGTTGGAGCAACAAGTACAAATGCAGCACTTTCAGATCGCGAAACAATGCAGTCAACAACATTACCCGATCTGGTCAGCTTCAACATGAAGGGTGATGGCATCACTTCGGCCTATTTGCAACACTTTTCTACTGTTCCTATGAATCATAATGGCAGTGCTGCGGATCCGTCTCCTTCACCGATTGGTGGCTATCAGAGTCAAATGTCGTACAACGAAGGGCAGTCCACTGCGCCACAGCAACCAGTTGAGCAGAAGCTTGAAGCAAGTACGAGACCGCAAGCTTTGACCCCTGCTAATGCGGCGCAAGCACAACTACAACAACAGTATCAACAGCAGCAGCTGCAACAGCAGCAATTGAATATGATAAATGCTCAAGCTGTGGCACAGCAAACAAGACAAGCGCAACCGCAGCAGACAGGGCTCCAGGGTACTTCGGCAGCGACTCAACAACAACAGCAGCAGCAAGTTGCTCAACAGGCCGCTGTTGCTCAACAGGCCGCTGTTGCTTCCAATCTTGCCGCTAGCCAATCAGGAGCATACGCTATGTTTCAACAAAACGCTCTTCTGGCTCAAGGCAAGCAGCAGCAGGCTGTGGGTATTGCTCCAGCCGTGACAACTATGGTGATGCCGAATATGGCTCAAGCACAGACAACTGATCAGAGGACTGACCAGCAACACACACAATATGCAATTGCTGATCCAAATGCATTTTTACGTCAACTTCAAGTGGCTCAGCTACAGCAGCAGTTTAATGCCGCTGCGGTTCAGCAAACAAGGCCAATTACCCAGCAAGTAGTCGCAACCGGTCAACAAGCAACACAGGTTTCTGCAGCTCTCCAACAGATGCAGTACCAAGGTCAGCTTCCTATCGTCTCCTCGGTCCAAGTCGCCGCACAATCGCGTCAGCCCGCAGGTTCGAAGAAGGCCTCGTCTCAGAAGAAGCCACCACAAACGGCATCGGCTCCGAAACAAACACGAGATCTTGCTGCTGCGAACAAGGCTTCAATCGTTTCCGCCAGTGATACGGATGGTGAAATATCATCAAAGGTAGGATCTGCAACTACAACGATTGCCTCAAAAAAGTCAAGTTCATCAATGAGTAAAAAACTTGATTTGGATACTTCCCATATGAGCGCCGACGAAAAAGCTAGAGCAAATCGAGATAGAAATCGAGAACATGCTCGAAATACTCGGCTTAGGAAAAAGGCATACCTTGAAAAGCTAAAGACAACGGTCGATGAACTATGTAGGGAGAGGGACACGTTGGTAACTGAAAGAGCCGGGGCTGCAAACATTCTTGTAGATATGCACAACACGAGAACTGAAGTTCTCATGTCCTTCTTTGCCTTGAGATCGGCAAACGAGAAGCGGAGGGAATTGTGGGCCAGCATTCTGGATGAGAGCTCGTTTCAGTGCGTATTGCCTGTGACGCCGTATCGATCGTTTCCAGCGAGCGAGGTACAGGTCTCGAAATGTCAAAGAACAATTCTCGGGATCGATGGTATGATGGCTGATACTGCGTCACTGCATGTACTTTTAAACTCATTGGTAGACCGTTCAAGGTTTCCAAATGGGACAATTGTGTTTCAATACACGCTCGTGACAGAAGAAGCGGTGATTGCAGGGAATCAAATCATGGCAAGGTGGGTGATGTCCACTCTAAATGCCACACAATGTGGTGCGAGAATGGAGGTGGGAAAGCAGGGAATGTTGTGCTGCAGATTCAACAGTGCCCACAAAATCACTGGGGTTGAGCTCATGTTTGACGTGATGGCACTGATGTTGCAACTCAAACAAGCTGCAGGCTCAGAAACTTTCTCAGTGATTCCAAATACCGTGCAGACATGTCAAAGGAGCTTTGACAAGCCAATGGTTATGACTCTTGCTGATGAACCCTATACCATTGTTCAAGTAAACAAACTTTGGGAGGAGATGACAGGCTACAAGGCCGAAGAAGTGGTTGGGAAGACATCATGTCGAATATTGGAGGGTGAAGAAACGGATCCAACTGCTGTTGAAGTGTTGATGAACGAAATTCGATTCAAGAGACCTGCATCGGCGATGATAATCAACTGCAAGAAAAGTGGGGGGCGATTCCGCAACTTCTTCTTGGCCTATCCACTGAGTACGGACTCGCGAATAACTCACTATCTTCGCCTTTCAACACATGTTGACACTGTTGGCGAAGCCAAATCAATTGCACCACAGATTAAGCAGAATGTGCAATATGCTGCAAGTGTCGCGACGCCAGGAAATATCATGGTTCCAAGTTCTATGGATGGTAATCGACAGGCTGGCTCGCAACCTGAGTTCTATGGCGGTGTACAGGCTTCTAATCCAGGCGTTGCTGCAACCCAAGCAACAACAGAAGGTGCGGAACCGTTTCAACAACCAGTGTACAGCATCGCTCCTGTGTTGTCAGAAACAATTCCTGCATCAGCAGCAGGTGGAATGATCTTGCCTCCTGCTCTTGGTGCAAATAACATGGGTATGCAGCAGCTCCCCGTGGGCAATCTAAAGAGACCCAATCCTTCGACAAATGATTCGGCTGCAAAGCAACAAAAAATGAGCAATAATGTCGACAGTGCGACAACAAACGGGAAGTCCAAATGAAATTCCAATGTATAAATTACTATGAATATACTTGGTCATTAGATCACAAAAGTGAATATGATTGAGCATTGCACTGCACGACTGACAAATGATCTTGGTTTCATTTGAAACATTCAAATACAAATATTTGTTCCATAGAATTTGATCGGTCTCTTATAAATTTGTATTATTATTTTCATAGATTGCGAGCACGGTTCTGCTTCTTCTCTCTTCTTTGGTTTTAATCCCAGTCACATGTCAACTTTTGCAAATTGCTACTGTACATATCGATTGGCAACAGTAGTACAAGTACTGCTGTAGGTGAGGTGGTGTATTTTATTAGTCTTCGATCAATCCGACTTTCAGAAGTGCTCGATAAATCCCGTCTCAACGCACCGCTCACAAAATTATTCCCGCGAAGTTTTAGTGTGACAACGAGATGCACCAAAAGACGCACCTTACGGTGCATAAAGGTCAATTTTTTGTGATCAAGTCTTATCCGTCCCAAATTTGTATCAGAATATTTCGAGACGATGTATTGCATGGGGTTCTCGACTCCAGTGCGGAGGGAGGCTGAGCCTTCTGGCCAGTTCTATCCAAGTATCGACAAACAAGGCAAAGCTGTCGATAACAAAGTCGCGATTGGTCCGATCCTTGGGCTGGATCAAACAAGTTTACTGAACGCATCTTCTCAAATCGTCCCAAATCATGACCATGGGCACAAAAATGAGTTGCGCAGTCTACGGAATGCAGGAGGACATGTTGACCCAAGCAACTGGTTCCAAAGAGAGATGGACACCGCGAGTAGTATACACCTGAACAAAGGAGAAAATCAGCACACAATAGGGGTAGGGGTTGAGGATAAATTTCATATTGTGGGAATGGAGGTACTTCTTGAAAATGAACAGACTCTCCGGAATCATGTCCCTTTTGAGACTTGCGAAGCACGAAATGATCGTGGAAGTGCAAAAAGGCTGGCAATGGACCTGCAGAAGACCTCAAGAATGCTGGAATGCGAGCGATCTCAAAGGCAGGTACTTATGTATAGGATAGACCAAATGGACAAGCAACTGCAGGAATTAAAACGATCAGAGACAAGATCAAACCATTTCAGAAACGGGGATTCAATCGAGAGCCAAATCGAGGATTTCAATGCAGTCATTCAAAACCAACAACTAGAACTCAACGATCAGAGAGCAAGAAATCAAGAGCTACAAGAGGAACTAGAGAATGCCAAAACTCAGAACAAGAATCTGATTCACCAGATGAGGCTACTTATGTTTCTTCATATTCCTCAAGTTTCTGGGAAGTACAAAGATGTTGGCTCTGTTAACTACGACATTTCGGAGAGCTGGACGCAAGTCGGCAAGTACCAGCTGGGGAAAAAGATTGGAGAAGGACACTATGGCATAGTTCAGGCGGGGGTTGATTCTGTTACACGCAATGAGTACGCCATCAAGATCCTTAGCAAAGAAAGGATGAGCAGATTCAAAGATTTGCAACAGATTGCTATGGAAGTTCATGTGTTGAAACACTTTGGACACCCGAACATCATTTTCCTCAACGAGGTCATCCATGCTCCTGATAATATCTACTTGGTTTTGGAGCTTTGCTCCATGGACTTGCATTCGTATCATACGACGATTGGATTGACTGAAGACACGGCAAAGCAAGTGACCTTCGGGATTTTGCGTGCACTTGAGCATCTTCATAGCAATGGAATTTGCCACCTTGACCTGAAACCAGAGAATGTTCTTCTTTCTCGGTCCGTTGATATTAAGAAACTATCGTACGAAGACATTCGACTTTGCGACTTCGGGTTGGTGAATATGGCCCGAAAACCTGAAACATCGAAAGAAATCATACGAAAAGGCTATGCATGTGGTACGCCTGGCTTTTTCGCTCCCGAAATGATTCTCGAGAAGAAGTTTGAGGGACGAACAGCTGATATGTGGTCACTAGGGGCAATCATTCTTGAAATTACTCTTGGTTTCACACAGGAATGGATCGATAGCTACGGGAAAATTGATATGGGACCGATTGCATTTAAGGAGGGCCTGGAGCGCTGCCTTTCGGAAATTCCGAAGGAGAAGTACCCGCTTCATCAAGACCTGCTAGATTTGATCCATTCGTCGCTTTCCATAAAACCGGCAAACCGAATACTCGCGGCAGATGCATTGAAGCATCCATGGTTGGGCTCTGTGTTTTCCAGCTTGGATGAGCGACAAGACACCCAAAACAGTCAAAAACGCCCAAACAAAGATGAACAGCGACCTCTGATGTTTCCTGACCTCATATAGTCCCCTGGCATTGAGTTGAAATATAGCATCAAGGCAACTTAAATCTATTTTTTCGTAGGTTTAATCATGATTTTAGTACTACAAGGATAAATTGTAGTAGTTTTTCGCAGAACATGATGATTACCTTGCTAGAATCGAGCTGCAGATGAAAGATAGCCACTTCACCGAAGTCGATGAATCGCAGCTTTGTTATTGGCCGCAGTTTGCTACCGGTACACACAACTCATAGAAGATGGGCCGACAGCCGACTGACCATATCTTGAGTCCTCTTGATCGGATTGGGATTGGTTACAGAGAGTAAGGCTACAGTAACACGAAGGTATCTCTGATGACTTTTAACTCAGTACTGCCGCTGCACCATCTACTCCTGTCACTTCCTCTCTTCAGGAAACTTCTACTGATCTAGCTGATTTGGCCAAGAAATGTAACCCTATTGTTGGATTCTTCGACCCCTTGGGTTTGGCTGGACAAAGCTTCTAGGACACCACCCCACATGAAGGGTGGAAAGCCTGGTGAATTCCCTTCTTTCGAAGCTTCCGTCATTCCTGGAGGAGTGCTGAACCTCTATGACCCCTTTGGATGACACAAGAACAGATCAGAGGCCGATAAAGCCAATGGAATGGTAAAGTAAATTAACAATGGAAGATTGGCAATGGTAATCTACAACTTCGACTATGATTACTATCTAGACTTCTTCTTTGTCACTTCATTTTCTCTTTGCAGTTGGGTGTCTTTGCCTTCTTGTCCGAAGGAAAGGTTGAGGGATCAGTCCTCCCTGCCTCGCCGGAATCATCCCTGCTTACGCTGGAGAGCCAATGGCACCATTCTCTGAATCTGTCCTTCCCCACTTCTAAATCTATAATTGTTGCAACTCAATTGAAGCCAGGAGATGGAGCTACGGACCTTAGCTCTTCTTCTGCACTATATGTTCACGCCTACTCGGAGGGCATGCTGGAAAGTAGCATACTGAATGATAAACTAGGCAGACACGCTACCATTTCCAAGATTTTCCAATTCGCTGCTACAACTATGCTTTGATATAATCATGAGCTAGTGACTAGATTGGCAAATCATTTCCAAAGTCTTCGTGTGTCTAGAGGTTCTACACAATCCATTGATTCTCTGCGTCCTCTTTGAATTCACCTTGGGTTGGTTCATAATCTACCACCTGCCCAGTCTTTGGTTCTAATGCATCAAATGAATCGCGTTCATGTGGATGTTTGTACACAAGCTCCAGGATGTCGAAAACTTGCTGCTCCTTCGTTGCGTCCAAAATCCTCTTTTTTGTCCCGCGCTCGAAAAGACCGGTATCGTTGAGCTGCCAACCCCGCTGTCTAGCCCAGAGACGCATCGACCGATTGAAAAAGCCATTTCCAGTGAAGTAGAGAGAAGCGAACACTCTTTCTCGATATGGATAGAACTTTAGGTCCACCCTTCTTCGAGTTCCCACATTTTTAGGTGAGTTCTATAATTCGAGAAAACGAAGAGGTAAGTAAATGCGACAAGAGAGGATGTAATGTTGGGGAAGTATCTAGATAATAAACGTACGAAGACGCCCATGTAGGTCGCGTGGCTCTTCTCTTCACGTCTCGTCGTTGGTGGGCGCAAAGCCTTGCTAGTTTCCCATACACTTCGGTCGAGATTCTTCCCAGCTTGTTGGTAATCAGAAAGCGTATAGCCTGTTTCCATCCCATATAAGACTGTCAAATGAAAAGCAATGTGACCGTCTCTCCAGAGGCTATCAACGATGCTACTAAGAGCATCTGGAGGTATCCTTGTTCGGTAGTCATTGCTCGTAATGTGAACATCTACGTCACCGCATGACTCCTTGCCTCGTCTATAGCTTCCCATCACCGTCACTTCAGCACCCGGGTAGAGTTTCAATACATGAGTCTTGATTATTCCACCGAGTTGTACAACTTCAGGACGGGACATCCGTTGCATTATGTCTTCGTAGCAGTCCACACCAACAAGCTGGTTGCGGTCGAGGAAAAGAGTCTTCTCTAAAAGTCTTTTCCTAACATCTTCGATTGAAGAACAATCATCATTGATCAATTGCAATGCCTGCAATTGGAGTTGAATGCTTAGCTGAGGGCTGCTCATCTCGAAACGAATATTCCAAACTTACAGCTTTCTTTCCTACGCCCCAAATCTCCATCATGTTGCGCATCGCAACACGTCTCTTGTCCGTCTTCAACTTGTGTATACGTTCAACTTCGCCACTTTCCAAGTATTGCCGAACGATTTCAATGCAGCTGGCTCCAAAACCAGTCACGTCCTTACGTAGCCTCCCCAGATTATCAAGAGTTAGTTCGAATGGAAGAAGCTTCACCCGGCCAGCATTGATTCGAAACTGGTATGCTCTCCACATGTCGTTCTCCTCAAGAGGGCAGTCCTGGTAAATTTCACCAAGTTCCCTGAATATTTTTGAGACTTCAAGGTTGCTTGTGAATTCTCTCTCTTTCTTCCCGTCGCTATCGCGTAAGGGATCGCCATTCTTCCGCTGCTTGTAATCGAGAGAATGAGTCATTCAACATTTCGATTGATCTATGCGTTCCCAACAACTTACTTTTTCGGCTCGAACACTAGTCACTAGCATCCATGTCTCACTCGGCACAGGCTTCCGTAGAGCCCCTTCGGCTGCTATTGATCTGATCCATCTTGGTGTGATAGCCTTTATGTCTTTCTGTGACAAGATGAGTAATGTTAGATCACCAACGTCATCAACCGATTTGCTGCAACACGCACCGATGACAAGAGCGATCGCAGTTCCTTTTCCTCCATCCCAAGGCGTTTGGCAACCTTTTCCCACGAACCAACAGAAGAGCTGACGACCATATAGGATGACCCTTCCAGTTTGTCGACCACGATACCGCCAAGCTTTTCAACAGTAGCCGAAAAGGTTCCAATGAGTCCTTTCGACATGTCTTGACCCAGAGGACAGAAGAAAAGTCGAGGTTGGAATTTGCCACTTGATGGATTGAGGTTCTCAGATATTGAGTTTACAGTCTGTAGTACTGTCATGGCGTGGGTAACATTGCCATAGGAGCTACTCGTCAGTTGTTTGGCACTTGACTGTGTTACCAGGTTGAGTGTTGGATCAAATGCTTGCTGTATGGTTCGCTTGCTGATAATTCTCAGTTCTACGTTTGACTCTGTATCGTTCTTTTGTTTCTTGAAAGGCCCAGTATTTGCCATATCCTTTGATGGTGCTACTGACAAGTTCGTTTTGTTATTCGCGTCTGGTTGAATTGATTTTGACACGAACGGGCAAGGATTCGATTCCTTGGTCTCGTTTTGGTCTATCGATGCATTCGGAGACGGAGGTATACAAGCACCAGTGTCGGATGCTGGTAGAGGGATTGGAGTTCGATCTCGTAAGGACAGCAAGTGACATTCTTTAGGCTTGCGCTTTCTCTGGTCTGCATCGGAGGATTTCGGTACTCTGTATTGCAGACGGACAATTGATGATTGTTCGAGGGGTCTTTTGTTTGTAGCAGCATTCTCTCTTCCTTCCAGAAGGGAGGTCTCACAATCTCCCGGAGCTATTCTAACAGAAGTTACCTCAAACGAAAGTTGAAGGTTGTCATCTTGTCGCCTCTTGTTTTCAAAGTTCGTAGAAAAGGATACAACCATCCCATTTCGTAGTAGGATAGGCTCACTCCAGCTTTCATTGGAGCTAGCTTGGACGAAGCCGACGGACACAGACGCATTTCTTCCTCCCCGACATCGAATAATGTTGGCTGCCACAATATCTAGAGTTTTTCTTGACATGTGATACCCCAAAGCTTTGGTGATCTCTTGGCATTCGAGGCACTTGTTTTGCGAACTCCCGATCATTTTGTTTTCATCACAACCGCAAGCAGCGTAGAGGCAGGAAAACAGCTTAGGTCGGCCAATTATTCCGAGATGTTGGAGTGGGATTAAGCTATGAGACGGGTAGCAAATATCCGTCTTCTGCAGCCTTTTCCCGCTCCGCATTGGAACTAGCACCAACACAGTGTCTTTCGCAACCTCATGGTGTTCCGTCATGACTCGGCACCCAAAGCTACTATGTCTCTGAAACTCTCCTGTACTCGCAATATCTAATCGACGGATATGGCAGCTAGCTTATGAATCAGGGTACTGGTACTGTTCAGTGTGGAGAGAGTTTGTCATGCTAGCTAGAGGGAAAGTACCCATGACGGAACGAAAAACAACTGAAACGGTTGAAATTGCAATCGAAGTATTCCATCATCGAACCGTTCGACCTGTATCTCTAGCAACTGAAAATCGTCGAAATTAGCCTCGCCAGTGAGCGAGACAGGTCGGCTTTCCGACAGATGGGGAGTATCGGTAGACGAAACTTCTTCCGAAGTTGCTGCGTGGATCCAAGTCAAGAACCGACTACTGTACTGTACAGCAGCTTCAAATACCATTACCAGTTATCCTACCCGTGGTCCATCAAGTAAATATACCCAAGATGTCAACACCTACTGGTCCAACATCACCTGTTGCGTACGCCTTTCCACACATTCAGTGGGATGCCCTGGGGTCTCTGCGGCTAACGGCACAAGAGACTGCACTCTTGAGAATGGCTGAAACCAATCCTATCGATTACACATTGGCAGATTCCCGGGATGCTTCCATGTACGCCCGAGTTTTGTTGAAGCTTCTAGCTGAAGCTAGTTCTGCTGGAGCTGGTTCAGGTAAGCTTTGAATCATCGTCGATGGCATGAACATGGTACCATGGTACCACAAACGCGAATGAATCTAACATTTCAATCTGATTTTACACAGGCGAAGTTTCCAGATTCACAGACAAATGTACCGATGAACAAGCAATGCAAGCATTGGATATGGACCCCCTCGGTGTAGTCACTCACTATTCTTTGACAAAGCTTAATCAAATTGTCACAACCTTGAGCGCATCTGTAAAGGATGTTTCTGTCTCGTCCGTATTCTATGTCGGGAAGGATGGACTTTTGGTGGAACAATGGAAGGCACTATTGAGAATTCTGAACAAAGGAGGAAAAGGGGATGCTTTTGCGCAGAAAGTTGCCTCGTTATCACTGGCAAAAATCATTATTGCATCGTGTCCATCGAAGCGTAGTGCTTCCGGGACTCGTCCAGTTTCCTATGCTTCTGCTCTGGAACCAATGGAAGCGTTGAATAGTTGGATTGTCAATCATCTTAAGGGGTCTTCTGGTGGTGCAGTTGGGCTATGTTCTCCTGCTTTGATGGTAATGATGGATGCTAAAGAGTCGAGAATGATGTTTTGCGAAGCTGGAGGTATCAAATACATTGCACGTCAATTGCGGACTGAGAATGGAAAAAATAGCGACAAGAAAAACAAAGTTGGGCAAGGATCGGTTCAACAACTGTACGAACTGGCCTTTTGTTTGTGGATTCTCACCTATGAATTGAATCAATCACACGTGATTCGAGCTGATTTTGCCAAGGATGGTCAACCAGTCTTGGCATTGGTGGAATTGGTTTCTCTTGCTCCTCGTGAGAAGGTTGTCCGTGTTGCCCTATCCTCACTACGAAATCTTGCCACCTGTACTTCGGATGAGGACCCAGAACCAGCCCTCACAACGAAGTACGATGGAAAGCACTTTTTGTCGGAAATGATTGCTTATGGACTCATGAAATCGGTTTCTTTGTTGAGAGAAAGACAGTTTACTGATCCGGACATGGCAGAGGACGTTGGCTCTCTGCACAAGCTCTTGACCGACAACTTCCATGAAATGACACGATGGGAAGTCTACAAGAACGAAGTGGAATCAGGGCACCTCAAGTGGGGCTCTACGCACACTGAGGCATTCTTCAAGGAGAATGCTCGCATGATTGAGGGATCTGATGGGGATTTCCGCCTTCTGAAAGTTCTCATCGCTCTTCTTTCTGGACATGATGAGGATGTCACAACGATTGCATGCTACGACATTGGAGAGTTTGTTCGTCACTACCCCAATGGTAGAGCGATTGCAAAGCGCCTCGGGGCAAAGGAGCTGGTCATGCCGCTTATCGAACATGAAAACCCGGAATTGCAACGCCATGCATTACAATGTGTTTCAAAGATCATGGTGAATAATTGGGAATATGTCAAATAAGGAGTTCACGTATACCACAAGTACCATTTAGTTTTTGAAAATTATGACTACTGTAGGTTCTATTTTTGACGACTCAAGAATTTTTCTGCAAGCTTTTGTCTTCGTACATCCGAACAACTGTCAGAGACATCAACCCCTTGGAGGAAGCCATAATTCAATAGCAACTCGGTGTCCTTCTTCTCTCCATAGGAGATGAATAGCTGCTTTTCCCCATTCGTTTCAACTATGCATGTCTCTCCTACGGACAGGTTGAACGACTCCCCGACCTGGCTGTAGTTAATCGTTGAGTCTGCATCCTCCTGGTGATTTGCAGAATCAATTAAAGGGAGTAGAACTGCCACCTGAGAGTCCTTCGTTAGAGCACTCAAAACTACTGGAATCCCAGCAACCAAGGATAACAGAGCCAAAACGATATCATTTTGTCCATGAAGGACGACTGAGTAGCAGTATCCCACGATCCCAGCCAGGACTGGGAGACTCAGTAGCACTGCTTTTGGAATACCACTATTGACACCAAAGTCCCCGCAGAATGCTCGAGAATGAACCACTTCCATTGCTTCACAAAGGTGATAAAATAGCGTGTGAGATAAAACCTTTGGGTATGAACATCTTTGGACGAAACCAGAGTGTGACTTACCCCATTGAAACTGCTCCCATGATATATCGCTACCAGCTGTGGCAAACTTAGACTTCCAAATTTGCTCCTGCTGTTGCATAAGATCGAGAAGTTTTTCACCAGCGGGATTTTCCTTGAGGACCTTCAGTTGACCTTCTGTCCAATGTCTCAGTGCGTCGGGAGCTGTACTCGGAGGCATGGATGGGAGATCAGCTGCTGTCCATTGAGAATTTGTCAAAAGATCTACATAACCAGATATCATGCTTGATGGTCCTTTTTTGCATTCTGCCCAAAGCTTCGATGCTAATTGAGCATCCCAATCAGGTTGAGTAAAATCACTGTCAAGCACAATTGATTTCGGTATTGTGATGATATCGCTACCGTAAGATGCATACGTCAGTCCCCTCAAGTTTCCAAAGGCTGTATGAGAAAGGCCTTCCTTCGCGTTCGTCCCTTCAACTCTTTGGAACCAGCTCTCAAAGGAAGGGACACCTCCAAGACTGTTTGATTCTACATGAAGACTTGATTTCAACTTTGTGATGGACGGATCTCCCAGTCTTGTTGGCACGCTCCCTGCAATTGATCTTGGTAACCATGCTGTTGTACTTGGCACATAGAGCGAACATGTAAAAAGGAAAACGAGATTCATGGTGTCTTTTCCAATCGGATGGCACGGAAATAACAAGTACATTGGAAGTTCAAAGTTACGTGCGTGCCTCCAACACATCACAACATCGAACATAGTCGTATCAGTCCTTCGAAAAATCGTATTAGTCATTATGCGACTTTTGAATGCAAAACCAAATTGACTACTGTACTATCTAGGATGATAAGTTCATCAGTAGAATTATAGGGCTGCAGGAGGATGGGTAAACAGCAGCGGACCACACTTGCTCCGTGTGACGAGCTGTAGCCTCTGTTGCTTTGTCGCTCGACCTCAGCTGCTCCCTGACTCTTCGCTTTTCGACACTCGCAGCGCTTGCTCCTAGATTGCGACAAACGTCGCTTCAGTTCAAGAAACTTGTCTACATCATCTGGATCCAAGGCACGGGCCTCGTACATCCAATGGGTCGCAAGTCTCGTGATAATCGTGCTTTGTGACATCATGGAAATGATGTGTGAGGCCGAGCATTTTCACGGTACCGTAAGCTGGAAGTAACATTGAATGATTGAAGGTCGGATAACTGGTACCGTACCCTGAAAGAAAAAAGTGGAAGACTTGAGTTCCATCATTTCTTCTCGATATCCTTCCTCTTTATGGAGAATTGTTTTGTAACGAGCTGGGACCAAAAAGCAAACTGCTGTAGCACTGTACTCTTGTATACAATGTCTTATGAATTGGGTTGGCAGATCTCTCCGAATCTCCCCAAAGCTTCCAGCCCCAGTAGTATATGGAGGACCCCCCAAACAAAATACTGCCTGAGAAGCGTGGTTCAGGCCGTTGTACTTTGTTTCCAAAAAATTTTGGCAGGTGCATTGAATTGAATACCTACATGGCTCCAGAGCTTTTTGACAAGCATGTACTGCATTGTTGTCAATATCGAAGCACAGAATTGAGACTTGACTGTTTGGTGCGTTAATTGTATCAAGCTGATGAACAAGTTCTTTGACAATGTCCCCTTTTCCACAACTCGGCTCGAGAAAGAGCACACTAGATCCATTTTTCAATATTGATTTGCATCTCTCAATGACCCAATTTACTACCTGTTGGGCATTCTCGTGTGAGCAAAAGTATTGTCCTAGTTTGGACGACTTCATCTCTGATGTAATTTTCGGACCAGATGAACTCATTTTAGTGGAAGCAGATTTTTCATCTCCGTTTCCCGGAACAAGTCCATCAGTATCACCTGGGCGACAAAATGTTTCCCAGGCCTTGATAGCACCATAGCTTCCACACCTAGAAACTCCCTGTAGAAACTGATCGAGCTGGAGCAAGCTTTTCTTCATACGTACATGATAGTTGTTTAGGGGATCGTGGGCATCACAGACTACATCAAGTGAAGGACGTTTCCATGGACTCAAATCAGCAAGTTTCTTCAACGAAGCCTTAGGAAATGATAGTGATGAATCCACTCTTCCTAGAAGCAGAAAATCCCGTTTCGATCGCCAAACGCCTTCTGGTTGATCTGGAAGTCGAACAAGAAACGTCGGAAACGTTGCCGCTGTTTTCGGAATTCGAATTTTTCGATAGCCACAAGCAAGAATTGCTGGTAGTTTTGATACTGAGTTTTCATTACAACCATGTGTGTTGGGGAAAGCTGATTTGGTCATTCTGAAACTCCATTGCGTTGGTTTATGTAAGTCAATATCCAACTGTCTGTCACTCGAATTTTCAAATGGATGATTCATCTGTCTTGGACGACGGTTAGACGGCTGCTGGAAGAGAAAGCAAAACTTTGAACTTCTGACTGAAAGATCGTCATCAAACATTCAACATACTCCAGTAGCTACCAGGTACCGGTATCGACCATGACGCATTCAGAAGTGTTAAACATTGCGATCACAGTCGCTGCTTGTCAGATCTTTCTTGATTTAGCTTGTAACCACCTGGTTTACAAGAAAGATCCCTACAAACGCGCATGCAGTGCGTTGGAGAGAGCGAGTTGGAAGAAGAAAAAAGGTAAAGTATGATAGTCAAGGCTCATATGCCTCTTTCATCCATCACTGAACTAACACATTATCTCTTTCTCATGTAATGTTGTTGTAGCTGAAGAAGATCTGGCCAAGAATCCCAAGAAGAACGCAAAGAGACACCAGCGTGCCTCTGACGATTATGACGCTGCACGCGCAGTTGTCGTTTCTAAGCATACATTCCCAAACTTTCTCTCTTCTCTATTTTTTGTTATTTTGCTGAGAATCTTGGGAGCGGAGAATAAGGGAAAAGTAATAGCCGTTCTACCTTTTCAGCCTTGGAAGCTATTAGCACGTCTTTCGAGAAGAGGTTTGGACTTTTCCACAATGCCCACAGGATTCATAGAAGCTTCTTCCGTGACTTTCGAACAAGGAGCGTCTTATCTTTTTATCTACTTCCTTAGTACTATGAGTGTGAAATTCTATTGTAACAAGCTTGTGGGAACCAAGCCGCCTCGCGGCGCTGATGGTGGTATCTTTTCAGTGATGGATTCACCTCAGGGGAGAAAAATGGCTCAAGCTATGGGCGTTGATCCTGACGACTTGAAATTTGACTAAACTTGTAAATCCAATAATCGAGACTATGATATATGTCATGGTGCGCTATGTGGAAGAAAATCATTCAAACTTCCCAAACGACTTCCTCAATCTTCTGGTCGTCCAACATTTTTTCGTAGCCTGTTATCAACTGGCGGATTCGATATTCTTGCGAAGCGACCACGACTATTAGTTGGCATTCTCGTTCTTGAGGCTGCCGATTTCTGTTTCTGCAGAGGAAGCAGCGACAAGTTGTGGGCCAGGCCCAACAGAAGCACCTGAAGGAGACTCATGCTTCAGGAGTAATGATAGTGCTGCGCGAACTGCAGTTTCTGCATTGGGTCTCCGCCTCGCGGGGTCCCTCCTTTGGATCATTATGGGGGTGAATTTTGCAGGACTAAAACAGAGTCAGATCGATACAGATCTCCTCACGGCGCCAATGGTGGTATCTCTTCGGTCATGGCTGAATTCACCTCGGGGGAGGAAAATAGCTCAAGCAATGATCGTTGGACCTGATGACTTGAAATTTGATGTGCTAGACTACCAAGTATGACATGATGGGCTACGTAAAAGAGAATCATACAAAAACAACAAGTCTCTAGAGTTATAATGGCCATGCAGCATCGTGGGTATTTTTCAATTTCTTTGAAGTTGCTCACTGGTGCTCGACTTGCTTTCTTTGAGGATTTGCTTCTTGTAACATAGTGATGGAGTCTCCCTTTAGCAAAATTCTGCCTATTTCTGTTCTTTTTTTCCCTATTTCTACAGCATCATCCAATACCATGTTCATGTACTCGTCAAAGCCAATGATCTGACCTTCTAATTGTGTCTTTGTGTCCTCACACAACCAGATTCGAACACGTGTCTTTTTCTATCAGAGACAAGATAGAAGCAACATCCGTGAGACAGGAAGAAAGAACCGGAGAGAAGACAGAAAGACTAGCTGTGAGAAGGAAAAACAGAAGGAAGGTACAAACCCATAAGAATACTATTTCTCACCTGCAGGTGCCCAAAGATAACATTGATGGGCACTGTCATCACCTTTTTTACTCGTTTCGGCGGCATGGTGATGTATTGTGGATATAACGGAGTCCGTGATGAGAAGTTAAGGAATTGGGAGTGACTATAGTACCAAAAAGCCGCCGATCAGCTACTGTATGAGTTGACAGGGCAAACAGTTGATGATTTGTTGTTTTTATGCAAGCCT
>CAKOGP040001980.1:21155-231902 GCA_933822405.4 Cylindrotheca closterium
GCCCGCTCGGTTTCATTGTAAAATGCTTTGTAGACAAAGGAGTGGATGTGATCTGGATGCCGACGGTCCGATTGATTCATTCATTTGGCATGGTGCTCGATTCATAAAGAGCCCATATTAAATATGCTCCGGAATCCCAAATTTTGCGATCAAGGCAGAAACTTAAAACAGAATTGCAGTCTCTTGAGATTTGGACTGGCCAGAAGAAGGTTGTGAATAATATCTATGATATTCTACAACCAAAGGTCCAAGAAGAATCCATCTTTCAAAAGAATCACTCGGCTGTTTCGAATAAATCGCTGATGGCTGGGTGGTTCAGTTCGTGCTCATGCCCTGTTTGCGCTCGCCTTTGGTTGCAATGCATCGCTTTGATACACGAGGGTCAAGTAGGAAGGTACAACCAGATCTCATATTGATTTCTGGGGGGAGTCACTTACTGAAGGATGCAGTGGTGGAAGCATCATCACATTCGCAGCTCAAGATGCATGCCCATGTTGCAGAAGGGAGCCATCCACTGTATCATCCATGCTAGACAATGGGTGCATTCGTCGATTCAAGCGAAATGCAATGTCGTTAGCATCTAGGTGTGTTCTGCAAAAAGCCTTCTGAAACCAGAAGTATATATGCAATCTTGGGTTACGTGAAACCCTCGAATGGCATTGAGACGGTGAAGAACAAATCAACAACTCGCCGGTTGCCAGCAATTGGGCCAACAAACCATCCGGATTCCCCCATTCAAACACCACTTCATACTGGTAGTAATGGGTTTCCAACCCCTGTGAATACAGTCAACAAATGCATTCTTGAGTTCCGATGGATGGTTCATACAATAAAGGAAAAGCAGTTGAAGGACTTTCAGAGCAAGGTAGAACATATGATGGCGCGCTCGTGGATGAAGCCAAATCATCTGACTCCCATTGAAGTAATGCACCGCACCGAATACATAGATTGCCAATGCTCCTGTCCTATGGGATGGTGATTGTGCGTGGTGCGGTCACTTCAGCTTTGAACTCAAAAGGACCTCCTCTGTATGGTGCTAGCTACGAGGACGATGCAAAGTCTCCCGGCAGACACTGAGATTTCTACTTTCATCCATTCATTGAGGACAGAATTGTGATGTATGATGCGACGTGGATTCCTCCGCTATGTCCGTCAAATGCAGAGCTCCGTCGAGCCCTTTTCTATTCTATGATTACTAGTATGGTACGACTTGGACCAATGGAGCAGTCAGCAATCAACTTTGAGGCAGTGGATACGAGGAATACCTGTAGCTCTTAAGGACTCAGAGGTACTGGTGAAGCAGCGGAAGTTTTCAGAGGCAGATGTTCAACGCTACAAGATGTCGTGGTTCGTGAAATGTTGGCTATGCATTCCAACTGTGGCGGGATACTGATACTGTGTGGCTTTGGGAGGCTTGGACCATTCAAGTGAACTTCATTTACGACAAGTTTCTCTACATAGTAGTTATAGTTATTATGCATTCTTTCCATAGTAGTTGATAGCTCAATAGGGTGGTAGCTATTCAGCATCAAAGCTACTGTTCCGCACGTAACAAAAATAGTGTACTTCCGGTTCGCAATAAGTTGCCAGTCTCCGGACCACCATACAAGACCACCTGTCCCGGTACCTGGTTTTCGATATGCACATGTAATCCACTTAGTCCATTCGTTCTTTTTTTTTTTAAAAGCATGACGAATGTAGAATTCCAAGTAGTCGTCCTCAGCATCAACATTGATGTTATGTGAGATGTGATGTATGACGCATGACGCATCAAAGCGCACGGGATGTCAGAACAAGAATCATCTCAACCTCAAAAATAGCGGACTCCAACTTCTTTATCATGCTACTTGTTCGATTTCTCTGCATTTTCTCATTTTTGGGTATCGCTGCCTCTTTTACTCCACAAAAGAGCTCTTTCGTGTCTCAACCTTTGAATGGTGTCGGAAATGGAAGCTCGATGGAAATGGGATACAAGAAAGTGTTCGTTGCTGGAGCGACCAGAGGAGTTGGATTGTCAGTTGTTGAAAAGCTTGCTGCTAATGGTATTGAAGTCGTAGCTTTGGCTCGAACCGAAGAAGCAGCTGAAAGTTTGAAAAAGATTGACGGTGTTTCGGTTGCAATCGGTGATGCATTCGACCAGAAGCGAGTGGAAGATGTGATGTGGGGATGCGATGCCGCCATTACAACACTCGGCGGTAGCACGGATGACAGAAGAGTTGATTATGAGGGAAACAATAATGTGATTGAATCTGCTGGTATTCTCGGTGTTACCCGCGTCCTTCTCGTTACGTCAATTGGATGCGGCTCTTCCAAGGAGGCAGCTCCTCCAGCCGTCTTTGAGGTTCTAAAGGATGTTTTGGCTGCAAAGGATAAGGCTGAAAACATTTTGATTAAGTACTATACCAATGTGAACTGGACAATTATCCGACCAGGAGGCCTTGTATCCGAACCGATGACTGGGGAGGCCATTTTGACTGAAGACAACACCGCAATTGGAAGTATCCACCGTGAAGATGTTGCCGACCTTGTCGTCAAGGCATTGAACTCCCCCCAAACAGAACGAAAAATTCTTTCCGCGCTCGACCCATCCATCACCAGCTCGGTAGCAGTTGAAGGAAAGAAGTTCGAATCATTTGCAGTGTAACATGTCCCATTAGATCATCTCTCTCCCTTCGACTAGTGGTACTCAATGTGAATCTTTAGGACTTTTTTTGGCATTGTCAATGGCTTCATCTCCATACACATCCTCCACACTCAATTCCAAGACATTGTCGTTATTCACTACTCGTACATTTCCCCCGATGCGCTCCATGGCTTTTTCGATATTCCAGCCCGCATCGTCGTCTGAGAAGTATCCCAAGTTATCCGCAATCAGATGACGATTGTTGCAACCGGGGCACTGTACAATCACCACACCATTATTGTATGCATTTTCTGTGAACTGCTTCGCTGACCGTGTCCCGCAGACATTACAAGTGTAGATGATGGCTAATTTCTTCCCACCTTTCTGAGCACCAGGGATTCCCGAATCTGTCGTTCCTTCTCCAGTGATTGTATGCTGACTTGTCTCGTCCTTCGCTTCCATTTCATCTCTATTTCCGTTCTCAGCATCATTCGATTGATATCGACGTTGTTCCATCTGGAAAACATTCACTGGCGAAGACCAATTCACGCCCTGGGTCGAGATAGTTGTCGAATACCGACGACTCATAGGGTTTCTTATTGGTGAATGTGCCGGGCGTCTCACAAAATGACAAATTATGAATTCATCAGCAAAATTGTGGTTGGTTCTCGATATCGCTGGTCGTGGGAGAGTTCGACGATGAATGCGTCTAAGAATCCCATTGGCTCTTTCGCGTCCAAGATGACTTGCGCTTCCACGTATCATGGTGTTAAAGTGAGCTTAGTGTCTTCAATGCCACAGCTACAAACACTGCGAACTATGTTGAAGAATGGTTGGAAGATGGAAGATCAGGGTATTCTGTAGAACACATCGTTGCAAAACCAATCAATCAGATCGAGTGGGATGCGCGAAACACGCGCAAAGCCATCAATTTATTTGTTTTGATTCTTTCGACTATAATCCGCAACGACAGAAACAAGAGCGACAACATACTTGTACTGTAACTTCTTTAGCTGGGACATTGCTCGTCACTTTTTCAAATCAAATCATGTTCCGAATAGCAGAATTTTTAAGGAGGGAAAAGCTGTCACTGCTTCGAAGATTACAATCCAGTCTGAAGAGTAGTGTGACAACCTCATCCCTTTCCGTATCGCGAGAAAACCGAATTGGTAGTGAAAGGCTTGCCTCCTTGGATCCTTTCCGGACACACCGTCGTGAACAGAAGTTCGCAGCTCGTGATAATGACCATAGAGAAGCAATGAAGGTCTTTCTAGATTCATTGAATGCTGCTCTATCGTCGTCGTCGCTGCAGCAATCCGAGATTGAATTAGGTTTACCAACGAATTCGCTCGTCGCAGAAACCATCCGAACACCAATGAACAATGGAAAAGAAGGAAAGAAAATAGGAATACACCCAAATGAGAGTTTTGATCAGACACCAGAAGTTGAAGAAAGAACAGGATCCAACTCGAAGATTGCATCACAAAACAAGAACGTCAATAGGCTCAATCTACTCTTGTCGCGTGCTGTTAGAAGAAAAAATGTCCAAAAGTCCGTCACTTTGTTCGAACAGGCAGTGGAGAATGATCAACTGATTGAGCCAGGACTGGTGTCAAAGCTCTTCTTTCTTGTTTCTAAAAGTGACCCAATAGCAGCATACGAGAACATGCGCTATTATCATCTACACCCAGATACGTCAGAAACCAGCATCGATATGTACAGACGATTATGCAACTCTGTGGCATCACTAGATCCGCGACAGTATCCCCAACGGAAAATGGTTCATTTCGTTGAATGCTTGCTCCGTGACTTGGAAGAGATGGAAAATGATCAAAAGGCGCAGCTTTTGCCAAACTTGATTGTTTCACTAGTCAGGCAACGCAGTGTCAGCATTGGCCCATATGCCAACACATTGTATGATTATATGATATCCAATGAGATGGAGATGACACCCGGATGGTTGAACAAGCTATTGTCGAGCTCCAAATATAATCGGCAAGAAGATCTTCCTTTCCACGACGTTTTGGCTCGATTGATTTCCAAAGGTTTCCCCCCACATCCACTCACTTCGATACCAGTTGTACACAATATGTTTCCATACACGGATACGCAGCAAATGCGAGTGGCTTTGCAAGCACTGCTGGACCTCCATGCAAGCTTTGACGAAGATGTTGACCCAAGTAGCAATGCCGCAATGTACGAGCACTACAAAATCGACAGATCGACACTAGAGATGATTTCAACGGGTGCAGCACAAAAGGGCGATCCAGAATTAATAATGCTAGTATGGGAAGTACTAGAAACGCTGGGCTACAACCCCACAGAGCATTTATTTGAGAACACGATTGTCGCATTTGCTTGCAATGAAAGTGCACTCGTTGATGCTTTTGCCGCGGTATCAGCAATGAAAGAAGCTGGATTCGAAGTTTCTCGTGCCTTGATTCGAAGTGTTTCTCGCGCCATTCGGTAAGTTGGGTGCTTTGTACAGATCCATTTCAGTATCATAAAGGGTTAAGCTGACTCTTGCTGCTTTCTACAGATCAAAACGCTGGCATGTGACCAATGCATTTGAGTTGCTGACGGAATCCAATCAGGAGGACTTGATTTGCCTTGAGAACTTCAATATCGTAATGTCTAGTTATGCAGAGAGGGGTGATGTAAACGATGTATTGCGCGTCATGCAAACCATAAGAGATATCGACTTACAGCCAAATCAGGATTCCTATGCATTTGCGATGGAAGTATTGGGGAAGGATTTACATCGCAGGAAATCATCAAAAGACAAGTCACTGGTGCACAAGAACATTGAAAAAGCAAGTTCACTTCTCGCATCAATGGAAGAGGAGGGGGTTCAACCGTCAGCAGATTTTGTTCGAAACTATGTTGAATTGCTTTGCATGGGAAATGAGCTCAACACCGCGACTGAATTGATCCAAGATTGCTTGGCAACCGATGGGATGAGATCAGTTATTAGTAACAAGACACTTTATCGAGCAGCTATCGCACACGCCGATGTTGGAAACATGGATATTGCGAAAGGACTTGCAGCACAGACAAGCGAGCTCATCCCAGTTCTGATCCGCAAGATCAAAAGCAAAGAACAACGCTTCCTCCATCTCAAGAGCATACGGTAAAGCTTTCGCATAATCACTACTGTAGCGACGCAGTTGCTGATGGTACGAAAGGTTTACGTAACGAAGCAATGCGCTGTACCGAAATAGATATATAAGAGTATAAATAGTAACAATTGTAGGAAAAAACAAGAAGAAAGGTCTCGGACAATAAACCATACAGGTATTGTAATGGTACGATACAATATCATTTGTTATATCTCTATGTTTCGCTCTACTGTACATCCAGGAATAATCGAAGGAGTCAGAAAACAGACGGGAAACAACAGACACAGGAGGAGACGAGTCCTAGTAGAGGAATCAAAAGATTCCAAATTGGACTTCGCTTCTGTTTGAACAAACATCAAGAACGTTCCAAACAGGAATAAGTAATAGTCTACACGGTTGTACGAGCTGGAAAAGAACTCAAGCTATTACAACCTACCGGTAACAGATGAGAAGCGACAGAAAATGGCACCAGGCTGTCTCTTCTCACTTCGCTGAAAATTCTCAGAATCTATCACGAACGGACACAACAACAATAAATTTCCTGCATCATGGTAGAAACAAAATGATTTTTGGGACGAAGAAGGTCCCCCGAACTTTTGGAAGTTGAAGACGATGATTTTGGTGACGTAAGCATTTTGCAACAAAGGATTGATTCATACTACAGTCCATCAAGAAAAATGAAACGGGCAGTCCTATCATCAGGCCTTACCATGGCCATGAGCAGCCTTGTTTGTTCATTTCCGATCCCAAATGTTCTCCCAAAGCACCCGTCCGGCGTAGCAAGGTCCACACCAACGATTGAAACATGCCGATACAACTTTTTCAAAGACATGATCGATGGAGCCTTCGAAAATGATCGTTCTCTCTCTGGAGACAAAACGAAGGGCCAATACGATGCTCCTGGGGAAGAATTTGTAGAGAGGAACGCACAGTTTTCTGAATTAACAGCAACGCAACGAAAGTGGCGTGAAACGCAACAAAGAAATGACGTGACCCCCGAGATAGTCACTGGAACCTCCTGGACTTTGGACTTGTACTTGTCTGGAGTTCCAGAGCGAGATCCGAGTAATGATTTGTATGGAAGTCGCGTGAACATTTCTTCGAGAGATCGTCAAACGGGTTTGAATTTACCTGGTGTTCCTTCAACTAGCGTCACTGTGACCTTTCTGGAAGAAGGAGTATGTCGAGTATCTGAATCTGGGTTCACATCAGGAGAAATGGACGGTGAATGGAAGTTGTCCGAGAACGGAAAGATTTTGCGATTCAGCATGGATTCTTTGGGATATACTCGAACAGTTCAAACAAAAGGAAGCATCCAGAAGGTCTACTGGACCGACGAAGAAGAGAAGCCTATTCAAACCTCTAGCACCTATTCGATCCCACCAGGACTTGTATATGGAGACGTGGAGTTGACCACTAGCCGAAACCCTGGCACGTTTGAAATGGGCAACGGTGGCGTCTTGCGTATTGAGAAAGAGGCTGGTCTCTTCGGAATCTCCAGCCAACTGAAAACATGTGGCAAATTCGAAGCGAGAAGGAATAACTCGAGCTAGTTCCTATCGACAACACACAAGGCCAGTTTTGAATGTCAAGAATTTTGTAGTGCTGCACAGCATCTCCTATTTCCATATTTTACTCTTACATGAGTGAGTTATCATTTTAGTAGAATTGGGTTCGAACTTTGTGGAACGGTTTCAGTAAACCGTCTTGGTGCATCTTTTCACCAACTTGCCACAAGTACCAATCCACTGTAACCGCGGTAAAGGGCTCCTCGCCTTTGGATCTATCATTAAGATGTTCGACAAGATTTTCCACAGCCACAACAGTTGCCGCTCTTATTGACAATTCATCTTTGGACCGAACAGGAATCTCGCTGCCTTCATCAACAATAGTTTCAAGGTGCGGTTGGTACTTCAAAATATCAAAATGGCGAAGGATTTGTGGTACACGGTAGTCCGCAAAGGTCGTCAATTTATCCATATTCTTCAGGTTCAGATTTAGAGCGGCATTAATGTCTCCAACAAATATCTGGGCTCGCTTAAGAAAGAAGATGGTCGGGAAGTCCTCCCTCGATGGTACGATGTCGCGAAAACCAGGAAAGTTCTGTAGAATGAGCTCCACTAAGACACAAGCGTCCTTATTTGCAGCTTCTATCAATTCCATTGCAGAGCCATTGAAGGACTTTTTCAAGCCTTCCCCAACTTCTGCCAATAATTGCGTCCTTTTCTCGATGTTGTCAAGGTACAATTCTTTCAAGTGAGGTTGCAATGTCGCGTTCAAAGATTCGGGGGTAAGCTTGGACAAATTTTCAGGCGAAAATGCATAAGAGGATTCACAAGTATGCGATTCTGTGGAGTCGGCACTCTCTTGGTCTGCCTCTGCCAGGTGCTTGAGCGACATAGCCAAATGTTCATATTCAAGAGGGTTGATATCTTTGGAAGCTGCATTCTTATTTGGCCAAAAGCAAAAATTGATCGCATCCAAAGTCAATATATAGAGCGCCACCCTTTCCTTCCGCCGCCGCTCAGATCCATTGTATCCAGCCCCAGTATAGTGCCACTTTTCTTCATCCCACTGGATCCAAGTTGGATTCTCCTTTTTTCGTAGCAATATGTCATGGGCTAATCGACTAAGATTCTGTGTTTGGATCGTGACTGAGCACCCTTCTTTTTCCATCCATTGAGAGCATGTCAATCTCACTTTTGTACAAGGGTCTGAAAATGTCTCGTAGTCTTTGGTTGTCATCGTTTTTCCTTTTTCTATAATATTGAATATGTGGAGTTGCAAGATGGAGGATGTTGTGTTTTCGACTCATCCGAGTTGACATCATTGGTGCCACAATATGTGCGGTCTGACTTCGGCTGCCTTTCCGTCTCCCGCCTTCATAGCTGCACACCAAGCACTACGTTTGGAGGTTGTGATTGCAAAGGAGTGAAACTTGAAAGTGAACTATCTCTACTGCTTGCAAAAAAGCTTTATTACCAAGCAACGAATATCATGGTAAAAGAAGGTAAAAAGCAAACTCACCTAAAGCCGCAGGATGCCTCCGCTGTGGATGCATCAAAATTGACAGCATTGACGCCTGAAGTTGTAAGTGTTAAATGAAAATGATATGAATCCTCTACTGGGGAATTTTTTCTCACTTTCGCTTTATGTGTGTTTCGATGACAGATTTCTCGTCAAGCAACCATCAATATCGGTACTATTGGTCACGTCGCCCACGGAAAATCAACCGTTGTGAAAGCCATCAGTGGTGTCCAAACCGTTCGTTTCAAGAACGAATTAGAACGTAACATTACTATCAAACTCGGCTATGCAAATGCAAAAGTTTACAAGGGAGATAGCAAAGACTCGAAAGGAGGATTCTACACATCGAGAGGTTCCTCCCACCCCGATGAGTTTGTGGATGAAATCTCGGGTGTGACTTACCGTTTGCGCCGACATGTTAGTTTCGTGGATTGTCCCGGTCACGATATTCTGATGGCAACGATGTTGAATGGAGCGGCAGTGATGGACGCCGCCTTCTTGCTGGTAGCTGGAAATGAAACCTGTCCTCAACCACAGACCAGTGAACACTTGGCAGCTGTGGAGATTATGCGTCTTCAAGAAATTCTAATTCTTCAAAATAAGGTGGATTTGGTCAAGCCAGACGCTGCCTTGGCTCAACAGGAACAGATTCGAAAGTTTGTGGCCGGAACTGTTGCTGACTCGGCACCCATTATTCCTATTTCTGCCGTTCTGAAATACAACATTGATGTGGTCTGTGAATTCATTGTCCGAAAGATTCCACTTCCCCCTCGTGATTTTACTAGTGTTCCACGTTTGATTGTTATCCGATCGTTCGATGTCAACAGACCCGGTCAAGACGTCAGTGATCTGCAAGGAGGTGTTGCCGGAGGATCTATCTTGCAAGGTGTCCTCAAGGTTGGAGATGAAATTGAGGTTCGTCCAGGTATCGTCACTAAGCAAGAGGATGACAACGGTAACACCACAATGGTATGCTCTCCCATCTTCTCCAAGATTTCTTCGTTGTATGCAGAACAAAACGATCTCCAATTCGCTGTCCCTGGTGGTTTGATTGGTGTCGGTACTCGGATTGATCCTACGCTAACTCGTGCCGATCGATTGGTTGGACAAGTTCTTGGAATCAAGGGACAGCTCCCTGATGTATTCTGCGAGATCGAGATCTCTTACTACTTATTGAGACGACTGTTGGGTGTTAAGACTAGTGATGGTGGAAAGCAAG
Organism: Cylindrotheca closterium; assembly: GCA_933822405.4. Lineage (NCBI taxonomy): Eukaryota > Bacillariophyta > Bacillariophyceae > Bacillariales > Bacillariaceae > Cylindrotheca > Cylindrotheca closterium. Next base: position 31,144 of record CAKOGP040001980.1, read on the forward strand.
CCAAGGTTCAAAAACTGTCGAAGAACGAAATTCTGATGGTCAATATCGGGTCAACGTCTACTGGAGGAAGAGTAAACGCCGTCAAGGGTGACTTGGCTAAGATTGCTCTCACACAACCGGTTTGTACAACTGAAGGTGAAAAGATTGCTTTATCAAGACGTGTTGATAAGCACTGGCGTCTCATCGGCTGGGGACAAATCCGAAAGGGAACAAAGATTGAGATCAAGGAAGTTTAAAAATGTATTTACTGTCTCTAGAGTAGCTTGGATCATGTGCAATTGAAGTAGGTTTGGTTTCGACAAGCTTGGTCTGAGCAACTTGATTTCGTTTTCCAGACGCGGGTGATGATATTGTAGATTTTTCTTTCTTTAATATGTACTCTCTTTTGAACAATGTCTGTCATCACAATCCACTCGATATACCATCGTCCAATGCTTTTGTTGTTTTGGGGTGCTATGGAGCACTGAGAGCACAATACATAAAACCATAGTTGCGAAGAGACTTCGATTAATCTGTCCCTCTTGTTTTCATTGGTCCCATCCACTACGAAGCAGTTTCGCAAACAAGTGCACTTAAAGTTCCATTCAGTGCTTCCTTTACCTCCTTCCAGTTGGATATTCGATCGGCACAACGTATTGATCCGTGTGTTTTTTCTCTTGTACGTATTCCCTTCATGGTATGAACACGTCGACTACGTTCTTCAGCGATCGAAATTGGTACGACACCTAGAAAAGCAAACAATGAACTCCAGTGCATCTCAGCAAACTCACCGTGCAACTGTTCGTAGTAAAAGTGGGTAAACTTAATCGACAAACCAAACGCCAAGCGTTGGAAGATCTCGCGACTTAGCGAGTCCCGTTGCTGCACCCAGTCAGCAGCTAGATGTGGATCAAGCTTCAATGGCTCCCCCAGGGGAGCTGGAACTTTATCTCCTCCAAAATGAAGGTCAATAGACCTGATTCGTTCTGGAACTTCAGCCTACAATCGTCGCAACAGACTGAGAATATCTGATGCCTTACGAAATTGGACAGCGCGAATGATAAACATACCTGATAATTCAAGAAGGATGCTATGGATGCCGCCCGCGTGACTTGGAGCACTATTGAGGTTTCCTTCGTACAGTGTAAGAAAGCTCCAAGATCACGATAGAACTCTGTTGGAATCTGTTCAATGTTGATTTTCGTGCCCAGAATCTTTGCTTTATTCTTGCTATCTTCAAAGAATCCCTTGTGTTTATACATAGAGTTCTCGTACAGCGCATTCAACCAGTTGTCAAAGGTACACTTTTCAGCATTTCTAAGCATTGGATTGTTGTTGCAGATTTCATTTGAGAAATGATATAGAGGCTTCGATACAAGTAACACAACCAACGATATCGTAAGTGTCCCATTCGAACCGTCACAACAAACTGAAAGCACATCTGCCACGAACCTCTTTTCCCCTCATCATGATGCTTTCCGAAAAATCGAGTGAATCGTAGACATAGGTTGATCCACCTCTTGATTCCCCGAACAAGAAAAGCAGCTGCTTGCCTTTGGGGCAAAGCTTCATGTACTTCTCAAATCTTGCGCAATTGTTTGGCGTAGACAGGAAGTCAGAGGGGTGATTCAAGATTGATTCTCTTGGTACCGGTAGCATTGGAAACCTATAGATATATTCACTGAGTGGGGTACAGAATGCCTTGTTGAAAACACAAATGACATGATGACCATACGAAACAACCAAAGCTGCAATGATAATGACTGTAATCCAGATTCCGCAACAGCAAAATAGCGACTGACGCATGGACATCAAGATTGACACTGCAGCCTCTCGTATAAGTGGAAATTTCTCTTTGTTGTAGTACTTTTTCTTGTCAAAATCATGTCCATGCTGTTCATCCGCATTCGATGTTAATGTAGGCCCATCTCGTGGTTGATGTTTTCGCAGTCGAGACTTGAATGAGCGGAGCATGGTTCCATTTTTTATGCTGCAAAGTTTGTGAATTGTTGGATTTTGCAATGAATCACGTCAAGTTCAAGTGCTCAAGATCAGCCAAGATGCAGTGGTGGTGGTATGTGGAGGATGAGATCGATCTTTTGATTCGTTGCTCCATTTCGCCATTTGACAATTGGGAAGAAGAGAAATGGGAAACTGGAGGTCAAATGACGAAAACACTGCAACTCTTCTCTTTACGAGAACTCCAAAGCCATGCCGTGCTGCACTTTGTGGTCGCCACTAAAGACTTTCTGTGTTGCCTTCTACCTTTCCTTAGTACTCGTAGCCCTCGCCTGTACTCCAGAAAAATGTGATCCGATTCGACGACTTTTTCCAGCAGCACAATTGGAGAAGTACGGTGAACAAAGTCGTACAATGGGTGTCGTGAATGCCTCTAGTATCAAACTGGTATGTTTTGGCCAAGACACAATCATCATTGATGCGGCAATCCATCGATTCCATGGTCGATTGAGCCGGCTTCCAAACTACGCAACCGATTATAAGATTAATCCCATGAATCACACACTTCAGGCCATTGAAACAATTGAGGTACACATATCTTCAGATGATGTGAAGCTAACTCACAGTGTCAACGAAAGCTATACGATCTCCATCAATGAATATTCCTCTCTAGTAGTCATAGAATCGGAAAATGTGTTTGGAGCCTTGTACGCCTTGGAAACATTGGGCCAGCTCTTGGAGTTTGGGTGGCTTGATGGTGAAGGTGACGATGCCGTATACGTTATTCGCAACATCCCCATTGGGATCGAAGATTTTCCAAGGTATGAATACCGAGGACTGCTGATCGATACATCGCGGCATTTTTTGCCGCTGGATTTGATCCTAGCCAACCTCGATGCAATGCTGATGAACAAGATAAATGTCTTACATTGGCACATGACAGATTCCCAAAGCTTTCCGTATCTGATCGAATCGATGCCAGAACTGGCCGTCAAAGGTGCTTATCATCCTAAGATGGTATACACTCGTAAGGATATTCAGCGGGTCATTCATGAAGCATATCTGCGAGGCATCAGAGTGATTCCAGAGGTGGATATGCCGGGGCACACACAGTCGATAGCTGCTTCTCGCCCGGATCTAATGTACGTATGAGGTTGTTTCCGTTGCGTTGACTTAAATGTGATTACAAACTCTATTTCTGCTTTAGGTCATGCTGTCCTCATCCTTCAGACCCCCTCGATCCAACAAACCCAAAAGTTTATGACTTCATAAGAGACATCTATCAAGATTTGCGCAATGTATTTGTCGACGATTTTGTCCACGTTGGGGGTGATGAGGTGGATCTGAGTTGCTGGGATAACTCCAAGGACATTGTGCATTGGAGGCAGCAACACAATATAAGTTCGAGTGTAGGCCTTTTCGAGCTGTTTGAAACCCAACTACTGGAAATAGTGGAGAAAGTTGGTCGGACTCCGATTGTGTGGCAGGAGGTATTTAATTTAAACTTGACACTAACAGCGACCACAATCATTGACGTTTGGAAAGGATTTGATACAAAGACCATGAGTGATGCAACAAGAAGAGGTTTCAAGGTGATACTGTCTGGTTGTTGGTATTTGGACCACCTTACTTTGGATTGGCAGAACTTCTACTCCTGTAATCCGAGTAATTTTACCGGACGCACAGATCTACTATTGGGTGGCCACGCAAGTATGTGGGGAGAGCATGTCGATGCAAGCAATTTCATTAGCCGAATATATCCACGCGTGTCTGCGATGGCTGAACGACTGTGGACTGGTGATATTTCGATTGCCAAGGAAAACGTCAGGCAACGGATTTCTGATTTTCGCTGTCGAATGGTGCAGCAAGGATTTGCTGCACAGCCAATCGGACCAGGGTTTTGTGCCCATGAAGTCCCATATCAAAGTTGCAAAACAGGTGACAGAATTCCCAGCACAACACTACAGCTAGAGTTGTGACGCAGACCTCAGACCTCAGAACATTGATCCATCTACATGATCCAACGAAGACGACAAGATTTTCAGTTGCTACATCTGTTGCATGAACTGATTGTAGTGTATCAACATGCCCCACTGCCGCTTGTCAAGTCTAGGGGGCCCACGAATCGCTAAACCTTCCTCAATGTCGTCCACCGAAGGATTCAAGTAGCCACGCTCTTCGAGATCTCGGATGTAACTACTTGAGAATATATTGGAAAATTCAGTATCTTGGTAGCTGCATAAATATGAACGACGTAATTCCTCTCCCAGGACACATCGTTGCCAAGTCTTTTCTCGCGAAGGGTTATATTTTGCTTCTCGTAATTTTGCAAATTTTTCAAAGGATTTCTGAGCTTTGTATACTCGACAGGACTCTTTATCGATACCGCAACCGTAGCTTCCATCATTATGGTAGGAATCCAGAATCTCCACAAATCGGGTCGAGCCCATCAATAGTGGCCTCCGCGGACAGGTCATCTTTGGTGAGTTTGCATTCGCACGTTTAATCAATCTTCCTTGTAATCCCATATCATTAGTCACAAAACAAAGGGATGCCCAGTCCTCATTACAAAATGACTTCGCAAGATGCGCGGACTCCTTTACCATGACATTATCTGCCCGCTGTGTTAAGCCCGAAAATACTACAACCATGTCAAGTTCAACCGTTTCGTTGGTTGGTATTGATGCCGCAAATCTCTTGATCCCATGGTCCCAAACCACAGCCACTTTTGATATTCCGATTCCTTGACAGAAGGAACAAATACGTCCATGTACTTCTACTGGATTCCAGTGGAATTTTGCGCTTCCTCTCACGTTGTTACCATCGACAACGATGATGGCGTTCTCTTTTTTTGCAAAATCTCTAAGCTTGGCCTCAGCTTTTGCAGCAGCTCTTTCAAGCGTTGGCGATTTACTTTCTTTAAGTGAAAATCCACTCGCAATAGGTAGTCGCAAAATATCGTGTTCAGGAGAAACCAAATTGGATATCCATATCAGAACCAATATACCGGCATGTGACAGTGCAACCATAGTTTTGGAGTGCTGCAGACGGTGGATGACAACTACTAGAAGAAAAACGTTACTAAAATGTAGATAATGGATTGATTCATTCATTCATTCATCGGAAAGTGTAAGAACCGGTACACGTACAAAATGTACAGTGTATGATTTGTACGGTACTGTACAAACCTCACAGGAACCGTTTCTCATCTGTCGTAGTGCTTTTTCTGTATTATTTCAAGCAAGACTCAATTCTCCAAGATTTATAAATAAAAAGACTCTATGTAGAGTTTCGGGTTCAAAATGATTGCGAAAGTAGGCCAGGCAAGTAAACAGGCTCTGGAGATTCTCCAACATGTACAGTAGAAAAAAAGATCAAGAGAAAGTTGAACATCGCAATTATACATGGACGCAACGCAGTCATCATTGGCATTGTACATACGATTGAAGCTGAATCGAAGGGAAAAGAACTTCGAGCTATTTTTGGAGGCATTTGATGGATAGAAATTCCCAAGGAAGAAAATCATGTGGAAAATGAGCATGGCTGATGGATCCGTCGTTTCGGGAAACGGTGAAGTGGATAGCCGCTCTGCGACGGATGAGGAGAGTGGCTCATCTGGCCATAGTTTGGAATCAAAAATGAAAAGGATGATCAAAGAGTCTGAACGTCGAATGCAGGCAAAGATCGACAAGCTGGAAAGTCGTGTTATGGCGGAACCAGAAATTATGAAGCGCTTCAACATGAAAGATCCAGCTGCGAATTATGACGAGGCCGGTCAGTGGCAATCTATTGGCCTGGGACCGGCTGCTATTGACCAGCCATCTGAACATGAAATGGACAAGCGATCCTTCAAGTTTGAAGAAGATGTCTATGCCATATTGGTCACCTCGAAGTGGAACTCGAGCCCATTCTATTTCTCCCTCGTTGTGATTTTTGCTTTTCAAACTAGTTTAAGCATTTTATTGTTGGCCGATCAGATTGATTGGACTGGGTAAGAACATGAGCTGATGACTTCAAGGGGTACCGTACTTTGCGCCATTTTGGTTCACGATAATTTTCTCTAATTGAACAATACAGCGAGAATCCCATGATGCTTCCGGCCAATGTCAAACTGACGGTCCGTCTATCACAAGCCTTGGCCATTTTTATAGCCCTTTTCAGCCAGGCCGATCTTTTGCAAGGAATTGAAACCCTGTTCAATGGAGTACCTTCGCATTTCAAAGGACCTGATGATCGATTTGCAAAGATCACCACCACACAGTGGAATGCTACTTGTATCATTCGTATTATTCAGGGATCGCTGAACTTGTTTGCCGCTTTTGTGTTGTTGATTCAATCAGAAACAGTCTTTGATGTGCTTCTCAATTTCCTAGGTGAGTATACATTGCGGTTGGCACCCCCCGCTATGTTTCAAATGAGATTTCAAATGATACACGCTAACCTCTTTTCCCACAGGAGTTGCATTTGTCTCTGATTTGGATGATATGGCGTTTGGGCTGTCCGCAACTGGATATTTTGGAGGGAAGGTCAAACAGTATGCCCTCACTCAACGAGCGACAGACTTTTATCAAGAAGGACGCCGCGAGGGAATGGTACAAATTGTGATTTGTCAAAAGAAAATTCTTCACATTTTCACTTCTCTCTTCATTTTGGTGGTCATGTTCTTCTTTTACTTTTATTTTATGGGTCAACAAGTAGCTGGTGTGTATTCTGTGCAGGACTTGCAAGTTGAATTCGGCGATGAAGTAGTACCATTCATGGGACTTTTCAACGGATGCTACCAGGTTCATCGTTCAAGTTTCGGGAACGACCGGCTCATTTATCGCCAGATGGGCTTTGAGGACCAAGGCGGAAAGTTTGGTTATTGCGATGATGTTGACGACGGAGAAGGGGGCTGGACGTTTTATATTGGAGATCTAAGGGACCCCTGTGATGATTGGTTGATCAGAAGTTTGGTAACCGAGACCTTTGATGTTCTGGAAGCAACAGCATCGAAATGGTATACGGCTGATGGACTCCCAATGGATTATCTTGAAGCTAATGAGGTTGAAAATGCATCATCTGAGTGCGGCAGGATCATGTTTGAGGCCACTCGGGATTCCTGTGAGACGGTGAGTCTCGCTGATAGTGAGAATGCAGACGATTCCACTTTCTTTGGCAGTCTGAATGTTCGTGAGAGTTTCGCATCCCGAGAAAGCATCCCCCATGCTCTATCACATCCAGTCTACTATGATCTCACTTCAGGAGAGGAGAGAGTAGTGTTTTCTTTAGCGTTATTTACTGGACGGCGATGGGTACAGACCGAAAGTGGCCGAATTTCTGGGTTGCGGGATATCGCCAATTTGACAGTTGAGGATCTGGAAGATTTCTTCTACCGACAGGAAGGTTTTAGCGTTTTGAACCAGGATGTTGATTGGGTAGTATATATCAGCGAGGTTGTAGAGGTTGCCAACGATGAAGGGACACCTCTCAGCCTGCAGTGGTACTTCCCTAGACTCGAAACCAACGCCACGTTGAACTTTCCATCGGCAGACCTGGCCCGCCCAGTTGAGACAGTTTTTGTCTGTGTCTATTGTAATGCTTTGACCAATCCATGCTTTCATGAAGGTATCTGCAACGGTAAGTCTGATTCTTGGGAAACGAAATCCTTCATGCACTATTTTGTACTAATGGACTAAACTGCGTTATCTCCGACTAGACGAAACTGGTTTTTGTAATTGTGCCCATGGGGCAGCAGGCCCATTGTGTCAAGAACGGCCTCTGGGGGACGGTAAGATTGAACACAGTGGTCTTGGTTTATTTCTTTTGGCAATCGATCTCACTCAAGTTGATTATTCTAGGACGATGCAACGATTACTTCAACAACAACGAAAACGACTACGATGGTATGTTATGGCATGATTCATTGATAAAACCTCTCTATGCAATCGTATGCAATCGTCGCCTCAATTCTTTTCTTTTTGTTCCGCAGGTGGAGACTGCTGTATGTTGTAATTCTTTTAGTTGCACCTCTTGTCCAGTCATCCCCTCATTGCTTTCTGCTTTTAAACAGGTGGTGGAACGTGCGATTCGTGTGTTGGCCATCATATGCTGACTCCATTTGGCATTGATTTCCAGAACAACGCGACGAGACTGCAAGGTACAGACCCTTTGGGATACGAGAATTGTGCCGACCCTAGCTTCGCAACATTCACCCTCGACGTGAGGCCACACCGTTCGTTCGACGCCGAAACCAATCAGTCAGTTTTTGAGTTCCCTTCAATCAATGTGGAGTGTGACGACTTTGTGTATATGCAGAGTCCAACATTCAAATATGCAGAAGACGGGGACGTCGCTCAAAACTTTGCCGAAAGGATCAGGATTCCCCATGGCGTCGCATGCACTCTGCGATTTTCGTCACTCCAACGCGGTACCAGTGTTTTTTTGACGTTCGACGAGCAGGATCAACCTTTTCGAACGGCAGTTGTGCCGGAGCTACCAGTACATTGGGACGTTCCAAAGTCACAGTGTGTCCTTGATCTTTTTGCTACGCAGTCATCAAATTTTGTCGCGCTGGATGATCTGACATTTGTTGGTAATGACGCACTCTCAGACAACATGTGTCGACGTCTCCAGCAAGATAACACAAATGTAGATGCACGCAACAAACTGTTTGAAAGATATGCCGTGGGCATTATGTTGAGTGCATTCATTGATACCGAGGCCGGGGACGTGTCCATCCCAATTGATTGGGATCATTGTAATGGTTGGACTTCCGATACCTTTACTGTTGAATGTGATGAAAGTGGAAGAGAGGTGTTGGGCCTATCGATTTCAGCTACCAGAGTTCCGTCAAGCGAAATCAAGCTGCTCGACAACCTGAAACATCTATCCAATCTAGGTAGGTTTTCTGGGTTTTGCAATGTTCTTTATCAGCGTTGCCGCCCTCACGCTTGTATCCTCAACAGAGTCATTCTCCTTGGACAACTCTGGTGGATTGAATGAAATGATTCTCCAGGAACCACCTTCGGGAATCTGGAGCCTTTCCAAACTAAAATCCCTGAAATTGCATGGGATTGGAATGGTGAAGGTACCTGAGTCCATCGGAGAGGTAAGCTTCTGTTGCGTTGGCTTCTAGTTTAGTTGCACAGTTTGTTCTCAATTTTTAAAATTTGCCATTCCAGTTGGGGGCTCTCCAGCACCTCGACCTCCGCAACAACAGCCTGGAATCACTTCCTGGCGAAGTTGGAAATTTGTATGCGTTGCAACATCTGGTCCTTGATTCAAATCGTATTGCTTCACTCCCTACTACGATTGGCCTGAACTTGACGAGTTTGGTTTCCTTTTCCATGAGGTCGAACGGCCTTGTGGGAATCCCGTCCTCAATCGGAATGATGTCAATGCTGCGCTCTCTTCACTTGGAATACAATGCACTCACGAGCCTTCCATCCGAAATTTCCAATTTGGGATCACTGACCAATCTTGATTTGTTTTCCAATGCACTTACCCACTTGCCTTCTGAGTTTGGAGAAAATCTCGGCTCTTTGGAAAGCCTGAACATGCATTCGAACAAGCTTGCTTCGTTGCCGGACTCCATTGGAAACATGGCACAGTTGTCAGTCTTGAGGCTTAGTGACAACATCCTTTCGATGATTTCAACCTCAGTGGGAAATCTTCGATCGCTCACCCATGTCAGTTTGGACTCAAATCTTCTCACGGAGCTCCCAAGTGAGGTGGGAAATCTTGAATCATTGGTCTACCTAAATGTCTCTGAAAATGCCCTGTCGTATAAGGAGGTTGCTGTCATTGAGAACACAACGGTTGTTGTCAACAGTACAATTGGCAACTACACTGATGGCAACTTCAGTATGGGTGACCTCACAGCTGGCAATACTACGGGCCCACAGGACTTGAACTTAACCACCTTTGTGGTGAAAAACTATACCGTTGTGGTCTCATCGCTCCCGTCTGAAATTGGCAGTCTATCTTCGATGCTCACACTAGACTTGAGTTTGAACGATCTCGTGCTGCTACCAACTGAGATCGGGAGTCTGGGAGCGTTGGAGCTTCTAGATGTCTCTTCGAATATGATTACAGATGTGCCAAGCGAGGTGGGGAATCTACAATCATTAATTTACTTGAATCTCGCCGTAAATGCACTGTCATCGCGAGAGTATGAAGTCGTCCGGAACGACACAGTTGGCAGTTTCACCATGGACAATAGCAATAGTGCTCAAGATGGGTTTGCAATGAACACAACATCAGCCAATGCGACATATATGGTGGTAGAGTCGTCTATCCCATCAGAGCTCGGAAGGTAGGATGGAAATCAAATCAGTTTGATCATTTCATGTGGTCTTTCTCACTCTTGCCTCTTGTTGAAGACTCACGTCAGTGGTCACATTAGACTTGAGTTTTAACAATCTTGCGGTTCTGCCATCAGAGCTTGGAATGCTTGGTTCGTTGGAATTTCTTGATCTCTCTTCAAATGTGCTTTCAGACTTGCCAACCGAGCTCGTGAATCTTCATTCACTGGAGTACTTGGACCTTGCAGCAAATGCACTGTCATCTCGTGAAATGGTTGTTGTCCAAAATCTGACAGCTGGTAATCCCGTAGATGTTATCGCTACCAACGATCTGATGTTTGAAACGAACGCAACAACTTGGAACTACACAGTTGTGGTTTCGTCGGTTCCAAGGCTCAGTCCTTCCTTGAGAATTCTAGATTTGAGTTTGAATCAATTTGCGGTTCTACCTACTGAAATCGGAAGTCTCGTTGAGTTGGAGTCGCTTTTTGTAAGCAACAACCAGTTGACAAAACTTCCTAGCGAAGTGGGTTTGCTCAAGTCTTTAGACCAGTTGAATCTCCGGAACAACACCTTGGCATCACTCCCCGCGGAAGTTGGCAATCTGGAGAACCTTTCTTTCTTAGACGTCAGTCTGAACGTTCTCTCGAAGCTTCCAGAGGAGATGGGGAACCTTGTAGAATTGATACATCTCAATGTGTCCTACAATGAGATGGTGGTGATGTGGTTACCCAAAAACATTGAAATATCCAATGTGGTTGCAAACTTGGAAACTTGTTCAAGCGATTATGGTAAGTGTATTGATTGGTTTGTCCTCCTCCTTCCGTTGGCCATTCTGACCCTTCTCCGCGCCCGCCTCAAATCATTGACAGCTTTGGCCACATCTTCTTGCGAGTTCTTCTGCTGCAGAATGGAAGCCGCATTTTGTGAGCAGGAATGTTAACGTTAAAAAACTAGTCGTGCATGTTAATTTCTGCTCCTTCGAAGTCAGTGGCAATTGTCAGCATGATTAAGTTACAGTAGAGACACGAGACACAGAAGCAGTTGGGGCTTCAACAACAGGATTTCTTTATCTGTTTGCAGTAACTTGCACCGCCTATATTGCACTGTTCAGTTCCAAAACGGGTAGCAGAGAATCAAATGAGCCCAACTCCAAAGCTTCTGAACGTGAAATCGAGCAAGAGATATTTTTTAGTACCGGAACAGCAGTTTCCATCGACTTCGTTCTCATTGTACTGAATTAGTTTATATACTTTCCTCCGCCATTTGTGGATCAATTGTAACTTGGTTGGTTGGCTTGAATATTGCGGTGTGCAAAGGACTGCCAAAAGCAAGCAAGCAAGCTGCTTCGACAATTCTGGCAGCAATTGAATCTTACTGCTGTAGGACTGCTTGCACCATGAGTTGTTCATTCTGGCTTCTAGTTCCCAGGACACTTTTCTTCCATTTTTCCTTGAGCCGTCTGCTGATCTCCCGCAAAAGTAGAGCTTGATCCTCCTCGAGTCATGCTTGTTTGGACAAACGAGAATAAATTTGATGCACCGTCTTGTGTGTTTGATCGATAGTCTCCAGATGACGGGTCGTCGTCATCACCTTCGAAGTAAGCTTCTTCGTTGTCAACTTCTCGGAATTTCCGCTACAGGAGATTACATTGAGGGAAATGATAGCTCAGCATATTGCAATCAAAAGATCCAGCAACTTACCTGATCCTCGGATGCTTTTTCATTCAAAATAGTACGTTCACTTCCACCGGTATATCTGGTACCACCGTTAATAGTTGCTTCACTTTTACCGTCGACGCTTTCGCTCATAGGAGCTTCCTTGAGATTCTTCTCGTAGGCTGTTCGCAAGACGGTAAGCGTGTTCACATAGGTGCTTGAAAGATCTTCGAGACTTGGATTCGTAGTCCCCTCCACTGAGAGGTGCTTTGTCACGATATGCTCGATCAGTGAGTTGATATTCTCGGAGTGTATAAAGTCGCACATTTCAACTGTTGCTGACGACACCAAGTTGTCACCCACTGGGTTGGCGCGAAATGCTTCGAACACTGGACCAAAAAGATTATGCTGAATGATATGCCGATGGTAGAACTCGTCGTTTACTGACAAAATCTCACGCAAGAACCTTAATGCAGCTAGTTTCAGGCATCGGTCTCCAGAGAGAGGCTCGGAAGGGTTTGCTGGCTTGAGAAGTCTCAAGACGCTTCCCAAAATGCCTGATCGAAGCAAATAACACTTCATCCTATAGACATGAGCACGGACACAAAAGCTCAACAGCTCAACAGCAAATGAGCTTCGCAGTGCAGACAAGGGAACACTTCGAAGAATTTGATTCTTGTTGTAACTCCCTTTCTCAAAGTCCTCAAGTGCTTGCATCATCACCCGTGGCGGCTGATGTGAGACATCTTTCTTCCGCATGCGAAGAAGAGGATAGAATATAGCGTATTGAAAAGGCGCAGCGAGCCACTGAATGTAATGTTCGTAGAACATGGAAAGAAACTTGTTTTGCTCTGTTGTTGAGCCAGATTGATGATTCGGGTGTTCATGGGAGGTATTCTGACCACTCGGCGGAATTTCTTCGGATTTGTCAGAAAAACTTGCACCCATTGGTCCATGATCTCCCATCATGTCGGTGTCCAAAATTATGCGCATTATCTCCGATACTTGAAGGAGAACTCCTGCATCTATCTCTGTAGCTAGGAGGAATAAGAGTGAAGCAAGAAGGTCATTTGGAGGGCACTGAAAGATAATGTGCTTTTTCTCGTTTGGGCGTGGGCGCATTGACTGTGACGTCTCCATCTTTGCTGACTCGTAGCAATCTAGGCAACGACTACGGATCAAGCTGGTATCATGAACAGCAATTCCAGCAACAATCTCCAAAGCAGAGCCCTTTTCAGTGACATCTATATTGGGATCAGAAAGAATCGTTCCCAATAGCGACAGAAGATTGACCACCTTCCCCTTATTATTTTCCTCCATTGCAAGTTCCCCATCTTCCCCATAGGAGAGGTCGACTTCCATCGAGACAAGCACGGCAAAGAAATCATCTTGGTCTGTTTGTTGGAGCGAGTTGCGAACCATGTTGAACAGTTCCCGCAAAAACGAGAGGCTACCTCGCCTCCTGGCTCTACGTGACACAAGAGAAACATCTTGAGGCATCAGATGTTGCTTCCATATGGTCGCTTTTCGTGATTGTGTTAACGGCGCTGGTGTGGCAACTGTCGATGCATCTACTGCAATATCTTCAGCTCGCTGAACGAGATATGCCTGTACATCACTCTCGGCTGGCAATGACTCCACCTCTTCCCACTCCAGTGCAGATATTGAGAGCAACTCGCGTCCGAGAACTCGAATAATCTTTGCCAAATAGCTATCCTTCAGCAATTCACTCTTGTCTTCGGCTTCTACTGGTGACTTTGTGACTCCCTTAACTACGTCCGCGTGAGTGAATGTTTGCAATGATGAGAGTGTCGAAAGACTACTTTCATCCATCGTCGGCCGCAAGAGGGTATCCCGCAAATATGTGACACGGAAAGAACGATGAATAGCTTCGACAAGTTCCTCGTCATCCATCAAAACAACCGTTCGAAACTTCGCTCTTTCCCTGAGAAACCATCGGTGGTTTGCTTTATCACGAAGGTCGGGGTCATACTCCAAGGTTGCACATACATCCTCAAATATTTGAGCGTCGGATACTATTAGCTCAATCAGTGCAGGATCGTTCAAAAGTAGAATTGTTTTGGCACAAGCAGCCAGAGTTGCTAACGACGCGTAATCACCGCGAGCCTCCGCAGACGGAAAAAGAGAGATCAAAGATTTCAGATACTGACACTCGTTCTGCGAGATGAACATCGCTAAAGCCTCGCGTTGCTGTAGATGCTGTAATAAAAAATAGGTGAGTGTATCTGATGCATACATACAAGCACTTGCAAAGCTCTAACCTACCTGGATTGAAGCAATGGTATCTGCAATTTCTTCCAACTTCTGGAGGGTCGGAGGGTTGGGAAGTTGTGGTGACTGCGTCAAGTTTAATGGCTGCTGGAGCGGACTGTTTTCGTTGTAGGAATCTTCAAAGTGTTGTTGCATTTGTTGCATTTGTTGGTTTCCATCTCCTCCCATAGATTGTTTTTCCATCTTAGATGCTACATTCACCCATGCCTCTTGTTGCTGCAGCGATGTCGGGTGAGGTACAGCGACCGTGTGGGTGACAGCTCCAACCGTTCCATTTGTTTGATTGACATTGACAGTTGTCTCTCCAGGTTCGCTAGTATCCGCATCGACGTTCATTACACTTGCTCCAACTCCAGCGCGACGGAAGAGCTCTGCAGCCTTGGATTGCACTTGGGTGATCTGTCGCCAAATATCCAAGCATCCCGAATTGTCTTGAAAACTCAATGCTAAATCGACTCCCTGAGACGCATTTCCATCCTCGAGATACGGCTCGCACCAGGTAATTATATTCTCGCCTTGGCGTTGATAAGCATCTCGTAGTAGAATCCTTGTTCGTAGAAGTATTCTCGCTGCAGCAGCCGTGACTTCTGATTGCATGCACAATGTAGGTTCTTTTAACTCTTGATAAATCCAAGCGTCTCCAGCTGCATTCGCGGTCTCCTTTGTTTGCTGCTTATACAGACAGGCTATCCGACCAGTTCCACAATCATCCCATGAACCGTCCGCATTCAATCGATAGAGTTTCACTCTCCAACCTTCGGGCTGTTGTGCTTGCAAGTGAGCCGGCCCTTTTCGCAGCAAGTTTAAGGGTTCATCCGGTGTCGCTGATCCAGAGCTCTCCTCTTCCTTTGCGTGCAGTTCTCTCCCTTTGCCGTTTCCAAGGAGTCGTTTCATGCTAGAAGGTGCCCTTTTAGTATCTTCATCTTCGTCTGAACTGGAAGACGAGGAACTCGATAGATCAAGTGTGCTGCCTAACTCCCGTTTTCGTTTCTTGTGTAGTTTGGGTTGTTGCGTTGGAATCTGCATGTGGAACCCATGTAAGACTTTCTTGTCGTCGCTTTTCCCGGATTCAGATGACATGCTTTGTTCACTAGTGTTCCAGAAGTGTCGAATGCTGGCAGAATTAAAGTGGCAGTCGTAGGGGATACCAAATCCGCTTCAACTTGATCAAACGAAATATTTCACCCACAACAAAATGCCAATCCAAATATGGAAGCGGGTGTTGTCTCGAAGTTTCGCGTTAGGTACAAAGGATACGTGAATTCCCTGAAGTTTGAATTGTATCTTGGGCACTTCAGATGTGACGGTGAAATAGTTGCAGAATTTTGAAGTTGAATAAGGGGTTGAAATAAGCTCTTTGGTTGGCTCTTTGCTGTGTTCTTTGCACCACTTGAGGCAGTCTGTACGCTATCAGGTATTACATGTGTCCGAACGTTATCTTGCGACAGACTGTCTAGGGTGACAGCGCAAGCCGAGGTGAAATCATCGCCCAAACTAAGTCAACTTGTTAAACTGAAGTCACGACTCAGTTCAACGGCCAACAAAATTACTACCATTTTGTGATTGACAGCAGCCGAGGTACACCAGCATGACCTCAAAGTGCACCTCCTCCATGGAGATCTGGCGATGGAAACATTAAACTTAATCACGGTGAAAACCAAGACTGGAATCGGAAGAAGTGGGTTTGGGGTCATTGGCATCTCACAAAAAACAATTCATCGTCAACGCAATCAACCGTCGACTGAAAAGAACACGAACACAATGATGTCAGAATATTACAATCCATGCTCCATCTTTGAGCCTCTTATGGATCTCCTTCCATGTTCCTCTTACGATCAGCAGCAGCTTCCAATGGAGGAAAACATTGGAACTCCAAGACATTCGAATCGATCTCCCATTCCAGAGAGTTGCATCCAATCGGTTCCCTCCACAATGTCAGAAAGTAGCCACTATACACAGGAGCATATCAGCACCCTACGAAAAGTTGGTCGTCGCGATCCGCAGCCTAACTTGACCCCATACAATCATGATGATCACGGTCAGTTCAGACCCATGTCTCCCTATCCCAATGGTGAACCCTACAAGATGCCACCACCACAAACACGCGCAGAGCAATCATCCTGGTTCCCCCCTTTTATGACACCGGGCTCTTGGTACGGCACGGAAAAGTCTAGCTATGACGGTCAGTGGCACCCTTCGAACTACTGCTCCTACTACCCTGAAATGCCTTTTCCGTCAGCGCACCCCAGCTACAATCACAACCACCAGTCGCAAGAGCACCAGGAAGAGGCACCACCATATCAGGAACAACACAAAAGTCAACAAGTAAAGGAGGCGCCAAAGTATAGCCAAACTGCACCGGCAGAAGTTAGTCCTTCTCCGTCCAAAAGCCGCGAAGAGCTTTGCCCAACTCCAAGCAGTACATCATCGGCGGTCACTGATTCGATCGAATCCAAACGTGACCTTCGTACCTTGGACATTGTATGTGGGCGTGGTGCTCCTACCAATTTCCACTACGGAAATCAAGTATTTCGTGAGCTGGTGGAAGACCATCAAACGACCTATCTGTGTTCAAAACGTAGCGACAAGCCGCATATTGCCATGAAGATTTTGGATCTTGTGAAAGCAGCTGGGGGTCGATTTGTCAGACGACAGAGGACAGCTGAAGGTTTGATTTGGCAAGAAATCAACGACAAGGGGGCATACGAGAAGATCTGCCAAGCTCTGCGAGAGGGAGCCCCAGATGTGCGTCGACAAGTGCTATCGAAAATGAAACAGGCTACTAAACAAGCAGACAATAAGGGACATTGATTGGGCAATGACACAAGTGCTTGGGTTGGCGCAAAATATATCGTAGGAATCAATCATTATCTAAATAGAGTTATTATTGTACATGAAGAATGTTCTTCTGAAAAACACTACTGTACGGTTGCAGTCTGATTTGTCTGCCAGTAGATCGAGATCCGCAGGCAGGCGGGCAGACCAGGTTAATTAACGGTACCGGTACTGCAAACAAAATGAAGAATGACCCACCATCACCATATTCTTCATAAAATATCTCAATATGCGCTCTATCTTGTCTCTACTCTTACTCATCGCTCATGTCACTAGTAACGACCTCAATCAGATGTTGAGCCCACAATGCTTCAATGAAACGAAGACGATCAATGATGACTCATCGTTCGAGATGGCAAACAGAAACATGGCGACTACAATTTCAACGCTCGATCAAACGTCGTTCTGTAAAGTCGACACCAACACAAACCCAGATGTCACGACAATTTTCTGCAATATCTATTACAATAGCGACATTCCGAACACAATCGAAGAGGAGTGTGGGAAGGTTAGTGAATGCTGCACCGATTGATTTTTTTCTTGGCTTTTTGACTCTGACACTTTGAAAAGCTAGGAGGTCATTACGAGGAAGTCGGCATTTTCTTCGACTGTAACCTAGCAGCCAATAGCCAGACAGGAGCCAACGCAGCGCGATTATTTTCAACGCACCACGAGGTCCCAACATGCACAGGGGCAAGCTGTACAGCAACTGAGTTGGCAAAGTACAGTGAACAATACTTCGAAGATTTGGAGACTCTATACCAATCATACAATTGCGACATTTCATACTCTGATCCATTGGACAGCTCTGCATCTTGCAGAGACATTTTGAAAGCTCTTTTGATTCTTCTATTTTGCTTTGTGACTCTCCTGTGAGGGATATAGAGAAATAAGCACCTCTATAAATGAAATGAACTCTCGTGTTGTACCGTCACTGCCCATTTCCAGACATTTTCCTGAGCTCTGCAGCTATCTTGTGAATACAATAATGTCACATTACATGTCCTGAACTATCTTTCTAGTTGCTTGGGTTACAATTGTATATTGTCCTATCGTCGTTTTCTGGAATTCTTCTGCATGCCATTTCCTTTTCTTGGAGCGCCTCCTTGCCTTCGCCCGTAGCTATTGTTATTATCACCAGGTGATTCAGGCGCTATGGTTATTCCAGCGACGCCCTTCAGGCCCATTTTCCCAACCATTCTACTTCCCAACGAAGGGACTTCAGGCAAGCCCATTTGAAAGGCGAATTCGTTTGCAAGAGCCACCAAATCCTCCTTACTTCTCATTTTCAGTAGTTTCATTTTTCCAAGATAGGCTCCAAGGAACGCTTGGTATGCTCCTTTGGCACTGGCCTGCCGCTTCTTGCTGCTTCTGATTCGGTCCGTTGCTGCTATGAACATGCTATGAACTTCTTTGTCCACTTGGTCGGACAGCAATAACGCAAGTTGTTGATTTGTCGGAATATCAAGATCCTTAAGCTGATGAATAAATTGTCGTTCGAATGGTGCGAGGACTAGCCATCCTTTCCCCTCTGCCCCTGCTCGACCAGTCCGCCCTAGACGATGAATGTACTGTTCTCGACTGTCTGGCATTCCGAATTGGATTACTTGCGAGACGCCAGGATAATCTACCCCGCGCGCCGATACATCGCTTGTAAACAAAATGGCACTTGATGCAGAGCGAAAAGTCTCGCTTGCTTTGTTACGATACCCTTGACTCTTCTTCGAATGCAATTCAATCACTGGAATTTGCAGACCTTCATTGAAAAGTTCAGAGAAATACGCCACCATTCGTGCAGTGGGAAAGAAGGCGACAATCTTTGCACCCGGATCTTCCTTTATGGCGAGGTGTACTATTTCCACCACAGAAGATACGAATCGCTCCATTGAGGGAATTACTATATGCGATTCGTTCACTTTGGCATTGGTGTCCGCATCGTCCTCGTTGATGCAATCCACCTTCTCAAAATCCTTCTTCATATTCTCTTCCATGATTTTCTTAAGATCGGGTGGCAAGGTTGCTGAAAACAGAAGAGTCTGTCGACGATCTCTCGGCGGGAGATATGACAAAATCTTGGAAATCTAGAGGGCGAACAAAAGAAAAATATAAGCTGCACGGTGTCTAATGCATAGTGGCAACAGAGTGGCCATACAACGTACGTCTCGACGGGATCCAAGGTCCAATAGAATGTCTGTTTCGTCCAGTACAACCAAAGGGGTCCGAGAGACAATGTCATTTCCAAAACTCCTTCCGTTTATTACAGTAGATGCCAAATGATCCAGCAATCTACCTGGTGTGGCAACAAGGATGGTAGGGATTTTTCGTTTGAACTGATTAATGTCACGCTGAACTTTCGTTCCACCAAATACAACTTGAACGTTCATGTCAGAATGGAAGGTTAACAGTTTCGCAGCTTGATCCCCAATCTGATTTGCCAGTTCCCGGGTAGGGGCGATTATCAGGATTCCTACAGAGTTCTCCATGGGAGGGTGTTGGAGTATGCGAGACAAAGCGGGTACCAAGAATGCCAATGTCTTTCCTGTCCCTGTCTTCGCTCGTCCCAGGCAATCTTTTCCAGAAGTTACAACACCGTAGGTTTTGGATTGGATTTCTGTCATAGTCTCGACCTTAAGAACTTCTTTTAGAGCTCTTTTTGAGTCTGGGTGAAGATCTTCTCGGTCCGCAAACGTTTCCGACGACAAAAAGCTTCGACCCCCTCCGTTCGATTCGATTTTTTTCGTGCTCGATTCGGTCTTCGCAAATTCCATGCTAGCTGATTTGCTCTTGGGCTCTTGAAGCAGCCAGTCAATATATCTCGCTTTTTCCGTGTTGTTATCCATCTTTAACCGCTTTTGAGTGAGAACTGTCTTCAATTTCTTGTCGTCTACTTTCAAATTGGTAGCTAGCACTTTCAATTCTTTGGCCCGATCCTTGCCTTGAGTCCTCCCAACATCAACTGCATGGAGATGGAATTTGCTGAGGTGCGGCGTCCGTCGGCAGACCATACTACGTTGGCTCAATAGAGCCTTGCTCCATCCAGATAACATAAACATAATGATGGTTATTATTAGTATTTCTCGCATCATCTTGCCAGAAAATGTTTCAAGCTTTTTTTCGACAGATTGTTTCAGTGGACAGCTCGCTCTTCGATGTTTTTCTCGTTTTTTAAATTTCAGCTCTGACAGAACTTCAATCCGTGATTCCAAATTCTTCTGATTATTCCCGATTTGATGGTTACGGTTGAAGGACAGAGATGTATTTCATTTCCATTTTTACCACTGACCAATAGTACCTGGTACGGAACTAGTTTTCTGTTCAACTACTGTACAACCAGAGATTGCTTGGAGCCCCTTTAGAGGTAATACAAGCCATGAAAACATGCTCAAAAGAATTGAAGAAAAGGAGCTATATGTTGTCGGTGTTGTCATACTCGACGATCTGCTGTCGACAATCTGCTGTCGCATTTACTACACCTACGTTTCGTAGAATTCAACCAAGGGTAAGAGTGACCAATACGCATCATCGTTCATTGCACGAAACCTTTCTTTCAGATCAAAAGAACGGAAATGCTCCAGATTTGATTCTTCCATCTCATCCTAGTACTCCAATCAGAACGGTAATGGCGTAAGTTTCGCTTGTCAATATTTTGTTTTAGTGAAAGATGACGACAGACTCATAGCTTGTAGCCCTATGGTTGCTGCTTCAGATTATCCCTTCAGATACCTCCTCCGAAAGTATGATGTGGACCTAACGTTTACACAAATGCTGCACTGTAAAAATTATATCAACGATGAAACATTTAGGTTGTCACACTTGGATTTATGGGAAGCTGGGGCGAAATATCCTGATCTTCTTCGGTCTCAGCTTTCATGTCTCGGGGATTTTCCGCCGCCGATGGGTCCACAGGAAGGGGACTGTGCAAGTCCGCTTATTGTCCAATTAGCTGGAAATCAGCCAGATCTTTTGGTACAGCAGGCTTTGATGATCCTCGAGCATACCGATGGCAAAGTGACTGGCTTTGATTTGAACCTTGGGTGCCCACAACAAATTGCCAAGAAAAAAGGATCCTACGGCGCGTTTCTCATGGAGCGTGACCTTGACTTGGTCTGCAACATCCTTTCATCTCTTAGAGATTCGGTTCCGGAGACTACTACTGTCTCTGCAAAGATACGATTACCGACGGATGATGAAACACTCTGCTATAGAATACCAAAGCTTGTCAATACTGGAATCAATTTTCTGACGATACACGGGAGAACTCTAGTCGAGAACAAGACCAAAGTCGGTGCTGCTCATGTGGATAGAATTAAGCTTGCCATTGACAAGGCCCATGAAGTTAATCCAAATCTTCCAGTCATCGCCAATGGTGGGATGGAAACCTACGAGGATATTCAAGAAGTTATGTGGAAAACTGGGGCATCAGCTGCAATGTCGTCAGAAGCCCTTCTAGAAACCCCAAACGTCTTCTCACCAAAATCTTCCGGCCTCTCACCTAGAGAAAGACTGACGCAACAGATATCCTTTGCGACTGAGTATCTTGATATCTGCAAAAATGTCGCTCCACCCTTGCCAGGTGTGTTGGGAAACGGAGGATCTTTCAAGATTGTTCGTGGACATCTTTTCAAATTTCTGTACAGATACCTAAACGAGCACACAGACTTGCGCGATCGTCTTGGTGGGGACCAGAAATTGCAAACACTTGGGGAAGCAAGCAATCTTGTAGACGAACTAGCAGAGCGCTGTTTGAAACTCTCCGATGACGAGTTGTTGCGGTGTGCGTCATCTGCACCCGAGTCATCTTGGTACAGACGGCACAGGAAAGGTAACCGCCGTGTTCATCAGAAGGAAGTTCGCGTCGATTCTTCTCTAGTACCGTCTGGTTCCGAAGAAGAAACAATCGAGTCGAGAAAGCAGGAGATTAGAGATCGCATCAGCCAAATGAAAGAAAGAAAGGCTGCCCGCGAAGCTAGTGCAGCCAACCGATTTGTCGCATAGGTAGATATAGTTTGGTGAAGAACGTTATGAATTGCCGCAAGAAAGCGAAACACGCTTTTGGGTTATATGTAGCATATTATTACAGTATTGTCTATTCCTTGTCTTAGTGTCTTACCACTTCACTTGAAGAGAACCCCTGTCATCTGTGTTTTCCTCGACATTCGTAGATGCCAGATTGAGTCTTTCACCGTCTAGTCGATCGTTTGCACCTCCCTTTGCAAGCACATTGTTGAATGATTTGTCGTTGCTGAGCAATTTCACAGCCTCACCGACTTGCTTGTCTGTTTTTAGACCACGTTGCAAAATCATACTTTCTGGCAGATATCTTGCAAGAATGCTATTGGTGATATCTTCCTTGATATCGTCCTTGTATTTCTCAAAGTCGTTCTTGATTTCTCTCACAATGCTAGCCTGAAGTGTTTCCACTTCTTTCTCAGATCCCTTGTATCCACTCTCCTTCAAGACACGCTTCAACTCTGTCAAAGCGTTCAAATATATGCCGTCCAACTTGATGTCCCCAGAAACCCTCTTCTTTTCCACAAAATCCTGGAAATCTTTGTATGTTTTGTCCGAAATCCGAAAGTCATTGGTAAGTTCGTTGGTTTTGCTCCACTGTGCAGCAAACTCTCCAAACATTTCTGACCGTAAGAGCGTTACTTCCAATGCCGAAGCCTTGGGTGCTGGAACCTTGTAATCAGCTTCCACACCTCCCCCATCTTTAACAATTCGTCCTGCCTTGGTGTAGAAGACCTGTCGGTCCCGTTCTTGCACTTTCGACGACCGGAACTTGCCTTCGCCCTCATTGAGTCCACCACCCTCGCTGTAGTTGATGCCTTGGATGCAACGACCACTTGGTGTGTAATACTTTGCAACTGTGAACTTCAAGGCTGTATTAAATGGTAAATCTTCAACATTTTGCACCAATCCTTTCCCAAAGGTGCGATCCGAGCCAACAATGACACCAACGTCTAGATCTTGGACGGCACCAGAAACAATCTCAGCAGCACTTGCAGTGCCTCTGTTAACAAGGACAGCAAGTTTCGTCGTCGGCTCCAATATGGGATCAACTCGGCTTCGATAAGTGACCCCAGGAAATCCTCGCCCTCTTGCGGAGACAATGTCACTGTTCTTTGGTACCAAAAGTGAGGCAACATCAACGGCAGAAGTTAGCAAACCACCAGGATTCCCTCTCATGTCCAAAACGAGACCCTTCAAGGTTTGCTCTCCATTGGTCATATCTTCATAGGTCTGTTCCAATCCGAGAATCGCCTGGCGCACTTCGCTACCTGCATTGGCAGAAAAGCCAGACAACGAAATATACCCAATGCCGTCTTTTGGATCCCCAACAAATGTAGCGAGCTTGACATCTCGCAATTGGACAATTCGTCGTGGCATGGCGATTTCTTGCGTCCCATCAACACCTACACGGTCGAATTTGATGCTGACCATAGTGCCCGGTTCACCACGCAGAACGTTGCGAACGTCTTCCACGGACGTATTTTCGGTAATTTCAAGATCGTCGACAGCTCTCAATTTGTCACCGACTCGTAAACCATAATCAAAAGCGTAACCTTCAAAAGCAGAAACTACCCGAATTCCACGTTCTCTGGCCTTCAATAGAGCTCTCTTTTCGTCTTTTCTGCTTTGAAAGTTAAAGTCGTCGTCGTCGTCGTACTCGTCGTCAAAATCGTCCTGCAAAGCTTTGCTGCTTGTGCTCATGTCACCATCTTCCAGCTGCCTGCTGTCTTCGATCGCATCTTTGGGCAGTAGCTTACTTCCAGATTGCTGCAATGAGCTTGGGGACGATGCGGCTTTTTGCATTCGAACAATATCCTTGGGCGTCGCGCCAGCAATGACCAAACCGACACCTCCGTACAATCCACGAATACCTTCGGTCAGTTGTTGTGCCTCTTCTCGTGCCTCGAATTCGGTGTATGGATCAAGTGATCTGAGCATTGCAGAAACCCCAGTTTCAAACAATTTGTTCGTATCGACAGGATCGACGTATCCTGCGTCGAGGTCGGACAAAATGGTTTCAAACAGAGTCACAGGTTCCGACAAGGTTTCCACGCTGGAGTAGACAGGAACCAAAATGGCGCCCAGCGTTAAAAAGCAGCCAAAGAAGAATCCAACGAGCCCATTGCGGAAGGCTGGGAAAAAATCACACCACTTGGTCCAAAGGCTGGTCAAAATGGCAGCTACGGGTGGAGGAAGCTTGTCGAATAGTTTCTGAATGAATTCTTCTATCGAAGATTTGACTCCATCAATAGATGTCTTGATGGACTCTATTGGATTTGATCCGTTGGATTTTTCACCGTCGTTATCGTCATCGTCGTCGTTTTCATTTCGAAGCGACAGTGCCGTCACTTTTTTGCTACGAAACGACAAACTGCCAACTTGCTTATTGATCCTGTAGTACATGTGCATAGAATTTGAAAGAAAAAGTTATCGAGACGTGAAATGAGCATCTGTTGCAATTGAAAAACAAGCCATGACGGCGCAGTGACGATCGACGAGAATTCCGACGACGACGACAACGACGACGATGAAAATTGCCCCAATGCTTGCCAAGTACAACAATGATCTGGACATACCTTCGACGAAGCCGATCTCTTTTCCTGATTCGTAGACTGTAATACTCCCCACGGCTCAGCATGTTGTGTGTAATTGGACAACTCTGATCCCTCAACGACGAGCCATCCCAAACGAAACATCGATTCGATTGCGCTTGTGGAACAAAAGCGTAAGTGCATGTTGGAACTGACAACATTGTCAGCAGGGGCAATGCCAACATTGGCATCCGCCGTGACTGTGTAGTCTTCTGAATGGTCATTCTCGAATCAGCTTTGGAGAGTCTTGAGCGACGCAGAGTAGGATGCAAAAAGTGAGAGGGTTGAAAAAGAATTGGCTTCCAAAACAGAATTCTAACGTTGGGTGTAGAAGAATACAATATGTGGACCGGTAGCTTGGACCTTCTGTGATTGGTGATGTGGTAAATTCTCATGGTGTTCTGTTCTGATTGGTCGTTTCTGTAGGTTCCGATTATTCGAAATTTCGTCTGTTGACGACGTGTAAAATTTTGGTAGATGAAAAGGAGTATTTTAAGATCAGGTAGTGTGCACACTAGCGGTATCGTACTGTACAATTATGTTTTGCTCATGATAGTCATTATCGTAAGCGGGCTACAAAGTGAATCATAGTCCGGCCGTGATCAGAATCCATGGCAATTTCCTCATACAAAATCTCCCAAGTAGCACTATCATCTTCGCCCTTGCTTGTTTCAAAGAGTTCTTTCAGTTGACTTCGTTGCAGAACAGTCTTTTCAGTAGGGTGTTCAAACTTCCATGGTGCCCCATCGTAGGGTTTACAGAAATGGCTGATGGCAAAAATTGTCCCACTCTTCAGGCTACCACTACTGTTTCGAGCAATGGCTTCGACCAACGATGGCTTCCAAAATCTTACTGCCAAGAGCGCGATTACTTTTCGATTTTTCAATAGTTCTTCTGCACCCTTCTCTAAGGTGGACAAATCCATCTTGATACACGATGTCAACTTTCCCACCCCTCGTCGTTCCCAGAATGCATTCACTATCCCCTGCTCCTTGGCATTGTACCGATGATCAATGCCCACCACTCGTCGAAACGGAACTTGCGCCGCCTTCAACTCTTCGGCCAAAAATGTCACGTCTCGAGCAGCCCCACTGGCCAAATCCCAAACCTCGTAGTCCGATTCGATAGCGTGGTCATACTTCGTCATATTTCCCTCTTGTTTGTAGCTCGGATCTTCCACGCTTCTCAGGGATTCCATGAGTAGTGGCAGTACGACGGTTTCCACCATTTTGTCAGGTTGCCACAGTCGCGGTAATGGATAGGCCACCTCCTCCTCGTCACATCGCACCAAACCTAGTTTCTCGGCCTGCTCCCAGAGCCCTGCATCATCAATCAGGATATTCGTTACCAACCATGGTTTCTGCGCTCGTTTACGAGCATTGTCTGTGGATCCCAACAAAAAGGAAGAAGCCTTTGGCAAATCGCTGGACCGTACTAGAATGGCAAATTCCACATGTCTGGCTGTGCATTTTTATTGATATTGTTGCAGAGTAGTAGTCGTGCGAGTGTGGTGATGAAATTAGACAATTTATTTCATTCGTGCAGGAGATGGCATAACATTGCGGGGTTACCTGGTAGTTCAAAGGATCGTTCCTTCAAGCATTCAATCGGAAATGGAATCACTGAAAAGTTGGTATCGTTGGGAAATGCAAGTCGTCGTTTGGCGCGGTCGTCTGCCGATCGTAGATCCATCAAGGGCGTAGAAACAATTGCGGAACTGTTTTTTTCCTTCGTATCGGATGCTGAAGTTGATACCAGGGAACGTTTCTGGGCATACCAAGCGTTAAAGGATATAATTCGATCATTCACGCACATGGATACGGATATGAGTAGCTACTACTACCGGTAGGTCGTCAATGTCCGTGCTCAGCAATGTCTGTGCCCAATGCGCGAGCAAGTATTCCACCTAGAAAAGATGATATCTCTCTTTATGACCTGAACAATCCTTCAATAAAATAGTTGGTAAGCTATTTATAAGATATTGCTTGTCGCTTGTTTCCAGGGGCCGCATCCGTCTAATAATGAAATGGTGTTTGGATGCAATAATCGAAGCAGAATATCATCCATCAGTGAGTTCGAATGGCGCCATAAAATCAGTAATTGACTCGTTCGAACACCGCTCTGTGCTTCGTTCGCTTCCACTTCGATCGCAGGGAAAAACCGGAACATTCATTCAACACACAACCATCATTGCTTCCCAACCCCGAAACTAATCCCAAGGGAAAAGCTTTCCTCTTTGTCTGCATCGAACCGGTAGTAAGAACATTGCTTCCACGAGTAGCCTGCTGGTTGAATTATGAATCCGTTAGCAGGAATTGAAGCCACTGTTGGCAAAGATATGCTACACAAGATCCAAACATCCAAGATCTTGTTGGTTGGGTAAGTCGTTCCTGAAGTTGTTGATTTGGAAGACTACGGGGCACTGCGATTGTCGGAAAGGAGCCACGGTACAGTGCAGATAGTGTTATTTCCCTTTGTATCTTTCTGGTTCTGATGGGGGGTCAAAATGTGTTCTACTTTGGACTGCGTCTAAACTCTCCCACGTCTGTTCACTGATCCATTCTAATCTAATCCTTCCCCTCGATTCTGATCCTTCGTTCAGTGGCGGTGGCATTGGTTGCGAATTGCTCAAGGATCTGAGTCTCAGTGGTTTTCGACATGTCGAAGTCATTGATTTGGATACCATTGACATATCCAATTTGAATCGGCAATTGCTTTTCCGAAGCCAGCACGTTGGGATGCCCAAATGTACCGTAGGGTGCCAAGTTGCTCATGATATGGTGCCTGAATTGGAAGGTGGGGAAAGTGATAACCTGCCTGAGGTAATCTACAAGGCCCATCACGGCAATGTTTGCGATGCATCCAAGTTTCACGTTCCATTTATCCAACAATTCAACCTCGTACTCAATGCCTTGGACAATGTTGAAGCCCGGCGAAGAGTCAACCGGTTGTGCTTGGCAGCCGGTGTCCCACTGGTTGAGGCTGGAACAACTGGCTATTTGGGACAAGTTACTGTCATTCACAAACCAAGTCAAGTTGCTTGTTATGAATGCAAAACACAAGAAACCCAAAAGGTCTATCCCATTTGTACCATTCGATCGACCCCTAGTATGCCGGTTCATACAATTGTATGGGGTAAAGAACTCTATAAGCTTCTATTTCATTCCAAGGAAGGAGAGAGTATGCTCTACGAAGACTTAGAAGGAGAAGAACCAAGTACCTATATGGAGTCTGTGATGAAACTACGAAAGCTTCTTTGGGACGAAGGTACCGACCCGAAAGCAATCGCTGCAGCAGTGGAAGAAGTCCTCCAAGCCTTGTACGTGACAGAAATTCAAAAACAGCTGGATATGGGCCGGTACAAGGCCGCTAAAAAGACACCCACACCACTCTCCAATGACACTCTACAAAAAGGTTGCAGTAGCTCGGAGGACTGTGCTTCGGCTTCGACTACCAATATCTGGTCCACGGAGCACTGTGTGGCGCAGCTGGTGGATTGCGTTTGCATGGCTGCCAAAATGCCACGCAACGAAGTCTTGGAGAGTTTCGACAAGGATGATGGTGCGTGCTTTGCTTTCCTTTGCGGTTTTGCGATTCTTAAAATATCTTGAAGAATATTCTCATCTTATTTTCGCTCTTCTCCTTGAATCAAACAAATCAAAGACATGGCAATGCGTTTTGTAACCGCTACTTCGAACTTGAGAAGTCACGTGTTTGGAATTGATCCTTTGCAGT
This sequence comes from Cylindrotheca closterium, assembly GCA_933822405.4. Taxonomy (NCBI): domain Eukaryota; phylum Bacillariophyta; class Bacillariophyceae; order Bacillariales; family Bacillariaceae; genus Cylindrotheca; species Cylindrotheca closterium. The sequence continues at coordinate 59,491 of CAKOGP040001980.1, forward strand.
CCCTGTATAGTGCCAAAGGAATTGCAGGAAATATCATTCCTGCAATCGCCACGACCAATGCCATTTGTGCGGGACTCCAAGTTTTACAATGTTTCAAGATTCTGAAGGAACAGATTCTCAAGGGAGATAACCGAGATGGTCTGGATCTCAAAGACATTTGCAAGTACATCAATTGCATTCGGAACAATACACGAAATGGCCTCTACATTACAGCCAGCCAGTTGGAACCTCCGAATCCCAATTGCTTTGTCTGCAAGAACGCTAACATTCCTTTGACTTTAGATGTGAATGAGTTTACCTTGGAACTATTCTTGAAACTCATCCTAAAGAAACGGTTGGGATTCGAAGAGCCTACCATCATACTTGGTGGAGACTTTATCTGGGAAGAAGGGGATGGCGCAGACTCCGAAGAGTATGAATCGAATTTGAAGAAGGTACTCTCCAAGCTGCCTTGCGGTGGCATTCAACACGGATCTGTCGTAGAAGTTGACGACGCTTCGCAAAACTTGACAATTCAAGTAACTGTGACGCACCAAGATGTCTGGGAAGGCGATGAGGTAGATGACAATCCCTTCATTGTAGGGGATGCTCCACCCCACCGTCACGAGCCCCCAAGGAAAGAAACAGCAGAGCCTCCTCCTGCTGCTGCAGCAGCCAAGCCTGCTACGGAAGAGGACGGCGATGATGATGACGATGATATAATAGTCATGATTGACGAAGACGAAGCAAAGGCCCAGACAGAGAATGGGGATAAGAAGCGCCCCGCTCTGGACGTAGAAGGAGAAGCACCAGCAAAGAGAGCAAAGACCAGTCATGATGACGAAATCGAGGTCATTGAAATCGACTAACTACTCGTACTCCTAAACCGTAAATTTCCATTTTGAATTTTTATTAACGCGGCACTGCATTTTAAAAAATTACCCACTCTTGAATTCTTCATGACATCGTTCATACATTCACCAATCTAGAGTTCTGCAGGTCACCCATATCAGCTTTCACATGGTTTCAATTCTATATTTTATTGGTCTAGTACAGTAGGTACCTGCTAGGTCTGGCATCACAGGACGCATGATCGTTATGAAAGCTTTCAATCGATTGGATCATCCTATAAAGATTGTTGGATAAGATTTCGTAGTTATACCAAGAAACCCAAAGTATCACCATTGGTCTTGGCCATCTTGATCAATTTCGTTCTCAGGTGGTAAGCACCAGCCCAGAGGCAGAATTCTCCAATAGCTTGACTGTGCAACGAAATAGCCTGTCCTCTCAATTTGAGGAGCTTGTCGTTTCCCAACACAATCTTGGCTCCGTAAACTGCAGGAGAGAAGATTCCAAACTTGGATTGTTTCCCTCCCATGTGAAGGCTGGAAACTCCGCTGCGTGCGGGGCACGCAGTTGCTTGAGCAGCGCGGCTTCGTTGAGAAACGACAAAGTTGGATCCAGAGGTGGAGGAAACCGAAGTGAATGCGTTCACGGCCGATAGGGCAACAATGAGAAGAAAGGCGATTTTTTGGAATGTCTTCATCGTGGTGTATCTGGTAGTGAGAATTGACAGTATCTGATGCAAATGCACGTGGGATTCCGATTCAAGGTCGTCGTTGCCGATCGATTCGTTGTTCTTGTCGAAGTACCACGCAACTCTTGGACGTGGCCTAGAATGTGAATCTTAATGACGTACACTGTAGGTATCCGGGTTCTCTTTTGTGGGCGGCGGTCGAAAATCCAATCGCTTCGACTCCACCGACTGATGACGTAAGCAGAAACTGCAACTCAATCAATTGACCACACACACCAGCTGTCGCACCTGGGTGCTGGTACCAGGTACAGATATCCTCCCATTTCAATCCAGCTACTGTACTACATCCCATAAAAAACAAAAACAGGCAAAATATGCAGCGCAAGATGATACTTCTATTGGCATTGGCTGCTATCGGAGCCGAGGCATTTGTTCCCGCACAGAATTCGGTGTCTACTCGAGTTGAAACCTCTGCTCTCAATTTTGGAATCCCAACATTTCAACCCAAAAAGGACGATGGCGACAAGGGGGGTGATAAGGAGGAAAAGATCGGTCTTAAAGGGCTGGCACAACTAATAACTGCTGGTATGGGCGCTCCTTTCCTTGGAGATTTCGAGGGAGTGGATAAAGATACAGGGAAAATGATGTTCTCTCTTGAAGCTAACAATCTTGTTGATGAAGAAGGCAAAAGCAAGCAAACATCTATGCCCTACTTCGAAAGCGGCTGGGTAGATGAAGCTGACCTAGAGAAGGAAAGAAAGCGAAAGGAAGGTGGCTTCAAGTTCCCCTGGCAGAATTAATTTTTCTGGCTGCTTGTCACATTATAAAATTATCATCACACGAGGACTGTATTGTAGATATTGGAAAAGAATAAGGTGGTACGAAGCTGTTTGCGTCGTCTGTCGAGTTGGAGAGGCGGAGCTCGAAGCGAAATAATGAGCATTCACCTCGTTTTGGACGATCGCAGCGACATCATCTGTTAAAATAGTTAAGAAACAAACGAAACCCATAGAATTAATGCCCCACTTCGTTGATCCAACAGATTCATCACCTCGTTCCGTTGATGAATAAAGTAGCTTGCTGTTGTACCGGTATGAACATTGCTTTTGAACTTGAGTTACATTCATTCCCATTTCTTGCAGATTTTCCACGTGGAAGGAAGCTAAGTATGTACCCACTTTTTCTAAATTTGTGATGATTTTGATGGATATTGCTACTCTTATTCGTTTGAAATAGAATGAACAATAGCCCAAGCCATCAAGGGGCGTTGAATTGGTTGTCAAGACAAGATAAAGAACTGATTATCGTTCAGCCGTTCAAATGAATATCTTTGGAGCAAAGGCCTTCCTTATCCTGGTTTTCTACTTCCAAAGCTTTCCGTTTGGTCAATCGGCGTCACCAACAATATCACGATCATGGAAGGCTTGGAGAGGTTGGATGATAAGGAATACAGGGGCCACATATAGAGTACGACAATATAAAGATCTCAAAGACGGGGAATTTCCCAATACAGTTCGTACTACAGTTCGTGGTGGTGGTTCTAGTCATAACAACGTGGAAGTTGAAGAGCATCTTAAAGTAGACCAAGCAACCTCATCACCATTGGAAATTCCTGAGGCCACAAATCAGAAAGACAGCACTACTATACTAACACTGACAAGAAAGGGGCACCGATGCACCCAGGATGTCATCCTTGATCTTTTGAGACGGTCCTCCATCGACCTGAAATTGGAATCCATTGAGTTGCTACAGTTGATAACCACCCGGTCTTCCGACTATTTGCAGGATTTGAAATTGGCTGTAGAAGAAGAAAATAAGAAATTGCCTCACCCCCGAAAGCTCCTTCATTTTCTGGCACCAAAGATTCCTGCCATCAAGCATTCGCCCGATGTCAACCTCAGAGTACATTCGTCACGATCCGATATAGATTCGAGCATCGCAGCCTGCATTATCGGAACTCTGGCTCATGTTTCTGAGATTTACGACAAACAAACAATTATGAGGGCGAGTAGCACAGAAGAATCGCACTCCGTTGGTCCAGAATTAACAACTGACAGGCGTTTTGAACAACTTGTAGAATGCGTTCTCAACGGAGTCAACATTCAGAAGCGGAAGAAGGAGTCGTTAAACCGGCAATTGGAGAAAAACAGCGATGCTGTCGCGGACATTGAGCAAGTTCTGGATGAAGAAGATGCCCACATTGATGATGGACTCAACGTGAGAGATGCGTGTAGAGCCGCTTGGGGGATCAGTGTCCTCGGATGCTCTCATCTCGAGACTATTGCCGATGTCAAAATACTAGATCTTCTGTTGGCATTATCTCTCCGTGTCCGTGAGCTCCTACTGGCGCGGCTCCAACTTATCCGACAAGATGACCTGTTCTCTGGTCCTTCTAATGCGCACATAACAACAAGCGAGCGATTGAATCAAGTGGTGGAAGAATTGGCCGAGGACGCCGCGACTGCAATGTGGGCCTTTGCATGCGTGAAAGCATGCACTGGACTGCGGAGTGTTCCGCTCTTTGAAACATGTTGTTCGATCCTTTGTCAAGACCCAATCGACATGCGAAAAAGGGCTCAATCTGCGGATTATGAGCCCGGCCTACCGATTGGTGTACACGATGTCGTTGATAGGTTGGCCGATGCTGAGAACGTAGATCAAGCACCAGAAAATGAAATCGATTCATCTAAGAATGAGACCGCCTATGCCCGCTCGGAGGATACGGGGAATGGAAAGGATGCGTTTCTCGACTGGCTTTCTCCAACGGAAGTGAATGATGTTCTTTGGGCTATTGCACTTCATGGATCTAACAACACATCAGCATCGGACGAGATCACTCTTTCTGAAACAGCTTCAGCACTAGGAGAAATAGCTTTTGATCGGCTGCTCGAGTGGCTGGAGCACGATTCTCTGCTATCGTTAGAAGATGTTGATGGAAAATCTCCCTCTAGCATCAAAATCAAAAGCGACAAAGATGAGGTAACCGTGGAAGTTGTTGATGCCGCATCATTACTTGCCTCTAATATGGAGCCAAGTGATCCATTTGAGTCAACTGGCGAGATTCTTCCTGCGGAGAATTCCACATTTTCAAATCAGAAAAATGTCGAAGAAATAGAAGTTGTTGATGCTGCAGCACTTCTGGCTTCTGCAAGTGCTCCAGGCAAAGAAATGATTGAGAAAGAAACCATTACTGCATCTGCAAGTGTGACGGGCACCAATTCGATTGAAGCGCTATCTAGTGAGGGAGTGGCTCGACCCCGCGGATATAAATCTTCTCCAATCTTTACGCCGCATGATTTAGCAAGCATGGCATGGTCGGTGACCGAGCTTAGAGACCCATTGCAAGTGCGCATTGTCGGCATAGTCGTTCGCTTGATTGAACGGTTGGGACTGGACGGCACGAAACGCTTAGGCGGGGGAGATCTTGCCAATCTCGCATGGGCAATATCGAAATCCTCAGACATATCAACCAAACCGCACTCCAACGGGCGTATTTTGGCCTCGTTTAGTGTTTTGTCGTGGATATCACATAGTGCACTACAATGGGTTACAAAAGGGCAATCATCAGACTGTGAAAAGTCCGTTCAGATATTGGAATCATTTCAACCCCCAGAGCTTGGTCGACTGGCGTGGGCTATGGCGAACATTGCGTCGACAAACTCGATGCATTCACAAACGCTAAAAAGGAACACCGAAGTGATGGAATTGGCAAGGCTATCATTAGAAGCCGCAGCGTCAAATCCAGAGCTCTTCGCTACGGAAGATATGGTAAGCTATTTGTCAGTCACAAGCTCGCTGTTACTATTTCTTATCGATTTACTTGTTTGAATAGCTTCGCATAGCATGGTCATTCTTGGAATTATGTAGCGACGATGATTCAATGATCACCCTGTCAGTTGCGGACGCTCTTGGGAGTATTCTGGCTGCAGTTGAGCAGTCCTTGCACCAGTGGGAAAGAGGGAAAACGAGTATAACCCAATACGAGACAAGGGACGCCTCCGTGTTTTCGTCCTTCTTCGGTTTACCGAGACTGAAACAACAACTACTAGAGCATGCATTGAATGACGGGGAAGATGAAGACGAGAGTACTTTGACCCCCATCTTAGAAAAATCTAGAAAGCCTCTACTGAGAGATCTAACTGTTGATCCGGCAACGTTGTGTAAAGCTGCCTGCGGATATCAGAGATTATCGAAGAAATATCCTAGTATGAAGGGAGCATGGTCGCTTACAAGAGTTGCTATCCGTCTTCTTGCTTCCAAGAATGCACGCCTGATGAAAGAATGTTCAATACATGATGTCATCAGCCTATGTGAAGCGACTGTTCTTGCTGAGGGAGATGGGCATCGGACGGACCTGGTCACGGGCTTATTTGCACGGAAGGTACTGCAGCTGTTGAATGTTGCCGTCGACAATGGTACCGAAGCGAATGACTCGTCTATTGATGTTACGCAAGCTTCTTCGACAGAGATCTGTACTTTACTTTGGTCATTGGGTGAACTTGGCGTGAAACACCGGTTTAATGACGATGCCAAGTGTTCAGCCTACAAACGGAGGCATTTTGTTTGCGAATCGGCGCTCTTATCTCCTTCAGAAGTAGAGGATCTCCCGCTACCCTCAATTTTAAAACTTGTAAGTGTGCTCTCAGTGTAAAGAATGGTTCAAGGAAAGCTCACTTTCTCACCAATTGTCTAGCTTCGAGGGACTGTGATCATGAATTATCTCGCAACCGATAAAGTGTTCCTTCTGAACATCCTCAAGGCTATACTAACAAAAGGTTCAATGTTGAAGTCCCACGACTTATGCTACGTCGCAGAGTCCATTGCATTGCTAAAGGAAGCTTTGACTCCAGGACATCTTTATGATGCATCAAGAAGCAGTGGCAACCCACCTTCGTCAGAGATATTGAAGAGCGAGAAGGTAGGCAAAAGGGGCGAAGAGCACTCGGATGCCACCACTGGTGAAACAGAATATTTAGGAGAAGAATCACCGCCTCAAATCGGCGAAGCCTCGATTGAGCAAGACCTGCAACAATCTTGTGATGCTATTCTTGCATGTATTGGCACAGTTGCGAGGAAGGATGCTGCAATTTTGCAAACAAAAGTGATTCGTCGTCTCTTGGCGGTATATTCCCTCCTCCCCTTTCAAGACGATGCATTGATTGAGAGTCTTTCTTCTATAGTCGCTCTGCGCAAATTGCATCTCGAACAACTGCCCCAGGAGTCACTTGGGAGCCTTCTACGCACTGCCAGATCCAGTGCTGAATCAGTGAAGGACACAGTATTTGGTTCTTTAGAATCAGGATCGGTTTTTGAGCAACTAAAGCATGGGTTCAGGTCCTTCTTCTCGTCCATACAAGAGACAGAAGCTAAGGAAAACGGCGACGACATCCTCACCGAAGAACTGCTGACATCGGTGCAAGAGTCCATTGACAGAGCATCTAAGGCATCCAAGTCTGCCGAAGACTTGCAAGCAGCTTTGGGGGTTTCTCTTGACTCGATATTTTCGAGTATGAAGCGAGGCACTGCGTTCGAGCTTGCACAATGCGAAGAACTCATTGATAACTATTACAGAATCAACTTCGTTACTGGAACTTTCAAGAGTCGATATGATAAAGTGGGAGCAAGAGATATCGCCAAGAGAGTACTAGGTCGGCTGCTACCCTAGCAAATATGTAAATTCGGCGTTGTATAGTTTTGACCTAAAATGTTGACCAAAGAACTTTGTGCTTTCCTTAAAACGGAAGCTTTGACTGTCGAATGCTGGAATCAATATTCATTAAGTATTCCAGCAGGTCTTCATACGAACTAACAGCTTGATCATTTGACTTTCGCCTCTGTGGAAATAATCTACAGAAAACACAACAAGGAACCACAGCGAAAGGGATTCTCTTCTCAGCAGCTATCTCTACGACATCGCCCGTGGCTTCGTCGGGGTGAAGGGCAACGATTGCGCTCGCGTTTTTCACCAATTCCGAATCCTTGTCGCAAAGAAGGATATCATCTTCATCAGGGTGTCGAAACGACTTGTCAACGCCCTCTGGACGGGAGCCAAACCATGCCCTGTGGCTATCAAAAGGAATGACTTGGCAATAGTTCAACCCAGGTACCTCTACCTCTGTGGTGACTTTCTTCTTCTTCAAGGCTTTGTTCCAGATTTTTCTGTCCCGTCCTGGTAGCTTACCAACGGCACTTCTAGAATCTACAACAGTACTCTTGATACCTTCCATCCCAAGAGCCTACGCAATGTGAGCCCTGACGTCATCTCGATTATGGCAGAATATAATAGGGGGAAGTACATACCATTGACACATGACCTGAGCCCCCTGCGGCATCGACAACACCAGCTCCTGAATTCAAATAGTTTAATGCTTTCTGCTTCAATCCTTGGTGTTTTTCGTCACCAAATACCTCTTTCCATTCATTTGGTTCTGGAACAATGTTTCCTGGCCAGTACTTGTCTTCCGAGTGGGAAAGTTTGAACATCGTAGCGTGGATAAGAAACGAAGCAACTATGGATGCTTGAAATCTTTTTGCCAGACCACTGCCATGGTGCCTACAGTCATCGCAGCTCCCTTCTGCCTTTGTTTCCGAAATTTCCAATTGCTCTTTTTGGACTTTATTCTTATTCAATTTTGGATACAAATGATTTTTCCATGCCTGACACTGTTGCATATTCCAGTATTGGCTGTGGCGCACGGTTACATGATTATTGACATCTTCGATTGAGTTGAAATCGACGACTATTCTTGGTTTTGTCCACGACGTCTGTTGCTCATTGTCTCCAATGTTCTCCCATCTAAAGTTCCTGATTTCGATTTTATCGCCGAGCTTATAACCTCTTCGAAAGAATGCTCGCAATTCCTTGATATGATTGTAAAACTGCAATCGAATCAAAGTGTATTCAGATTTGTCTGTTTTAGCTATGTCCGGGATATCACATGGTATTAAGGTCAAACAAGCAAAATGTGATCTCACAGATCTAGAAATCAAGATTCCAGAGTGGAAGTCGGTGTTTTCCATTCCAAACATTAGTTGCTATGATTGTTGAAATTGAAACCGAACAACGCAGCGTAACGCAACAGCAATGTGGACACGGATTTCCGCGCGTACGAACATTACGGTACATACTTTAGTCTCGTTTATTTGACTATTTGACTCATTGGACACAGTTGGAGCACACAACTCGTACATGTAGTCGTAGCTATTCTCGCCCGATACTACAGAACCTGGTACCAGGTACATTACCATTAGCAATACTATTGTCCGTCCACTAGAACCATTCAGTAGATGCATTCGAGTTGTAAGTTGTTTGTCTTCGCCAAATACACCGCACCAATCCATTGGTCTCTATTTCCTCCGCCAGTGCTGTAGTAGCTAGTACTAGTAGTCTCACTGTTTTCCGTTTTTCGAAAGGGGCGGTGTCCGAGGTAAATCTTTAGTTGTCAATGTATGGTTCGATAAAAATACTGTGATTAGAGCAATACTTGCACCTGTAGCCTCTGGAGGAAGCAATTCGATAGAAGAGGATGAGCCTGAGTGTTATTTTATTTTTTATCGACGTGATTTGCGAAAAGTTGCTGACGTCGAACACATAGGAGATCAAGAAATGACAGATTATGACGTACGAGAGCACTAACTTTAAAAATGATGGTGTCAAAAATCAATTTTGTCAATTATCCATCAGTTACGTTACGCCATATATATCGCTGCTTTGACACATCGTCATTCTGAATATCGGTGGAACGGTTATTGGTGTTCGATGATTGGAAACCGTACTGTAAATACATGTGAGGTCAAGATTGTTGAGATTGAAAGTTCGATAAAAGGAGTAACGTACGAAGAAAGATCTGTGGAAGCAGTTCGCTTTAATTTGTGGATGTCAAGGTTTTTCGCCTTCAAGGGAGAAAACTTCGATAGTTTTATCATCGACAACACATCTGCATTTGCTTTTCACCTTGTCCTATCCAATTGCTACAAGTAAGTGCATGAACTCACAAGAGCGTCTCTTCAGGATCAGGATATCAATTCTCAAACTATCTTTCATTGACTTCGAACTATATCTGCACAAATGTAGCCATCAGTGATTGCTGAGTCACCATCCAAATCCGTAATGAAGACACCCCTCACATCAATCGGAGCCGAAGGTTTTGATACTATGTTGTATTCCAGGGGCGTCCCGCTTGTCAGCCCAACAGCTTCCGAGCGTGAAACGATTGGGAGGCTACCATTCCTTGACACGACTAGTGCAGTGGAAGAAGATTCAATCAATCTAACGAAAAGGGTTCTCAAAATGGCCATCGGAACAACGTCCATTGGGACAAGCCAAGATCATCCGATTCTAGCACCTCGACCTGGTAAGCCCGCACACACAGCACTATTGCTTTTCGCGTTGTCTTCACCCCTTTTGGCTCACAATTGATGAAAAGAAGCAGCTACCAGGACATCTAGTACCCAGGCCAACGTGGCTCCCGGAGCCACTGTGAGCAAGCCGAATAGTCCAGCAGGTATCCCGAGGCTCAACAAATTTGTGCGACGCCTTTATGATATGCTTGAAGCAGAAAAAAGCTCTGGATTGGTGGAATGGCGCAAAGGTCTCCTTGTCTTGTACTCAACAGATGTCTTTGCAAAGAAGCTGCTCCCAAAATACTTCAGCACTCAAAACTTCAAAACATTTCGAAGACAGGTACGTTTGTAACAGGGCGACTCTTGCATGCTCAAATGTCTACTATAAGACTAACAGTCGTCGGAAAAGCTGAACTATTACGGCTTCGTACACGTTAGGAGTTTCAGTACATCATCGTCATCATCAACAACAGCATTATGGGTGAACCGTTCCTTAGCCCAGGAAGGCATGCCGAATGACATATCTGCTGTCCTTCGACTCAAGAGAGTTGAACCGTGTGAAGGAGCAAAGACTGCAGAGGGACGTCGTCATCGCAAGGAGATGGCAATTTCTACCGTTGAAGAAGATATTGGCGTCAGCGCAAGATCCTTGGAACTGGAACAAATCCAGACAAATGCACTGCATGATCATTCAACAGACCATTTGTTTCACTCGATCCCTCACCTCCTGTCTCTAGAATCAGAATGCAACTCTCGACAGAAACAAAAAGAAATCCTTGACCTATCAGTTCCGCTTACTGCCGATGAGAAATTCAAGGATGCGAAGGTTGCTGATCAAAGTGGGACCAAGCTTCACGATTCACAGAATGATTGCTACGATCCGACAAGTGCAACAGCAGCAACACTGTTGCTAATGTTGTCAAGGGGTTAGACCGTTTTCCTACACCTGTGTTTTTCATCAAGATCCTCAGTCAACAGGTTGAAGTGTAAACCCTTGGGCTTGGATTTCGCTTTTCCTCTGTCATGCATTTGCATAACTACGCTAGCTATACTACATTCTCTTTCCAAATCGGTAGGTGTCACTATCTTTGTTTTGGTATCTACTCGTATCTAAGCAATACTGCATGGTGCACAATTAGTTTTCGATGGATTCGAGTGAATCAATCCATCGACGATGATTCAGCATGTAGTGGTACCTGGTACGAGGGCGAGTGCAGTCTGAAGATCGATGATCCAAGCTTCTCATGAATTGCATACAACAAATCAGCCGAAGCCGCAAATCTCATCTCCCACATTCCCTTCAACTTCAGCCTGAGCATGATGCTACGTGTTACCGTCGCGTTGCTGGTTGCCATGAGCACCAATGGATTTACTTTGGACACAATGAAGAATCCAAAATCGCAGTTGCCAGAAGGACTATTGCCTATTGCTCAAGCATTTGCTTCATTCGGGGTTGTAGCTGCCTTGACTTTGGGCACACCAGCATGGGCTGTCGGTAGTAGTGGAGCTGAGTCCAGCGCGAACGCCAAGATCACCACTGGTGGTGCCAGTACGTTGCAATCAGGAAGAACAATATCCATCACTCGAGGTGTCAACCTTGACAACTCTGATTTTTCAAACACAAACCTGAAAGGCGTAGCATTTCAACAATCCATAGTTCGTGATACAAACTTCAAAGGCTCAAACTTGGTTGGCTCTTCCTTTTTCGATGCGACTTTGGATGGCTCAAACTTTGAAGAGTAAGTACTTCTCGATTTAAAAAGCCTGACTTTTGTTTTGATTGAGCTCACAGAAATGTTGTGAAGTGCCGACTTGAGTTTGGCAAACGTGGAGATGGCCCAATTCAATAGAGCAAACTTGAAAAATGCGGTAGTTCGAGAGATGTATGTTTCAGGTGCGACTCTGTTCGAGGGAGTGAAGTCGATTGAGAATTCGGATTGGACGGATACATTCCTACGCAAAGACCAAAAGAAGTATCTGTGCGAACACCCCACTGCGAAAGGTACAAACCCAAAGACTGGAGTCGATACAAGAGAGAGCTTGATGTGCATCGATTAGTTCCCGGAATATCTGGATCGTATTTGCGGCGTTTCTGGCTCAATCTGCAGTAGAAATGCAAAATAATAGTGATACTTTCAATTCTATTAGGGACATTGCTATGAAGTTGTACTCGTTTACAACACTAAGGAGCTGCTCTATTTCCAGGGTCATCTGGACGTTCTGGTGTCGGGATGTGTTGATTTTCGAGGAGCTCGGTGGACTCGAAAGGTCTGCCATTAGCGCTTAGGCCTCGTTTCAAGTGCTGCTTCTCCCACCAGCCATCTGCAGAAGGGAGGGGGTCGTTCACCGAAACCTTCCTTGGTCTCATCCTTAGGCCATTCATTGTGTGAATTGTAGCACCAGTTTGCATTCCAACGTCGTCTGGGCTTCCTTCAAACTCGAAGTCATACCTGTTCATAAGAGTAGCCTGGGTTGGAAATGATCAGTAAGTACAAAGAAGAGGTAGAGGAATTATCATAACGCGAATGGAACGTACCATTGTACAAGCAGCTTCGATCATTGCGAATTGGTCCCCAACGCATTTTCTTGACCCACCACCAAATGGTAAGAATGCAAAGTCGGTGGCTTGTTCATTGGGGTAAAGTCCAGATATTTTATCTGGATTGTAGCCATTCCAATCAGGAATTTTGTCATTCTTGAATGGCCTTTCCCATCGTGTAGGATCGTATTTTTCGGGGTTTTCCCAGAGATCGGGGCTACGGTGAAGATTCCAAGTGGAAATGAAAATGTCAGATCCTCGAAGAACTTTGATTCCGCCTCTGATATCCGAGCTACCTTGTGGTAAACAGTCCTCAGTCCGCGCTCTTCGAATTAGGACGGGTGGTTCAGGATATAACCTCAAGCCTTCAATTAATGCATACCGAAGTTTCTTCATTGCAACGATATCATCGTAGTCAGGGCTTTCCTTGTCGGCGAGCACTGTTCGAACCTCTTTTTGCACCTCCTTCAGCATACCAGGTTCAGCATTCGAAAGTTCAAAAAGCGTCCACGTCAGCATAGCTGCAGTTGTTTCATGGCCGGCAATCAGCATGGTCATCAAATCATCTCTTAAGACGCTTGATGATAGGTCCTCTCCTCTCATGTCAACAAGGAAACGCAGGAGCGAAGGGTCATCCGAATTTTCTCTTTCCTCGAGCTCTTCGACAGATGCTTCTCGTCTCGTAGCGACGGCGTCGTTTATGAGATCTGCAAGGATATCATCCAACATTGTCATGTCTCGTCGAAACTCTACTTGGCCTCCCATCCATTGATCGGCATACGGCAGGTTCCAGTATGGGATGAAAGAGGACGATCTATGTTCAGCTTCTCTGAGTACACGGTACACTGCCTTGACAATTGGAGACTCTTTTGTCACCGAACCGAAATCGTAGTTGAAGACTGCCTTTCCGATTATGTCTAATGTGACAGAGCAGAAGCGCTCCTCCATATCAACAACTTGGTTATTCTTGGTTTCCAAATCGCGGGAAAGGATTTGCGCTCTTGCGTTGAAGAGGCCAACCATGCTATTGAGCCATTTCTTGTGAAAAGCTGGTACAATCGCTCGTCGTCGCACCTTTGATAAAGAAGAGCATGAGATTGAGCCATGCGTTTCACACATACTTTCCATACGATGATTGCACTTACTCTCCATGTAATGGGATCAGCAGGGATAAGCCCTTTCCCCATAATTGGCTCAAGGATTTCTGCCAACATACCTTTACAGTATTGGTCTGTTGTTCGGTCTCTCAGGATGTGTTTTGCCATGACAGGGTCACTGATAACTAGGAATGCTTTTGGGCCGAAAGCCAAATTGAAGATTGGGCCATATTCCAAGAAATACTTGTTCAAAAGTAGGAAGAGAGGTCCTCCAGCCAAAGTTTGAAGATCTCCACCGAGCACTCCCTTGATAAATGACAGGAAGGAGCCTTCGTACTTCTGGATGATAGCTGTGGGTACAGGATCCATACCCAGAAAAGGGCCTAGGCCAATGGAGGATAGAATCTGCATCGAGAAGAGGATCGCTACATCGAGCACATTCACTGGTTTCAATCCATCAGATGTCTGTAGTCTCTGTTTGCTAATCAGGAAATCGAAAGCCGATGACTTCTTAACCCAAGTTCCATCCTCTCTCATTCTTAACCCAGCAAAGAGTCGTCGAAGCTTCTCGATTTCCCAATCAAAACCAGATTGTCTATCAGGATCAGTTTCCCATGTTTTGATCAGTTCTGATTCGTATGTTGTTGCATCAAGCATCTCCAGCTTTGATTTCCTATTTGGGATTCCCTTCCCTTCGATGCGCAATGTTTTTGGAATGTTTCCATTGGCCATTTCCTCTGCCGGAGATGTCTTTTCAAGATCAACAACCGCCAGCTGAGTAACAGATGCTTTTCGGATTGATGGGTGATGGCAAAAAGCGTCCGACAAGGCTAGTGAACCCAGAACAAGAAACCAAACGTTGGAAATCATCATCTTGGGATACTACCGTTAACCCTACCAACGCGACGATTAATTGGGAGTATGAGATGGTAAGGATATTTCCTGGATTTGGGACACAGTAGTGTTGTAATGTGCGACGAGCGACGAGCAGAGCCTGGTTCAGATTTCTTTCGCCAATACGAACTGATTGAAGAGAGTGCTTTGAATCAATCATCACTGTTGACCAATCAGGATGCGACGTGTGGTTTTGTCATGAACCCGGAGATAAATCTTCTGACGCACGCATGACAGAAGAGGCTTAAAAAAAATGGAATCTACAATACTATCATGTACCGGTATTATCGGAAGAAATTTCAACTAGCTTTGGTTGGATTCGAAATCCTTGGGAAGCCAGTCCATCATAGAGTTCATAGCCTTGTTCAATCCGTTCTTCTCAACCATACGACGTTCGTCACCTCTCCATTCTTCGTTGTCGTCCCATGTGAACCAACTGACAGCATGGTAGCGGTCTCCTTGGAAAACATCTCTACCGTGCAATGCCCTGTAGTTATCTACGAGGAGAACATCACCTGGCTCCATTGCAAGCGCAGTGATGTGCTTTTCGCTGGCTCGCTTGATTTCTTGGCAATCTTCCAAGCTTAGAGTGTCCATGGTATCCGCGTAGAAGACCTCAGTCATACCAACTTCTGGAACACCACAAGGTCTTCGGTCACGAAGTTTGCGGGCATGGTTGTGTGCGTTGTTGAACCAAACTGGAAGACCAGTGACAGGGTGTCTGTTGATTGGAGACTCGGCGATTTCAACAGCCTATGGAAGCAAAATTGGAGAACAGATCATTAGTTACTCAATCTTCACAACTGTAAACATGCAAAAGGTAAAAATACATACCTGGAGACGACCGGGCTTTCCATCCATTTCGTACATCATCTCAAGATCCATATCGAACTTGGGCGCGACAGCGGCATCAACCAGTCCCTTGACGCCTTCCTTGACAAATCCTGGAAGAGAGGGGGGAATGTCCAAGTTACTAACAGAAATTCGAATCTTACGCTCATAAAGCTTCTCCAACAACTTAGTGTCTAGTTCGGCAAGGATGGCGGCACCATCAGCAACCAAGAAGCGACCACCACCTTCTGTTGCCTTTTGAAAGCAAACAAATGCAGCATACGCAGCTGTGCGCTTTGTGGTCGACTCAGAATGCAAACCAATGTAGTGACCTCGGAGGGATGGCTTGTTGACCTGTGAAGAGAACGCAAGTAAGATCGTGCCGACACTTCCATCGTCTCAAACGACAAAGCTACATACCTCCTCATACAAAGCATCACGTTCGGACGAGAATTTTCGAAGTCCAGAGGAGTGAAGCGGATCCAGGCAAGGTTGTAGCTCTAGCGCCTCGTACATTTCTCTGTGACCAGCGACTCCCTTCATCAAGTCGAAACCACGGAACCAGATGGCACCATGTTTCAGCAAATCTTCACGAAGTTTGTCCTTGTTCTTAGCAAAATATTCAGCTCCCATTTGGTTGTCACTGTCGGAAGCTCTAACTTCCAATGGGCAGTTAGGGGCTTGGGCTGCTTCCTTCTGAGCTTGCTTAATGTCGATGCTACAAAACCATTTTGTGATGAGAATCCTTTGAATTTCATGTCCACATGATCGTTCCAGTTTTTTCCCTATTAACTTACTTGTCCGAATCCCACTTTGTCAAAGGGCATTCCCACATCCCGCTCAAATCAGGCTTTGACATATCACTCTTCATGAATTCTTCTTCACTAAGACCCGGACGGTTTTCCCATTCTGGAACATAACCAGCTCCTGGAGCTTCTCTCTTCGGCGCCTCGAGGGTGGAAAACAAAGCAAAGCTACTTCCGCTTGCGGTAGCGCCGGATGTAGCGAAGGCATTGGTGGCTGCTGGGATGGCCAAGCAAAGAGCTGCAAAAGAGAGCATCATTGTTGATTTCGATCGATGTGATTCTCGATGCATCCAGATTGCGACTTCAAGGAACGTTGATGATGAATCAGAGCAACTGAAACTTGGAACCCGGTTGTTGAAGTTTTGCGATCGGCGAGCTCATGACCCAAATACGTCCATTTGAAACATAAAATATCAACGACGTGCATCCATTTTATTGACCGAAGAACAACACATTGAGCAGAGAATGGCGCTTCCACAATTGTTCATAGCCGCAGTCCTAGCGGGGGCAGTTTCAGGATTTGTGCCCACCTCTTTCATTAAGAATGGCGACAGAGTACTTAATTTGATGGATCCTTCAGTGATTGATGTGACTGCAATCTCATCAGTTGTCGAATCTACATCACAAATTATGCAACAATCCTCAGAACAAGTTTTCAGCATCGGAAACGGTATCTCGAACTTTGCGTCACAACCTTCCAGCCTGCTCTCCTTTACTGATCAAGGCCAGAATCTTGCTGGAATTTTCTTCCAATCGTCACTCCTACCGTACCTTGCATTCCTCTACTTCCTATCTTTCAAGGAAAACCGGATTCCAGATGTTGGAAACTTCGGATTTCAGTTTATTCTGATTTTCGTTATCTCTACCATCCCATCTGGTATCATCAGCAAATTGACTTATGGAACTTCTTTGGCCAATGTTGACTGGCTTCATGGTGGAGCCGAACTTCTCTTGACCGTTGCAAATATCATGATTGTAGGTCACGTCCAAGCGCTGTTTGCTCGATGCAAAAGGAATTTTATTGAAGCTTATGTATTTATTTACTTTGTGTGATAGGTTTTGGGATTTAAGGAGGCTTCAACAAAGTCAGACCAAGCACGCATTGGACTTCCTCGCGCCGCTTCCCTGGGAATCTTTGCTCTTTTCATCGCTGCTATGGCTTTGGGTCCAACACTTGGATTCCAAGCCCACTCTGAATTCATGCTCGGACTTGGCGATCTTCCATCTAGCACTGTCAACTCCCTCCCATGGGTTACCCACGAAGATCCAATCAATTCGCTATCGATTCCAACTTGGATTATTCACTTTTCGTCAGTCATTGAATATCTAGTCGCCATGAACTTGGTTTGGAACTATTCTGAAGTCACTGGAAACGAGAAATGGAAGGGCCTTACATGGGGAATGCTTCCACTTCACGCCTCTGGAATCTGCGCATGCACTTACCACTTTTTCTACAATGCTTCCGTTCTTCAAATTCTTGTTACCATGCAAGCAGGTTTCACACTTTTGGGGAACTTGACATGTGCTATTGCAGCATTTCGTATCGCACAAAGCAATGGGTGGAGCTTTGGAGAATTGAATCCATTTGACAAGTCCGACGACGAGGGTATTGTTGGTAGTAATGGCGCAGCTGCCATGCCTTTGGCGATTTCTGAACCAAAGGAAAGTAATTTGGTTTTGGTGGCAAAGGTTACTGCCATGACACTCTTTCTTTCTTATGCTGTCAAGTATGGTGAATTGGGAATCGACTTGGGTTTTGAACCTTCAGTTCCCGCAGCTTTGGCCATGGTCTTTAGCATTCCAGCCATCACTGCGTTTGGGTACTACAAAAAATCACAGGGTGAAGAAGGTAGCGGTTTCAGCTTCTTTGGCGGTGACGATGGCGAGAAAAAGATGCTCTCGATGGATGACGTGAAGAAGTTTGGTGTTGCAGGAACTGTGGCCTACGTTTTGACAGAACTTGCCTTCTGGATTATTGCTTTCCCCGTAGCTGGTACAGCACTTTACCAAACGACTGGGCATTGGCCTGATGTCATCAATGAAGCAGGAGATCGAGCAGCTGTACTTGGTTTCATCTTTGCTGGCGCGAATGTCGCCCGTGCGTTCGTACCTGTTCGCTTGGGAGCAGCCCTAGCTTTGGCGCCATGGGTCGATGAGAACATTCTAAGAGGGGAGGAAAAGGCCGAATAGATGAATAGATTCATTCTATTGTACAGATAAAATCAAATATGAAAACGCATTTGCATTAGCATTTTCAAAAGTAGATGCAAACATCCATCATCTACAGAAACATAACGATTATGAATAGCACAATGCTAGGCTATGACGCGGTCTCTCGTTGCGAGTTGTTGTTTGAAGTTCGGCCGCTTTTGTTGTTCGAATTCCGTGGTCTCCGTCGCCTTCCCTTGCCGTTTGTTTGCTTCTTCTGACCATTGTTCTTGCTTCGATTGTTTCGGGACGCTATAGGAGGTAGAACTTCTTCAGGTCCCGACGGCAGTTGAGTGCCATCGCGCTCTTCAATGTCACGCTTGAGCTGTCGCAAAACCTTAATCTGGGCCAGCTTTTGTGGCGACAGCAAATCCCACATGATTCCAGACGGTTTGGGGGCACGATTTGGGACCCGAATAATCCGAGTGGGTGTAACAATAATGTCGACAGGAACATCATGCTTCGTCAAAGAATCAGCTGGAATTCCTCCATCTTCTGAATCTGGCTCGACCACTTGGATGTCGTGACAAGTGGTGACGACGAGACAGTTTTGCGCACTTAAATTGCCCATCTGAGATAAAATTCCCCATTCCAGTTCAGCAAACCCTTCTCCCTTACCAACCCGAGCTCCAGTATTGGGGCACACGGCAGTGCTACCTACTACAACTAAATCCACTGTATACTTATCGTGCAGTGTTACCTGTGTTCCGAACTTGGCCACACCCTTGGAATTGGTACAACCATTGATTTCAACCCCAGGCAAGGTATCCATGGAGAGGGTCGAAAAGAAACCCGTTCGCAATCGTGGTTGAGGAGTCAACAGGGTCTTGCCTTGTTCTAGCACAGCATGTCGGACAGGGCGCTGTGGAGTATCTGGATTGACTTTGATACACGCAGCTTGCTGGAATTCGGGAAGTTCTGTCAGCCTAGCAGCAGCTTCATCTGCGCCAACAAAGTTGGGGATTCGGTGGTGAACAGGGCGTGGATACTGAGCGATGTCCTTGGCCTCCATCAGATCCCAAATTCGCTTTCGGATGGTCCACTTCCAAGGTGTTCTTAATTTTGAAAATTCCTCCTCAGATTTCTCTTTCATAGCTTGCATAGCTTCTTCATCCTTCGCGAGTCGATCGGCCTCGTACGTCACCTCATCGAACACTTCTTTCTCCTGTGCGGATGAACCTTTTGAACATGCTTTTTGAGGTTGAGTCATGATGCTTCTTGAACTGCTGTATTTGACGGAAGATCTTGAATGCAACGAAAAACCAGAAACGTAGACAGCTGACACACACGTCAATAGTAGCAATTGAGCCATCCGCATCCCAAGTAGTAGATTAAGTTCTTTACTGTCGCCTCCCTGGATGGTGGTAATGTTGTATTAAATTTGATGGTCTTGCTTCCGATGTTTTCTGATTGACGTAAGCACTCGAATGAATCATATTCAGTCACGAGCGTGAAAATTTAAAACATGAACATGAAGTGAAAGGATGGACGGACTTCCATATCTACAGAAAGCGATCCAATAATAATGACTTCCAATTTCTCTTGCAGCCATCTACAATACAAGTACACCTACTGATCTACAGGAGAAAACGAAAATCAAACCCATTCAGGAAAACCCGATATACTGATCGATTACTTTGTTTAGTGTTGAAACGCAAATGTCAATGTCAGCGTCAGACTCAGTGCTATCATCCCCTACCGCCCGTCGAGCTCTGGTGGATCGACTGGGCCAAGAAGCAGAAAATCATGAAAATACTAGCTCCATCACTGCCAACGTCGGAACTCAAAGTTCGAAGGCTATTGTCAGTCGTCTCCAAGGTTCGGAACGACGTGCCCGTCTGTCCATGATAATGGAACGTAACGAACAGCCTATTCAACATGGTAGCCCCATGCGTACAGGTATAAAAGAGGATGTGGAAAACGAAATTAAGAGCGAAGGAAGTTCACTCCTTCCAGGCGGAAGACCGAAAGAAGACCATGGCACTCTGGAAGATTCTACTACGGGGTTGTCACATAACCATGCACCAATTCCGCTCAAGATAGCATTACGTGCAATTATTCTGGAAAAGTCAGTTAGCGTCTTCTTGTTGCTTATGCCCTTTGCATACATGGCGCACGCGTTCGGCTGGGGTGCCCGCTGGGTCTTCTGGCTCAATTTTTGTGTCATGATTCCTTTGGCCTCTATCCTTGGCGACTTTACCGAAGAGGCCGCTCTGCATACGAGTGAAACGTTTGGTGGGTTGTTGAATGCAACTTTTGGAAACATGGTACGCTGGCTATGTGCTTATTATGTCATATTTCATTCTGGATTGGCAACTAACTCTATCTTTAGGTTGAGGTAGTGGTTGGAATCCAAGCCCTTTTAGCCAATGAAATTCGAGTCGTACAAGGAAGTATGTTGGGTTCTATCTTTTCCAATTTGTTGCTTGTCTTAGGATGTTGCTTTTTTTTCGGCGGCCTGAAATACAAGGAACAAACCTACAATGCTACCAATGCATCGGCGAACATTGGACTGCTAGCTCTGAGTAGCATTGCTCTTGTTCTACCTACTCCATATGCTGCATATTATGAAATTCATGACGAAGGTGTCTTGGCCATCTCACGATATGCAGCAGTCTTTCTTTTGTTCATGTACATTCAACTATTGGTCTTTCAATTGTACACCCACAATCATCTCACCGTGGCCAGCTCAAGTGACAGCTCGAGCAATGAAAATGGCGGAGATGATGAAGAGGAAGAAGAGGAGGCTTCAATCTCTTTGAGGGTCGCTCTAATCGGTCTTCTTATAACCACATTGACAGTGACGGTATTTTCTGATTTCCTCGTGGCAAGCATTGATGAGTTTTGCCAGAAATCAAGTATGTCGAGAACTTTTGTCGGCTTGATCCTACTCCCTATTGTCGGCAATGCAGTGGAGCACATTACTGCTGTGACAGTCGCTATGAAGGACAAGATGGATCTTTCGATGGGTGGTAAGTGTCTCGTTTGCTCGTTTCTTCCTTCCCATACTTGATATGTAGTAGAATTCTTACTCTTTTGTTTCTTTTTCTTGAATTGTAGTGGCTGTCGGATCCTGCACACAGATTTCTCTCTTTGTCGTGCCCGTTACTGTGATCGTAGGCTGGATAGCTGACAAGGACATGACACTCAACTTCCCCCACTTTGAGATTACAGTCTATATTCTTTCCATTTTCACCGTGTCTATCTGTCTTCTGGATGGAAAATCTAACTGGCTGCTTGGATCTTTGCTGATTACAACCTACGTTCTCATTGCCATTGGCTTTTGGTACGAAGATGTAGTAGATTTCTAACTCAGAAGCAAAGCTGGGCAAGCGTTTGAATTGTGCCCAAGCTGAAGTTGTAGGTCAGAATTGTCTGCCTCTGGTTGAATTGGGTCACAGACTTGATTTCATTAAATGTGGGGAACAGAAATCAGACGATAGTAATAAGTGTGACAAATAATGTGGATGTCAATCATGACAGTTTCTGATAGATAGAGAAGACTAATCTAGTCGTCGGATTCATCCGAACAAAGGATTATTCTTCGACACACACACCACACACCAAATTCACTGCCAATTCACTGCCAATTCACATCCTTTCGTTGAATCTCATCATCGCTCTGTGTCCCACGCAAAACTACGAAATGTCTGTACGTACCCAATCGGAAATATCGGGAAGAAAACGCCTGGAGGTGTTATAGTTGGGTTTATGACAGAAATGTTGACCTAATCATCGGTTTTTGTCTCTCAAATGTTATCTCAGGTCGATTTGGAAAAGCGTATCGAAGCATTGGAAAAGGGCTCTCAATTCGAAGCAAATCAAAATGCCATTCGTCAGCGAGAAGAAGAAATGCTGACAACTCTACGAGGGATTCGTGAGTCGATGGCAAATGCAACTACCAACACTGCCTCCTCTGCAGAACTCGACAGTCTCAAGGAAGAGAATGCTAAACTGAAGGCTTTAATCACCAAGCAAGAATACCGAATGCGCCACTTGATAGCAGGCTACGAACAATTGTTGGACGAGCAGAAGGTTGAGGAAGTCGTGCAGGAAGTATGATTTCATTTCAAAACATGGATTTTAAACTCTCGTTTCATTGTTCGTGAGCATTCAAAGGAATTTTATGCATCAATAATGACAAGTAGAACTCCACTAACAGTAGTGTAAACAATTTAAATTGAAATAAACAAGAAAACCAGATTTTCCTGCGGGTTCAAGCAAGAGTAGAGGTTGATTTGCCTCACTAATCTCTTGTCACTGCGGCGGTCTCGTCTGTTGGTTTTTATTGCATGGCTTCCGGATTCCGAATTCCATAGGAAGCATCATTTTTTTACTTTCATGTCATCAGAGTCTCAAGGCTCATTCGATCGATATCATTCTCTCACAAAGAAGTCGCATGCAACGTGGTGGAAGTATCCTTTACCAGGCATCGGGTTTTCGATGTCGATCTGGAACAAACCGACTTCGAACTCTCGCAACTTCTTCAACAAGAGATGCCACAAAAGAGTCGTCCTATCGAGTGTGGCAAGTCCCTCCTTCGTTGGGCGACGGTGACCCAGAAAGCAACGGTGGTATTTTGTTCGAGAGAGATGCGTCCAACAAATGGAGGCACTTGCCGAAAAAGTCTGACACTTCATTTGATGTCATGGAGCTATCGAAACAAGCTATGGCGCACTTTCTGCCTGCACAATATCCGAAAAGCGTAGCTCCTGGATACTTCAAGTTTGTATCCTATTACTTCATAGCTTCTGTAGCTGGCAGTGCATCGATGGTACTGTCGACACAGACTCTACTCTTGGCAGTCGGAGTCGCAGGTGCGAATGCACATCAGGCTGGAATTATGGCAGGAGCCTTTAACTGGGTGATGAAGGATTTTGCTGGACAGGTTGGCGGTGTTTTATTCGCCAGTCAAATGGGGAAAACGAAATCATTCGATACGGATCCAAAGTGCGTAAAATTGTGCAGTATGAGGTTGCGTGTCACTATTCTCTGCAAGAATCTATTAAATATACTTGGGCTTCCTCAATTCACAGACGATGGAGGATGGTTTCTGCAATGACTCTTGACGGTGCGACGCTCCTAGAGATTCTTTCTCCTCTATTTCACGCCTCCTTGGTGTTGCCAGTGGCAAGTGTTGCAAATGTTGGGAAGAACATTGGCTTCCTAACCGCAAGTGCAAGTAAAGCTGCCATTCACAACTCGTTGGCGATTCAGGGAAACTTGGGAGACGTTACTGCAAAAGCTGGTTCGCAGGCCATTGTGGCTAGTTTGATGGGTACAACTCTTGGTATTGGAATGTCGTCATTTTTGGGGCACGATACGTTCAAATTTAGCCTCGGATTCTGTGTGCTGGCTGCAGTACATCAAGGATGCAACTATTTTAGCCTGAAAGAAGTTCCACTGTCTCATTTCAATCGACAGCGGCTGCACCTAGTGCTGAAACACTATATTGAAGAAGGCGAGATTCTTTCACCCAAAACAGTAGCGGTTCAAGAAGAATTCCTCCCTCTCCCGTGGGCAAACAAACCGTGGGCTTGGTTGTCTATTGGTAGCCCGATAACAAGTGTGTGTCCAGACCCTGAGGACTGGAATGCGATCCTGCAATCCACACCCAGCGAAAAGTATGTTCTTCGTCACTCTTCCGATCGAATTCACCTTGTATTTCTTTCAGAAGCAAGCGGGGAAGATATAATACGGGCTGTGTTTCATGCACATCAGCTGGAAAATCTCAAACCGAGGGCTCCAATTGGAACCGCTAGAGTGGAAGAGAGCTATCAACTGACGCTGGAGCATTTTCCAATTCTTCTGGACAAACTCGAAGAATCAGGGTGGAAGACTGCAACTGAATCTATCTCTGTTGAATCGAGCAAAAGCTACCGAGTTCACGTACCGTAGAGAAACGGTAGAAATGCAATAATAACAAACACTACTAAAAGAAGGTTTTGGTCCCATATAAAAACTAGAGAAGTGCAAATGAGAGCGTGCACGCAAACAGAACGGACGAGAGATGGAAGATGTTTATATCTTCCACTTCCATTTGCTTCCTCTCTCAGATCCCACTCACGAATTAAACAAGATCACTCGACAGCATGGCATTCGAATATGATTGGTGGGAATATGCGCTGATTCCTTTAATTGCAGGTCTTGTGGGTTACGCAACAAATGTGGTTGCTCTGCATCTCACGTTCTATCCGTTGGAGTTTGTTGGCATTGAACTGTTTCGTTTGGATAACCAACCATGGGGTTTATTCGGTTGGCAGGGAATCATTCCGACGAAGGCAGAAAAAATGGCGTCAACATGTTTTGAGCTAATGACTAAAAGACTTTTCAGCATTCATGAGATCTTCTCCAGGTTAGAGCCGATGAAATTTGCTGCAGTCATGGATGATGTTGTGCTGTTGATGATGGATGAGGTTATCAATGAGGTCGCCAACGAGTTCATGCCACAGACGTGGAACAATATTCCGAAGGAGGTGCGAGACGATATTGTCGTGACTGCAGATGATGAAAGCAATAAATTCTTGGTCGATTTCATGAAGGATATGCAAGCGCATATTGAAGATGTTGTCGACATTAAGGAAATGTCGGTGACTGCGTGTGTGGAAAACAAACATTTGATCGTGAAAGTCTTTCAAGAATGCGGAGAGAAAGAATTTGTGTTCATAAGGAAGTCGGGATTCTACTATGGCTTTCTCTTTGGCCTGATCCAAATGGCAGTGTGGTTCTTCTATCCTGCTGACTGGATTTTGCCCATTGCTGGGTTCTTGGTCGGTTGGGTAACAAATTGGGTAAGAATATGGTATTGTTGATGCTTGCACGAGTGTAATACTCTAGGCTAACAACTTGTGCCTTCCCTCGTCAGATGGCACTGAAGGTCATTTTTCTTCCCATTGAACCCAAAAAGTTTTGTGGATTCACCCTTCAAGGAATCTTTTTGAAGAGGCAGGCAGAGGTATCCGAAGTCTTCGCTAGAGTCATTTGCGTTGAAATTTTGCACATCAAAGCAATCTGGGGGGCAGTCTTCACGGGGAGGCTTTCGAAAAATTTCTCCGCTATGTTACGAGCGCACACTCTTGCATTCACAGATAAATTGCTTGTAGAAATTGAGCCGCTGGCGATAGCTGCAATGGGTGTGGAGAAATTCTTGGAAATGAAAGAAAGTATTGCTCGGAAGGTAGTTGAAAAAATCCCAGATGTTATTGATGCAAGTTATGAATATACGCAGAGTGCGCTAGCGATGGAAGATACGATTAGAGAAAAGATGAAGGTTTTACCGCCAGCTGAGTTTGAGGGTGTCTTGCATCCTGCCTTTGAAGAGGATGAGATTCAGCTAATTTTGCTTGGTGGAGTCTTGGGAGCTATTGTGGGGCTGATTCAATTGTTCACACTGTTTGCATAGATGCTGAACGCTACAGAATTGGTTGTGACCATGCACAAACAGTTGTTGAGTCGACTCTCCATCAACACATCATGCTATGTTCTGGGAACTGTTGAACAGTTCAATCAGTACAACTTGTGCACTCACGAGAGTGTGCTCATGTCAAATGTACAGTGTAAAATAATTTGTTTAGACACACTATATTTGTTATCTGCATTTCTAATATAGCTGTCGGACACCAAGTTCATCGTATTGGGCCCCTGGGGTCTTGATCACATTTCCGTCGTCGTCAATGTATTCGCTCTTCTGTTGCAACACGAATCGTTGAAAGAACTTTGTCAAGATTCGGTCGGTTGTCAAAAACTCAACGCTTCCTCCATTCTGTGTCGTTGCAAGGATCTTGGGAACAAGGTCGGCAGCAACTTCTTCAGGCTGAGCAGCCAAGACTCCAAACGGGAACTTTCTGAGCTCTGGGGTAGAGTTGTCAAGAAGAAGTTTTGTGAAAACCATACCAGGGGACATACTGTGAACTTGAACGGTTCCTGCAGTTTTTTTCTTTTCGTATCCTTGCACTCCCTCATCCAATTCCTTGACTAGAGTAGCAGTCAACTGAGGCAATCCTCGCTTAGTTGCTCCGTAACAAGCATATCCTGGAGTACCTCCTCCCTTGACACCAGATCCAACAGTGTTGAAAATGTGACCAGTGACACCAGCCTATTGTCCAATGTTTCGTTAGCCATAGCCCTTTTACTTCACTAGTCGAATATTCTAATTTCAGTCTTACCTGTTCTCCCATGATGTCCATGGCAACCTTGGTGCAGTAAAGGGTTCCAAGCAAGTTGACCTTGACGACAAGCTCAACTTGTTCGACAGGAACGTCGCGAAGATCTCTGCGTCCACCGTTGATTCCTGCGTTGTTGATCCAGTAGTTGATAGTTCCAAGATTCTCCTTGGCGAATTTACCAAGCTTGGCACAAGAGTCGGCATCAGAAACGTCGCACTTGGTGTGGAATACCTTTCCATTGGGGTGGCGAGACTCCAATGCGGCGGCAGCAGAAGCGCAGTCCTTGACATCACAGATGACAACATCGTATCCACGATCCATGAATTCACCAGCGTATGCGAAACCGACACCACCTGCAGATCCTGTAATCACAACACCACCGTTCGACATTTCTAGAGCAGAGGAAGTTTGGAAATTGCTTCTCGCTGCAGGGCCAGGTGGTGCAAAGGCACTAACACCCGAGAATGCTAGAGAGACGATGATAAAAAAAGAGCGCATGGTTCTATCCATAACAGGCGAGTAGTCAGAGATATTTCTTTTGAGAAAGACGATGAAGATGATGATTCATTTTTTGTTGAAGTTTGTTTGCGCGATCTCCACGTGGATCCCCGGATTAAATTTGTCTTCGGGGGATACTTGTACCATCTTTCTCAACCGAATAGTATCAATCGTAATGTATCATACAGTAGAAGTTCCAACAATAGCGGACTCCCTCGTACCCAGTAACATGCAGTTACTGCACTCCTCGGGATCAATCTTCTTCATTGTCTTCTGGACGTGCTGTTGTCTCTACTGAATCAATTTCCTTCAACGCCACCCCTGACGTATACAGCGATTGTCGTTGCATGAAGGACTGAAAATGTGACTTTGCTGGTTGGGTTTTCGAAAACCAACCTCTACTCGATGACCCAGGTTTAGTATAGGAAGAAGTTTCCTTGACAATCGTTAACCGCAAGAAATCACATCGACGCTTGAACCAAATTCTGTATGGTAGTGTAAGGCCAAGGAAAGTACAGAACCAGAATGATTGCAACCGGAATAATCTTGTCGACATTACTCCATCAACTGGACGAACCGCCAAAATACAAGGTTTGCAACCCTTGACTTGTATTTGAGTTGCAAACTCTGTAAATTCATCCCCTCTACCATGTTCACTCACGAAATCTGATTGTTGTCTAAAGTAATCTTCTCTTGATTTCTTGTCTGCGAGCACTAATAGGACTGTGAGGGCAATTTTGGCAAAGGGAGCATTATTCGTCGACATGATTCTCGCACGTCGCCAAATGCCTGCCATGGTACTGTCGAGACAGCCGTTATATTGATAAGTTGCGGTTGCCCGATGCGTTACAACCTTCTTGGTGAATGGAAACATGGACTTGCGGTTCTTATGCGCGAGAACCATGTCAACAGCATCTGCCTGCCAGCTCAGTTTTCTTTTCAATGACCGCAAGAAATCAGATAGAGCAAAGATCTTGCGTTTTTCAAAGTGAAACGAGCTCACATTCCAGGTCACCACAGGATTTTCGATTCGGAGTTGATTGATGTACTCTTCCAGCTCTTCTTGACTGGACAATGCGTTTGCCAAGTAATATCGCGTACCACAACAGTAAGACTCTATCAGGTAGAGGGCAATAGAAGCGATCACAAGCCATCGGTTTTCAATGCGTGGGAGCCGCAAAATAGTCCACGTGACAATTCGAAACATCAAATTCATTGGAGCAGATTGAGTATTGGTATTCAGGGCCCACTGATCCAGCAACTGGCGCATCCATCCAGCAAGGACACCCAAAAAAGCAAGAGTAATCAATCCTGTGAATAAAGCTGTCTGTGCATGATCCAATCCATATTGATCCATCTTTGGTCCAAAGCTTTCAAACAACGTAGTGGATCCAGAGCCTCCTTCCCAGTAGACTCGGCCAGTTTCACGATCAATCAGAGCGCTCTCGCCCATGATAGACGCTTCGACACGTCCAAGCATTGCTGCGTGACTTTCGTCGGAAATGCCTGCATAATTGCCTTCCAACATTGTTTCGCATGCAACATTTCATTTGGAGTGTCGTTTCAAGTCGTTTGTTCAAATTAAATCCGAGTGTTTGACCCAATCGACTTGATGATAGAAATTTACTAAATTTTACATACCGGTACCTATAAAATAAATAATGGTCAAAATGACCTCGCCTTATTTCTGCCATTGGAAATCGTGGGAAACGGAAACAATTCTTGTCAACGCAAAAAGAAAAGTGCTGTCACGATGATGCCAAATGGCAAGATGAAAGCATCAACATCTCGCTATATGAAGGTCTTAGTATTATCACTTCTATACTCCTTAGCAGTGGCAGTTGTCCCACCGCATCCTAACGCCGAGTTTGACTCTTCGTTTCCACTATACTCTCATGACTCTCGGCGGCAATTGAGAACAGAACATCAGTACGAAGCACAACTATTACATCCTGAACTCTGTCGCTTTGAAGATGACCGCACGTGTCAAGTCTTGGATGAAACACTACAAAGACAAGCACGTCGGACTCTGGGCTCCATCAAGAGCCGCGGAAGGCTAAAAGTTTTGGTAGTTCTCTTGCGGTTCGCGAACCACGATACTCGAGAAGTTATTGAAGCTTCGGACATTGACAAGTTCTTCAATGCCAATGGTTTGGATTCCACTCTTTACCCAACCGGATCCATCAATACATATCTCAAGGTCAGCTCATTCAAGTCCCTAACCATTGATGCGGACGTGATTTCTTGGTTTCCAACAAACAAGACCGAACAAGAGTGTGCTGGAGGTACTTCCGGGCTCAATCAAGATTTCAAATCATGTTTTGCTCCGATTCTAGACACTCTAGATAGCTTCCATGCCGATCTGGAACATGTATTCAACTGGAACAAGTACGATGAGGATAAAAACGGAGTGGTTGATAGTTTGATTGTGATGCATTCTGGCTACGGAGCAGAATACGGAGATACTGATCCCTTGGGGGCGGCTCCGCAAGATAGAATCTGGTCGCATTCGATGGGGCCGCCCGAAAAAAATATGTGGAATTCGATTCATGGGGAATATTCGGTTGGGACATACACTGTAGCTTCAGCCTTTCATGGTCACAACGGAAAGAACATCACCAAAATTGGAGTGGTGCTTCATGAATTGCTCCATACCCTTTCTCTTCCGCATCTTTATGATGTGAGCCGGTCTGGTCGTGGTGGAGGCGTTGGTGCGTTCTCCATCATGTCCAATCCATGGGGACAAGGTGATGATGGCAGCTTTCCTGGCTCCCTCGACCCGTGGTCCAAAATCCAACTTGGCTGGTTGACGCCAACAAGAATCACAAAAAGTGATTCCTATTTGCTGAAACCATCAGCAACAGAAAATCAAGTCTACCTTATTGACGACCCATATCCTCGCGGAGAGTACCTGCTGATCGAGAATCGACAGAAAACGCTTTATGATGCAAAGATGTGGAATGGAGCCGGTGGTGCATTGATCTGGCATATTGATGAGGCCAAGAATTCCAATTCGGAAGCCGGAGGTCCCCATCAAGAAGGTTGGCCCGAGAATGGAAAACACTATAAAGTAGCTCTTCTCCAAGCGGATGGATTGTACCAGTTGGAACAAGATATCAACGATGGCCAGTGGGATGATTTCTTTACCTTCGGCAAGAAACTTGTTCCAGGGAGCGCAGGGGTGCACCCCAACACAGATTCGTACCAAGGTGGCAACATCATTAGTATCGGTATCACAATCGCTGATTTCAAAGAGGAGGGTAAAAATGTGATGTTTACAGTCTCAGGATACCCTCAAATAGGCATAAGCGACAATCCAATCAGTGATTTTCAGAAATGCTCTGTCAATGTCAACATTGGACAGTGTTCAAGCTTTCTCACCGCAGATATCCCACTGATAGAAGAAGATTGTGACTGTTACAATTTTTGTGGGAATGGTGCGATTCAGGGATGTTGCAAGTTTGGCGAACCTTGCCCAATCACATGTGAATCTGGTGGACTCGTCGCAGGCTGCACCTTGGCGGTCGAAAAGCCAAACGATCCTGATGTTGACCTTGATGATGTGCCTGGGTTGGGAACTCCAGCAGAGAACCGGACACATGATGATAGCTTGAGATCTGGGGCTCAGTCTTTGAGATGGCGAAATCTCTTTGCGGCCCCGGTGCTTCTTCTGCTGGGATCCTTAGCTTTTCATGCTTAATCAAGAAATGAATGGGGGAACGGGGGACAATTAATAGATCAAGTATAGCAAAAATTGTATGGTGTAAAACATCCGTTGAATCTATCTCCAATTTAGTCAGTCTTTTTCTGTTTCTCCACCGCCGGTTCATGTTCCCCTCTGTCGACAATACTCAGATATAAACCGCCAAACACCATGCAAACCGACACCCACTGCCATATGTTGAACCGATGGCCAAAGTAGAGAACACTGAAGAGAATGGTGAAGAACTTTCTTGTTGTTGTGATAGTTGTGCATACCAACGAGGAATACCAGGTGATCGTCAGAAAGATGAAAATTTGCCCGACAGCAACTATTGCATTTTGCAGGAGAACGATTGATACTAGGCTCTGGTCATCTTTCAGCAATTGGATTCCTTCGTTGAATTGACCACTGGCGATCGACATGGGCAACATCAATGTGAATGCATAGCAGTTGACACAAAACATGGTCTCATTTGCCGTTGGTGAGCGCCCTCGTGACTTTAGCATTCCTTGAAAGGAGCCCAGGAAGCCATCTAGACACAAGCTGGCGCAAAGCAGACACATTCCTTTCCAATGCTGATCCGAGACGCCGTTTCTTTCCTCACTTTCATCTTGCTTGTCCTGTAACCTCAGCAAGTTGAAAGAAGCAATGCCAATGCTGATCAGGAAAGCAGCTATCCATTGTTGAATTGAATAGTTCCTGCGTTCCACCAGAAACCCCATTATCATTGTTGGAATCATCTTGCAGGATTTTGCCAAAACAGCAGTGGGATATGAAACATATTGCAGTGCCTCGTTACTACACACCATTGCAAAAACATAGGTGGAAGATGTCATGAAAAGTAGTTTGTGTTGAAGCTCAAATATTGAACTCTTATCATCATCGTCTTTCCGAGCAACACTTCCCCACACTATTGAAATCAACACATTTGCGAGTGTTTGCAGGACCAGCAAGAATGTAGCGCCTAAGTCTGAGCCCGAAATCAATGACTCTTGCATCCAGCCATACAACCAATAACAGAGGCATATTCCAGATGCGCAGAATACAAAGCGCAATGTACCATTCGTCTCCGCCTGCATTCTGATGTCTCCGGTGGATATTTCTTTCTCCGACTGCGATGTGCAGAATGAATCATGATGCAAAACGTTTGAACTACTCGTGAATGAACAAATCCACGACTTCCAGTACAGAAGTAATGTTTTGTGTGAAATGGGAGGAACAACAACGTTATGGTTCTAGGTACTGACTGTACTGTAGATCCTGAGACGTGGCATTTACAATTGCAGATTTGTTTGTATTATTCCAGTTGCAAGTTCAAGCGAGCCCCAAGCCCTGTGAGAACGTATCTTTTTGCATCCTGCTGCTTTTATAGTGCCACTTTTTGTTTCTCGGCCTCCTTCACGAATCTGTCCCGAACGACATCATCGCATTCTTTCCACATTTTTGCCAGGCGCTTAGTGGTTTCTCCAAGTGGAAGTTTGTTTCCATCTTCATCAACGATTCCAGCTCTGTGTTCTGAACAGAAGAGGATATATGCAGTAGGCCTACGTTTCTTCACTTTCCCCGCTGTTTTCTTGGACTTTGATTGACTCTTCTTCCTTGCAATCTTTTTGACTGTTTTGGAACTACCTGATTCTAGTTTCTCTTTCTCGTAACGTTCCTTGTCTTTGGCTGCCGTCTTTTCGTATGGCTTCTTTTCGTTTTCACTTGCCAAGGACCACAGCCGAGCAAGCTCTTTCGAAACATCTCCAAGGGACTTGAACTCTTTGGCAACATCTGGTCGCTTATCCTTACAAAAATAAATGTAGGCCGACAAAGCCCGTTTAGGTCCACTTGGTTTTCCACCTTTGACATTACCTCCCTTTGTGCGTGTAGACTTGGAGGCCCCGTCTCCTAGGATTTTCTGACATTCTGCTGTCCATTTCTGTTTCTCTTCGTCATAAACTGCCTTTTCTGCTCCTGCCAGTTTATTGTACGGCTCCCTATCCCCCTCGGAAGCCTCACCCCAAAGTCGAGCGAGCTCTTTTGAAGTCTCTCCGAGGGATGTCATTGTGGCAGAGACTTCCGGGCGTTTCGCAGCGCAAAAGTGCAAATATGCTGAAAGCGGTCGTTTCGGAGCTGGTGGTAAAAGGACCGAGTCTTTACCTTGAGAATTTCCCCTTTTGGGATCACTCGCTTCCTTCTCTTCGATGAGCTGCCAAGCCTCGTCAAAAGGAAGTTCCGACGGATCTTCAAGGTATTCGGGGGGAAGTCTTGCATTGACTTTCCTCCAGTTGATGTATGGACCGAATCGCCCTGATTTGACGGTTACTTTGCTTCCTGCTTTTTCTCCTAACACTACAAGTACACCAGCCCCTAGTTCTATCAAAACAGCAGAATTGAGATTTCTGACTCGGAAGTGCATCATACCATACGAGAAACTTACTTGTTTTCTGGTTGACAATGCCTTCTTTCACCAAGTTCTGAGCCGTTTCAGGATCGATTGTGAGGACATCGCCGTCTTTTTTATTTAGTGTCATGAAAGTGTTGTTATACTTCAAGTAGGGTCCATACGGTCCAATTGCCGCAATAATTGGCAGCTCTTCCATTGTGCACACTTCTCGTGGTAGATTGACATATTGCACGGCTTCATCGAAAGTGAGACCCAACATGTCACTCAGAGAGCTTCCACTATGATCGACATCAATATTTTTCATGTTTCGAATGTGCACCGGGAGAGTGTGAGTGGTTGTGTTCTCATCGCCATCTTCGCCCCATTGCAAGAAAGCTCCGAACCTTCCTGTACGTAGTCTAACGTTACGATTGTCCGATGGATGTTGCCCGAGAATCAAACCATTTTCCTCTTTAGTTGCCAGTATACTGGTTAAACTCTGAAGCGTTATTGTTGAGAGGTCAGATGCCATCCCAGGCGGTAGGTTTGCCGTTGGAGCCTTTTCAGATTCCGATACAAGTTTCTTCACATAAGGACCCCAAGGCCCTACGAAAAGCCCAATATCTACTTGAGTTGAAATGGTGCTTTCCAATGACGGCAAAGAAGCGCGACGAGCATCATCAGCATCAACCATTTCATCAATTTGTTTGACTCTAGATGCGAGACCTTCTGATCCCTGGAAGAATTCATCAAGATATGATATTCTTTCTTCTTCACTGACATCTCCTTCCGAGTTTGCAATCTTGTCCAGCCGATCTTCCATCCTGGCCGTAAATGAAGGATCGACATACATATTACAATGCTTCTCAAATAATGACGTGACCACAAATGCTGTCAATGACGGTACCATCGGAGCTCGTGCACTACGAGATCCAACAAATTCTTCTCCTCCAGCGGCTCGTTGGGCACTGATCGCAGCACCGGCCACGGGTGTCGAAGAACCACGATAGTTTGATGAGCCGCTTTTGATCGGTGAACCGACATATGCCCTATCTCGAAGAATCTGGACAGTACCAGCATAAGTACTCGGTCGGCCAACGCCAAGCGCCTCTAGCTCTTGGACAAAAGACGCCTCCGTGTATCGAGACGGTGGTTGTGTCATATGCATCAGCGCAGTGGTATTTTTACAATCGATACTGTCTCCTTCCCTGAGTACAGGGAGTTCGCTCTCGGTACTTTTGCTTCGAGAGTATAGGGCAGAAAACCCAGGTTTGATCACTATGCTACTACTGCTCCGAAAGAGAACCGATCTGTCGTCGTCTTCTCCCAAAATCCGGATTGAAGTCTGATTTGAAACTTGAGGTGGCATGTGTGAAGCAACTGTTCGTTGGTAAATCAGTTCATAAAGCTCCTTTGCCGCACCATCAAGGTTATTAGGAAGTTCCGACGGTTTGGTAAATCGACCAGTCGCCTGGATTGCCGGTCGGATTGCTTCATGAGCCGCCTGAGGGTCAGGTTTATCACTATCCGTAGATTTTTTCTTCTTTTTCTTTGACTTCTTGTTTTTATATGTTGAAGGATCAAAGAAGCTCGGGCCAAAATCGGCTGTGATTTCCGTCTCGATTGCGTTGATGGCATCATCGGAAAGATGATTTGAATCTGTTCTCATGTAACTGATGAATCCATTCTCGTATAGCTGTTGAGCTGTCTGCATCGTTCCACTAACGGATAATCCCAGCTTCGTGTTTGCTTCCTGTTGCAAAGTGGATGTGATGAAGGGTATTGGTGGACTGAGTTTTCGCTTTGTTGCTTTGATATCATTGATCGTCCATGACCAATCATCCTGTCGCAAAACATGTGCCAATTGATTTGCATCATCATCGAGCAAATGTAGTTTATGGCTAGAGGAGGCTGTCAATGTGTTGGCTTGACGAGCTTCAAAATCACTGCCGCTTGAGGCCAATGGTTGACCATCTACAGCTACGAGCTGACCTTCAAAGTTTTGATTCAGAATTGCAAAATCAGCTTGCAAATCCCAGTACTCGCTTTCTTGAAATAATAGACGTTCGCGCTCCCTCCGGACAATCAGTGCCATACCAACGGACTGCACTCGACCAGCAGACAAACCAGGTGCAATCTTTCTCCACAACACAGGAGAAACTGTGAATCCAGCCAAACGATCAAGAATTCTCCTTGTTTCTTGTGCGTGGACTAGATTACCATTTAAAGATGTTTCTGGGGCCTGTATACTCTTGAGGATTGCCTTTTGTGTTATCTCTGTAAATCGGACACGCAGAGGAGGAAGCTGATTTGCACCTCCTTCTAAGTTTCCGTCCAACAACACTTGTATCAAATGCCATGCCATAGCTTCTCCCTCTCTATCATCATCTGTTGCCAATATCAATTGTTGCGCTCGTTGCGTAAGACCAGTCAGATCAAGCACAAGTTTCTCTTTCTCTGGAAGAATTGTGTAAGTGGGTTTATATCCGTTTTCAATGTCAATTCCAGCAACGAGTTGGTTCTTGACTTGTTTCTGTTGCGGAATGTTCCGTATATGTCCCATGCAACTTGTTACTACAAAATCATAATCCAAGTTTTCAGCCTTCACGTAATCCTGCAGAATGTTGAATATTGTCTTGCATTTGCTTGGGGATTCAACAATCACAAGTTTAAATGGCCGGTCCGTTTTGGATTTCGAAGAAATGGAAAAGTCGGACGGGCCATGAACGACCAAAGACCTAGGTTTACTTTTCGATTTCACTGCTTCCAACGCATGGGAGAATCGAGGCCCGGGAGGTACAGGAGGATGTAGGCCTCGAGGGACAGAGTTGATTGCAACTCTGGCAAATCTGAAAGAAAAGACGTGACATCTCTTTGTTATCGCGAGCATTGCAAAACTGAGAAAGAATAGAATGCGACTGAATTGTGATTGAGTGCTCGCAGTTACCCGCAGAATCATGGTGTTTTGAAGCCTCGGATGTGTCAATAGCACGAGGGCGAAGAATGTTGATGGAGTTTTGAATTCGTTTGTGGTTGATGCGGATGGCAACCCAACTGATGTAAATGACTAATTCGACTAACATTACTCCGTTAGTAGTGATATCGACTCTTGGAAATTTGATGCGAGCCTCTCCCTCGAGCCTTACTCCAGCTGAACTGTGGCTCTTGAGTTGCAATATTGAGCGATAGAACGATAACCACTCGAAAACAACAAGAGCAGGGTACTGTTGTTCTACCATTTCTTTCAACAAAAACCGTTTCTCCTTTGATCGTGGCTGTTACCTACAGTATCGGTTCGCACCCTGGTGCCAGCCACCGGTACCGGTACTGGTACCTACCAGGTACCTGGTACCTGGTACCGGTAGCGTACCGCCCGTATGATAGTGTGATTTTCAACATTTACGCCTTTGTAAGTCCCGTTTCATCGGTCTCATGACAGTTTTTCTCACATAAAATATCTATAGCCATCATCAGGTTGCTATTCATCCTTCTTGAACCAAATCAATGAAACAAGAGCCAAATCTGACTTTTTAGAAGCATATCCGAGAGTATAAAAGCGAATGAAGCGAGTGTACGGACTCATTGGGGTATCGGCTTTGTTTCTGAGACAGGATGCTGTTGCGTCATCTGGATTCAACAAGCCATCCGCCAGCATTAGCCTACCATTTGATGCCAAGGGCGATGTAGAAATATCACACAATGAAGCAACCATTGAAAAACCAACAAATTCATCGATCTCAAGCCCATTGTCGGAAGATCCTTTAGACCTAATCAAACCAGAAAAACGGTCGAAAAAAGAAACGGCTGAGAAAAAGAAACCGACAACTTCCAAAACTGCACAATCATCAGGGTCATCATCATCATCATCCAAATCTTCTTCAACGCTCAGACGAATAAAGAAGGAGTACGAAGATGCTGTAAACATGGGAATATGCTATGACTGGGCCAAACAAAAGCTGGTCAAGCAGAAGAAAGGTGCAACTGTGAATGATCAAGAGTATCGGAAACTCATATGTGTTGGACCATTGGTTTCCAATCTGCGACATTGGCACTTCTCATTTCGTGGATGTGGGATTTATGAACGCGGTATATACCATGGGCGTATCATTCTACCTAAGGACTATCCAGCCTCACCACCACGAGTGCAGCTTTGGACACCCAGTGGGCGTTTCGTCCCTCAGCATGATATTTGTTTGTCTGCTTCTTCCTACCATCCAGAGTCTTGGACACCACGGTGGACGATACTGGCTATAATACAAGCACTTCGATTGCACATGCTCACCAACCCGCAAGAGATTGGCGGGAAGCTCAGCTCGCTAAATGAAACGTTGGATTATGCAAAAGAGAGTCTAAAATGGTGGGCAAAGTTCAATGCTGGCAAACATGAAATAGAAATAAATCATGAGATCTTGCTACAGCAGGAGGTCTTATCATTCCCAGAGCCTGATGGGGAAACGAGAGTCGATGAGTCCACCAATAATGTTCCAGTTGGTGAAACAACAAAAACTGACATCGAGGCAGTCGAGATCGAGCTTGAAAAGGAACCCACCAGTCCTCAAGCTTTCGAACCCAAATCTTCGAAGCGATCACAGTCAAAGAAGAAAAACCGAAAATCAAAGAAACAAGGCGAAAGGGGCAGTGCAGTCATTCACGAAACTGCCAGAATGAATGAACTTGCAACTAGCAATCCAGTTCTCGCATTATTGTCGAAAGTGATTGGCTCACCGTTTCGAATTGCCTTATTTTCGCTACTACTCTTCTTCTGGGTAGTTTCCTCTAGCACCACATAAGCTATAACAGAGTATGGTAGATGCGATGAAAATACTATAATGTTGTTGAGTTATGTGGTAATAAGAACTGTATTGACGTGTTTCTAAATCTGTTTTTTATAATTCAAAATCTATATTCTATCAGTAGTTGTTCCCTTTCCCTTAATTGTACAATGGCCAGCTTTGTTGTGCTGTTGGCACGGTAGGCATAAGGGTTCGTTGACGGACACGTCTCCCTTGGTCCTCATAGCTGTTACGTGGACAGTCCCATGGCTTGCGCTTCAAAGAAACCGGTTGAGCGGGTTCCATTTCATATGTAGAGTAGCTTGGGAAGCCGTAAGCTTCATGACACATCTTTTGTCCCTCATATGCTGCCAAGCGACGGCTTTGAACCGATCGCTTTCTCACAACATTCTTCAAATAGTGAGGGTCCTTGCTCAGTTTTTGAGCCTGGATAACCTCTTGGACAGCCTTCTTCTTTTCGCATATTCTTTCCCAAGTGTATCGCTCTAGACCGCTCTTGTCCACCTTGGATGAAACGTTGGCAGCATCAGCACGAACTGTTTTTCGGATGATGGAGAGCTCCTTGGCTTGAAACCATTGAGCATAGCAAATCTCCCGAGTCAATTTCTCGAATCGTGGTGGTGGGCTTTGTGCCATGCTTTGTTCCTTATTGACAGGTGCAAATCGCACTCTTGGCTTCTCGCAGTCGCTGTCTTCAATAAGATGTGGGGAAGCGGCATCCTCTCTCCAGCAATAAGGCTCATATGCAGTGATTGGGGCTTGTTCTCGCTCTTCAGCGTATACCTGATAATTGGTGGGGTATTGTTGGTATTGTTGGTATGGATAGTAGATGCAATGCATTGTTTTGTTTGTTTGTGTATAATGTCTATTGTGGATGATGATATGAATAATGTGATGAAAATGAGATCGTTTGATCTTGATTGTTTTTTTTCTTTTTGTGGTTGTTTTGTCGAGAATATTTCAAATCTCCAGCCCTTTGATCGATCCCACAAAACGCCCGCGCGTCGGTGGCAGCCCGAGTCACAGACGTTACCAACGAGCAAAACTTCCGTTGCAAGGAGAGAACGACTAGAATGACTGAAATTTGACTCTTCTGAATGTCAATTTCGCCACTCGGTGCACGCTGGTGCACACTACTTTTTGGTCAACGGCAGTTGGCTTTTGGCGGGACGCAATAAAATCGAAATTTGAGTTTAGTCGCAAAACTGTCCCGCCCATCAGCGACGTGCCTCACACGATTGCTTTGACGGGATCCCATGACCTTCTCAATCTGTCCCCTAAAACGGCCATCTGCTGGGTGAGAATAAGACCAGACGCTAAAATGAAAACAGTAGGACAGCCTAACGGATGACCCACTCGCTTAGCTGCTGTAGACCCTTTGTTGCTTGCTGTGAATGAAATTTCAAAGCATCTTGCCAATACACCAACTTTGTTGTACTCAAATGAGTAGCTATAGTACCTGGTACAGTACCGTTGGATGAGTCAAGAGTGCTGCATATCATACCAGCCATGTGCTATGGCTCATTTATCTGCATGCTTATTATTGTTATTATTGAGTACAAGTATATATTGTTCTGTAGCACTTTCAATTGATCTCATCTAAGATTGAAACGTAGAGTAGATGGTAACTCCCGTGGTCAAGAGTCCAATAATGGATCCCGCAATCACGAGGACCCACGAGGTAATATCGGTTTGGTCCATCGTCAATCCCATCAAACCTGGAATGACAAACCCCAACAAAGCACTGGTAGTTCCACCTAACAATCCGAACACCACAGAGATATCTGGAATCACTAGAGCAAGACCCAAGGCCAACCCTGCCAACAGTAGTGTAATCACAGCGTGTTGACCAGCTTGAAAGTCTTCAACTTCTTCCTCCGAGTATAGACTCTCTGCATTCTCGTTCGTCATGGAGGATTCTTGCGGTAGCAATTGTGGTTGTGCGCTGTCTTGATTGGCTTGTTCCAATTCAGTGTATCGTGTAATGCTGCAAGCTTCTTCGGCTTGTAGTAATTGTTGGCACTCTTGATCATCCACCGCAATACTATTGCATGGGTGCTTGCCAATCATTTGTGTGACACTGACCCGAGCTGGGAAAATGTTAAGTGGGAATGCCATGACAATGGCCAAGGCCATAGCCAAAAAGGCAATATGAAGTAGTGTTTCTTTGCTGGTCAGAGTGTAACATGACAGCATGTTTGGCATGACGCTTTCTCCAAAGTCCATCAAGGATACCAGTGAAATACTCGTGTACAAGACTCCGCACAAGCCAACCGCTAGCCAAGTCACCCATTTCATTGTTCGGACTTTGGCCTCGGGACCACCGCCCACATTCGGCAATTCATCATAAATCTGACAAACATTGACCTGACAGGAAAAGGCAAAGAATACAATCGGACAGGCCCGAAGTACTGCCAACCAACCACCCTCGGCTGGTTTGAGAAAGTCTTCCAGTGTGAAGGATGCAGATGCGTCAAGATCATATGTCTGTGCACCACCGGTAGTAGTTGTATCATCATGAGAATGTTGAATCAGGTGGACAGTAGCTGCCAACAACAGCGTCACAATGCTAGCAATTCCAACTCCACTAGCACATTGCAGACTTTGCATACGTCTCAAACAAGAGAGAGGCAACATGGCGCAGAGCCAAACAAATGACATGGCCATTCTCTTTTGGCCTGGCGACATTTCAACGACTCGTTCCACCACATCTCCGACGGCAATCACATAACCAACTGCCGTTCCTACACAAAACAGCAGAATGGAAATCTCCACTAATTTTCTAGTTCGTTTTCCCAATAGTTCTTCAACAATGCTTTCGTAGGTTGCCATTTTGTACTTGTCACAGGCAGTCACCAAGACTTGAATGGAAGCAATGGTGGCCCAGGCACTCGAAACAAGCAGAATGCTCCCGCATATCAGACCAGCCTGATACAAAGCATAGGGCAAGGCTAATATTCCAGCACCCAAGGTGGCGGAACACAGGTTGGCTACGGCCCCGGGAATGTGTGACAGTCTGCTGCTGTTCCGATCCTGGTTCGTGGACGCTGTGGAGGAGGAACCATCCGAGATTGTACTGTTGGCAAAGCTTAGAGATTGGTTGATCATTCTTTCTTCAGGCAATAATTCATTGTTTGTGTGTTCCGTGGTGGGGGTGTCATTTGTTGGTCTCGTGGTGACTGTGGTGGTGTCTTCCGGCATGCTTTTGATACTCCGTGGCTTTGATTTGAAACTACGGATTGATTGGATTGTTCCTCATTGGCTTAAATATGTGGAGAAAGAAATCAAAAGTTCAAAAACGTAACCAAATCAGAACATTGCAAAATACGATTGAAGATTCGATGATGAAATTCTTTTTCTGAGCGGTCGATTGAGTCGAACGGGAGGGTGACTAGATTGATTGAATTGATCACATCCCGCGAAATTTTTTTGGCACAGCGGCTACGGTGACTTCATGTGTGGAATGATTACCGGCTTTCTCCGTGTCGGTCACTAGTTAATCCGGATTCTAAGACTAGAGCTCTTCTCACGTAGAATTATTTTTAAGGGTCCAGTATTGTACTGTACAGTATCGTAACAGTATCATCTTCAGTATCGGATCTACTGGTACAGCACGCAAGGGAAAGGACTGTACCCCACAACATCATCATCATGGCCACTGTCACTGAAAACAGGCCTCCGAATGCTGTTGTAGAAAAGAAAGAAGGCATCACAAGTGCGAGTCACCATGATGTCTTGCTAGGTCGAGGAGGCGGAACGAACAATCACATTGGAAATAAGAACTTTCGAAAGCTTGTCAATGATCACAAGAAGCGGTACCTTGCTTGCAGCAAAGTTGACAAACCTAAAATTGCTAGGGAAGTGGTCGAGATCTGGCAAAAATTGGATCCTCCAGGACGTTTTCTACAAAAGATTTCAGGTGGGGATTCTAGGTCCAAAGAACCCGCAGTCTACGAGGAAGTCTCATTAAAAAAGGCACGAGAAAAGGCTTCTCAGTGCCTGCGAGAGCGAACTTCAGACGTTGTTCCGTATTTGAATAAGTATCAGCAGGATCAAGATAAAAAGACAGAGCCTGGAGTCGACAAGGGCGAGGGAAAAGTGAACGGTGAGACCAAAGGAAAGGTTCCTGTCAAGACTTTACCCTCTCCCGATCAAAGCACCTCAGGGGCAGTACCGAGCGAAACGGCCCAAGCGCAGCAAAAGATTGTGCAGGCTGCCCAAAGCCATCAAAGTGACCTTGGGTTACAACAACTCTACGCCCGTCAGCAACAAAACCTAAGACAAGCTTACATGTCTGGGCCTGATGGCCAGCAACAGCAGAGACTACAGCAAACAGCCATGCAACAAACGGCCATGCAATCAAATGGAATGCAGCCCATGCCACAAAATGCCATGCAACAAAATGCAATGCACATGGCTCGTCAACAAGCCTTTCATGAACAGCAAGTCCTCGAGCATCAAACAAAAATGCTTCTACAACAACAAATGGCTATGCAAGAACAATTGCTAAAAAATAATATAATGGCGCAGCAACTCATGTTGCAACGAAACGGCTATGCCATGGCAGCCGCCCAGCAGGCTGCCGCCCAACAAGGTTTGCCTCCTCCAGGAACTCCCGACGCCGCTAGACGCATGTCACTCAACACGGGATTTTCGCAACTGGGTATAAAAAATGGTGGCGTATCTCCAGGGCAGCATCACGTAGTGTCCAGCAGCAGTCCAGTTACCATGCACAGCAATAGCCCGGCTGTGCATCATGGTAATAGTCCTGCTATCTCTCATAGCAGTCCCAATGTTGTTGCAGGGCAAATGATGGTCCACAAGATGGCATCAATACCAGTTCAACCCAATCTGACTCAACTCATTCAACCACCACCAAACATGGTGCAACGGCAGAATCTGACGACTCCAGAGCACCAGCCATCGGCATCCTTTGCACCCCTGCCTGAGGAGACAAGCAATCATCATGACCATCATGACCACCATCCAATTCCGTTGGACAACAATGACACCCAAATAGACCATACTGCGATTCTTGAATACAGCGCTCACCTAGAAAAACAAGAGCACCAAAAGAAAACACAAGGAGGAGCAGAAACAGAACACAAAGAGGCAGCACCAACAACAAACACAAGGAAAAAACCGAAATCTCCTGTCGAGTCCCAGATTCCAAAAATGATCGCCACCAATTCCTCGGATGACTTGGATGCAATCAAACCAGCGGTAGTTTCCAGTTCCGATATGACCGAGAAGGACCACCACCCGAATGGATTAGCGGACCACCAAACGGACCATCTTCATGATTCTGGAAAGCTTAGTCATTTCAGTGATTACGATGGGACACTACAAGACTATCACACCCGACTGAATGATAGAGGATCCCCCCATGTTTTTGATGATGACAGTTCGGAAGAAATGCTAAAGGATCATTCGGCACTGCGTGACCATTCGGCTATCCGGGACGATTTACAATCGGAATCCTGTGATCATTCCCTTCCCCGTAAAAAGGCAGGCCGAAAGACTCGGCGTACTTCCAAAAGCTCAGTCATGTCCATGTCGATTGGGAGTTTGTCGGGGATGGATTACTCGGCAGACGAACTTCGTGATCACAAAATGCATTCCAGTCGATCCTTTGGTTCGAATCGGTCGCTGATGAGCGAGTTGACGGATTATCAGGATCTCATTCTATAGGCTAAGCAGCTACCTACAAGTTTGGGGACGTCATAGATAGCATGTAGACAATCGTTTTTTACAAATTCACTAAAAGTTACTCAACTTTACTCTCAAATGTTTTTTTCTGAAAAAAGGGAGAAAGTACTATTCTAGCTTTTCCCATGCCTCAGAGACGATGATAACTGGAATTTTGATAAAAATACGAGCACCCATTATAAAAGGCAAAAAAATGAGCCAAATGGAGATCGAATCTGCATTGAAAAGCATAGAAAAAACAATTACCAGGATCTACAAACATAAAACTGTGGAGGAGAAATCAAAACAGCAAATACGCCGTTTGTTGAATCATGCACGGCATTTGTTGAACGAGCTTCATGTAAGACGGCAATCATTGGGAGCAATGGTCCAATGGTTTCGCATCGAGTGGAAACGAATCGAGCCAAGACTTGTCGATTCGCCACTCCGTGTCCTCAAACATTCAATGGAAAACATGTTGAGAATGTCGGATGGTCTGATATTTCTCACGAGTGGCGAGTGTCGTCATCCATACGATGTAGAAGAAGCTCGAAAAACAAAATACCGATCCAAGCTCTCCACTTTGAAAGAACGCGGTGATGGATATACATGTCTTTACAAGTCGGATGCCATTTATTCTGGTTTTGGCTGGGACGAGTTTGCAAACGAAACTGTTGGGATTCAAGCAAGACTGATATCGATTCTGAAGCAGTATATGAAGTCGCCATGGGATTATTTGGAGCGCAAAGGAGCCACAGAATTGTTGGAATCCCTCTTGGGGCAGCACGAACTTGCTGTAAAGGAACTACAACAAGAGGTACAAAATTTGAAAAATATTATTTTGCAAGATATCAAGTTAAGGCTAAAACCAAAGAAGCTTTGCTTTGCAACACAGGACAAGATGGAGCGACTGTTTGTTGCCTACGGAAAGCAAACCATCAGTCTCGAGCGAAGGGCTGACAACTTCCAGCTCGAGAAGGATTCTGTTCTTCCCGCTAGCTACGACACAATTGGTGACTGGAAGCGATACGAACTAAGCCTTTCTGCAAATGAATCTTGTAAACAAATCAAGAAACGCAGAATGGTGATTCAAGATACGGATAGCGACAGCGACAGTGTTGCAGCTCCACAGAGACGAAAAAAGCGTCTCGAAACACAGACTTCAAACCAGAATGCCACAGGATTGAAGGTTAAGGTTAAGACAACAACGGCTCAAGCGGAGAAGGAAGATTCTGTCCATGCAATCAAAGCCCAAATGGGGGTGGATGCTGCCGGCCTTGAGACATCAAGGGAAGAACTGGAGCATGAAATTGTTGGAGAACGTGATTCATCGAATGAATTAGAGGAAAAGAATGAAAGCCTTGGCAAAGTTCTCCAACGAGTCCTCGCAAGACAAGACCGTGACGATGACGAAGTCTGG
This sequence comes from Cylindrotheca closterium, assembly GCA_933822405.4. Classification (NCBI taxonomy): domain Eukaryota; phylum Bacillariophyta; class Bacillariophyceae; order Bacillariales; family Bacillariaceae; genus Cylindrotheca; species Cylindrotheca closterium. The sequence continues at coordinate 104,363 of CAKOGP040001980.1, forward strand.
GATGCCAGAGAGTGTCTTCGGCAGTCACACATGGAGTTGGGGAACGAATACCTCTGGTCCAAACGAGACTTTCCAAAGGCCCAGGAGAGCTTTCAACAAGCTCAGAGGCTGGTGAAGGATCAACAGGATTCCCACAATCGAGTTGTCCTTACCAGCAATGACGATACTCCTGAGTCACATGTGATCGGACGCAATCTTCTTTTCCTTCTTGCTCAGGCAAGTCTCAATGGTGGAATTTGTCATGTAGAGCGTGGATTGGTCAACAACAATAAAATCCCCAAGGGGATAGTGAATTCGGCACTCAAGGAGTTTTACGTTGTGCAAAGCATAACAGCTGATTTGCGGCAGCAAGCTCTGGAAGACGAACAAGCTTCTAGAATTCACTCATCTCACTGGAACGAGTGTCATGAGGATTCGCTTCGTGCTACCCAGCTCGAATCATTGTCTCACCGCTGGATAGGTGTATGTCTATGGAACGCATCGCGAGAAACAGACGCCATTGAGAGCCTACAGAAAGCATCTTCATTCTTCAAAATCAACGGTGAACCAAGAAGCGAGTTGATCCCTTCCATTTTGGAGGTCGCAGCAGAATGTATCTTTGCATGCTGCGCTCTTTCAGACCTGGTATGCTCTGCAATGGAAAAGTTGCCGCGTAACTCTTTGATCAAGGGCGACCACTACATTGTCATAGTGGAACGAGCATTGAGACGATATGCTGAAATTGTCGGTAAATTTGAACGCTATCCACGAGGGGATGCAATTAGCGAATCATTCCAAGCCTTTCGAGAATCCAATAACATCAAAACATCAGAAGCAGTGCTCAACCATATCGCACAAGTCAGAGGTTGGTGGAAGAAAAAGAAGAGTCAACCTACAAGCTTAATGGCAAAGGATTCTGCCAGCAAAGTGAAATCCACCCTGCCTAGATTTGACGTCTTTTCATCTGGCTTGACGTCTTCAAACAATCACCACTCAACCGCTCATATTACTCTCTCCAGCGGCCGTCGTCTACAACAAAGAAGAGGCGTCTCTAAACCTGATTCTAATCCTGCAACAGCATTTTCTGCTTTGCCTGGGGAAACCGAAACTGCCCAACAAATGCAATTTCGAAAATGGGGTGATCAGTTGTTGTCTAGTCATAGCGATCCGACTGCTGGTGACTCTATACCTCAGCTTGTTTACCCATCCATTGCTCCTCCAATTCCGGAAGACCTTAGAGCGCTAATTCAAGGGTAGACACTGCCAAGCATGCTTCTGAGAATGCGTGCAATCGACGCTTTCACGATACATACGAACGTGCGTAGTGTTGAAAAGAAAGTTCGTCAAGGAAATGCTCCAGACTGGAACAAGAAAACCCCAGAGCCTTAGAAATGGAAAAGAGGTTATGTCATGAGAGACAAGTAAGGCATGAACCTGGCATTAAGCACTTGAGATTATTCAGTCATGGTGTCACGCTGGAAGCAGCACTCATGCATCGGATTGACGCTTGTGACGGAATTCGCTTGGTGCCTATCATACTTTTAATATTCTTATTTTTACTGAAACACTATTGTAATACCTATTGCGAGTTTACAGCTTGTTTTCATGACAATTAAAGTTTGGATGTACTATACGGTGCAACCTACATAGTGCCTATCCATGATCTGGCCACTCGTGAATCAATCCCTTTGATGACCCCGCCCCTCTTTGTAGAAACGGAGTGGCTTTGCCCCCATTTTAAAACAATTCCACAACGTTGATTTCCGCGTGTCTATTTGTAGTGCGGTAGCCACATTGCACTTACTAACTTTGCAAACGTTCAAATCATACTGAATCTCAATGCTGATTTGACACAATGTACAGTTTTTACCGCGTTATGGAAATATCAATCTGCGGCATTTACACTTATTTTTGAAGCGTAGATTTCGTACTGTGACAATAAGTCATACCGTTATTTTTGGGGAGTGGCCAATTCTGCCGAAGCAGAAGTGCTGTACGTAGCTTTCCTACTAGTCCTTCGCAATCGTTTTTGGATACGAAACTGATTGGACAAACAGAATGTGAACAACGATCATAGATCGGAAAAAGTCGGCATCTTAGCACCATGAGGCACCTCCAAAGTGCTTTCAAAGATGCCAAAGCACAATTGCATGTCCCGAGGACCAACATACATCAACGGTAATGTGTCAGTAGCTTTCTCGTTGCGAAGCAACACCGTGTTTTCGAAGCAAACAAGCTAAATGTTTCGAAAGCCAATGAATTCTTCTGAATAGTTTCTCGTTGTTGTAAGTTATTTCGTCTGTCTATTGTAACTCTGCATTGCAAAGGGGCTCGATCCCATCAGGAAGTGACATGTAACTCGCTCATTGTTTGCTGTCGGTTTTGTCCTTCATTTATCCCAAAGATGGCTCACTTTCGTTGTGAGGCGCTACAACTTTTCGGGACCATGGCCATTATTGCTCTACTTGGATCACAGGCTCTACAGAGTGGAAACTACTCGAGAAGCTTGATTACAACTTGATCTTTAACATTACTACATATAGAGACGGTTCAGCACCATCAACATTTGACACAAAACAGACCTCCAAATCTTCGCGATTGTGGCATGGGCAAGTCAACTCATATACATCAAAGAGATGATCTTGCGAAAACAAATATAACACACAATATCGTCCCACTAAGCGGTAGCTCGACATCGCCAGTGGGAACGACTAATTCCCTATGCCCTCCGCACTGAGGGCAACCCAATATGAGATCGTGAATTCTCCTTCGCTTCTGTGCTAATCCCAGCATCATCGCCAAAGCAACTGTACGAGCAAGAAGGTTTGTCCTTCGATCGCAAGTGAGCTCGAATCACTGAAGAGTTGCGGCGATAAAGATTCTGAAGCCCTGGCATCAAGAGTTGTTGTTCAAAGCTTGAGAAAGGGGCTGGGCTCGCATACACGATTGGAGCAGAGTTCGGAGCCAAATGCGCTGTCTTGGTGTTGGCAGGCTGTTCTCCTTTTTTGCCATGCCGAGGTGTGGAATGCTTCTCCGTCACTTTTTTGGAAGGACGAGTCGATTCTTGAGGATGAAAATTGGCACAAACATCTCCCATCGGACACGAGTGGTTGCTGCTTGAGGGGCAAACCTTGGACTTGTAAATGTTGGGATGGTACATCATTTCTTCATTCGAATGAGCCTTGTCACACTGCAACCCATGTGGACACTTGTTCAAATATAAAGCACCCAGCTTTGGATCAGCGATCTTGCTAACATGTTGACACATCTCGTTCTGGTACGGAAATTGATATGGATTGCGGCGAAGCCACCCTCCGTTGACATCGACATGAGCAAATCCACAAAGTGAGTGGTCATGGTCATATCGCTTGCAGCACCAACTTGTTCGGAATTTTCCTGCTTCTTCGGGAGACATCCTTCCAAACACATCTTGACCAGAAGCTGAATCTTGAGGAGTCATTGGAATGCCAATCTTGCCCAAGAGGTAGTTTCCATTGCCAGCTTCTCGACCAAAGAATGATCTCCATTCTGATGCTGTTAACTGCAAATGAGCGGCATTTGCAGTGTCTCGAATGAATTCATTGTGGCATCTAAATACATCTTCGGCTGATCGCACATTCTCATTGAAACAAAGCAAGACTGCCCTCTTGGATTCGTGATCATGATGATCACCCAAGTGCGGTGGACTCTTGGGGGCTTCAGTGCTTGAGAGCTTCGGGGAGGACTTTGGCGTGTATTCGCCAGCCGTGTGTTGCTTTTCATCGACATCGTGCAGTGCTGCATGGATGACAGTATCTCGGTCAACAGTAACATCGTTCCACAATCGCGACAGATACCTGAGCATAAAAGAGTCATCTTTCACACTGGATGCAAATCCGTTGCGGAAATAGTCACCCTTCTCTTCCGTTCCATCAGCTCTTGGAATTATATAATGAAAACACGAGTTGAGAATGATCTGCATGCACCGATTCACTCTGGTCCGGGTGATTATTCCGCCTTCTATTTTGCTTGCAACACAGGCATGGACTCCTGACTGCAGCTGTTGGCGCGAAAAGAAACCGAATCCCATTGCTAGTTCTCTACCAACGAGCCACGTAATCAAAGCTACCGCTCGAGATGTGTCTGGTTCAAACAAACAAGCCTTTTTCCTGAGAAGTGTTTTCAGAACTTCAGCATTTGACCTTTGAGGATTTGATGTTTGTTGATGTGGGCTTGTCGGTGTACTCTTGGGGCCTGTTGATGATTGACCTTGCTGTCGAGGTCCCCTAAAATTTCTTGGAGGAGTCATGGCACGCTGACTATGGGAGCCAGCTTGTCTAGTTGGGCTGAGACCTCGTCTTCCTTGTGGTTGTTGCTGCTGATGGTACGGAACATAACCTTGCTGTCCATATTGCTGCGGTTGTCGCACTTCAATTTCTAAAGGCCTTCTTCGATTCTGTTGTTCATATTGCCCGTCAGACTTGAATGGTTGCTGATGCACAGGTTGATTCCATCCACTAGGAGCAGCATTTGGAAGTTGATTTCGAAAGCTTGCAACTCTTTGTTGATTCTGCGGAATTCTATTAGGTCCTCCGTAAGATCGTTGTCCTTGTTGCGACGCTTGGTGCCATGGGTTGTTAATATCTGTTGATCTTGGCATCGGAAGTCCACCCAGCAGCAAACCTTCTTCTCCGAAAGAGCTACCTGAGTGGTTCCTTCTATGTCCTGGTTGAAGCAAGTGCGGAAGCACAGTATCATCTAGCTTGTAATCTGTCATCAAGGACGCGTCATCTGTTGACGGTGCCGTCGATACAGTGGAGGGCGTTCCAATAACATTTCTTGTGGCAGCGTAATCACTTGAATCGTGCATGGGAGTTAACCTTCCCGGAGACGCTGCCATCCCTTCTTGAGTGCTTGTTGCGGGTTCCTCGGTCCCTTCCTTGAGCGCGTGCAAGTTCTCTACGATATGTTGTTCCTTGTCTCTACCCTGTACAGTTGTCCAGTGTTGATTACTTGGTCTTGTTGCAGTCCCCATCTGTTGGTGATTGCGACTACGGTCTAGCAGATTGTATGATGAGGATAAACCCAACGCTATTTCTGCTGCTGTCACTCTGTGGGATTGAATTGTTGCGGTATTATTCGTTGTGCTTGTTGCGCTACAAATATGTTCTTCGTTAGTTCCAGTCGCCCAATTGATGATGTTTCTTGAAGCAGCAAGTTCCTCTTCTTTGCTTTTCCACTGATTTCTAAGGTTAACCGGAGTCGTGGTTTTGATTTTGATTGACCCTGACACGATTTGAAAATGCCACGCGTAGAAGCCAGTAAACTAGTTTTCCAACGTGACCTTCTTGTCTTCACGTTTGATATTGTTGCCTAACTCTTGTTTGTTGCGTTTGGCTACTACGGTAGTATTGGTTTGGTCTGCCTTTTGCGGGAGCAGTTGATGCGTCTCGTGTCAGCGGGTGGATGAGATGGGTGTTCTCCGAATTCTCGCGTAGGATTGGTAGCTTTTCTACGCAAACTTGAGCTCTACGAACGCTGAGGTGGAATTTCGACCTGCCTTTCTTCCCACGATTGAGGAATCACTAAATGGACTTTTCCAATAAAACACAAACCGCGACAAGTGGAATATGTGTCTTGGAAAGGTACTCAACACGTTCGACCTCTCAATCGTGTTATATGAAATGTTGGCTGAATGAATGATGGTTCATCGAAGGTTCATGGAAGGTTCATGGATGTTGGTTCCACAAGGGAGAGATCGTCTCTCCAGCGGTGTCACTCAACGACGAAACCCAACGGAAAGTCGCGCGCGTCGAACCGTTGACAATCAAAATTTCCTAATTGGAAGACGAATTGGCGAAAGCAACAAAAATGGTCTACCTATTTTGACAACAATCAACCCAAGGAAATGTATGTCTTATAAACTAATTGATGGACGATTACATGCAATGTAACGGTTGATCCTATTTTTACGTCTCTTCGGACTGTTTCCATCTTGTCCTTCCATTATCTTCTCATACCGGTACACTCACTACCTGGTATAGTATGGATGCTCTGTTCACAGAAATCCATCGAAGCACCACCAACTTTTCCACAAAAACCGTTGAATTTGATCAAAAGTACCGGTACAGTACTACTCTAGAACTTACGGCAAATAGGATGATAAAGCCGCCGGTGTCTTTGTGCATTTTTCATTCACTATACAGACATGAGGATGACATTCAACAATGAACGATAGTGATACCGCGCGCACAGCCAAATTGTTTCACGTGTACCCAATCAGGTTATGAGCTCACACCAGCAATTCAGACAGACAGATAGAAAAGCTAAAAACTGTTTTGCGATGACGTTGTTTTTGGATGACGTTATGGAGCTCTCGCCCCTAATCAGGAAAACCGAACGCCACGTAAAAAGTGTTTCGTGTTTTCGAAGATTACTTTGCTTCTTGTTGTGGACAGCAACAAGAAAAAAACAGCTGGCAGCGACGCAACACAAGATACCAGTTACCAATCGTAATAATCGAAGAGAAAGACCTCAAAGGCAACCCAAAGCACCCAGGAATAGTATTACAACCGCATTGAAACCCCCAAGAAAATGACTAGCAATAGTAATGCCAAAGTAGGCATTGCAAACGGAAAATCAGAGCTTTTGCAGGGAGGAGTTTCATCCTCTTCTGACCTCTATGACGTGTCTTCCTTTGACCCTTTGCAAGCTAATGCACAACAACTCACTGCCTCTGCTGGATTGATGAACGCGCTTACAGCTCAACAACGATCATCAGTTGGTGGTGAAGGCAACAAAATGTCTCATCCGGGTTCAACCGATGCAAGGAGCCATGTTGCTCTGCAACATCAATTGCAGCAGCCTCCTCAGGGATACAATCCTTTGCAATCATTACCACAGCATGCCAACTCGCATCAATTGCAATCATTACCGCAGCATGCCAACGCTCATCAATTGCAATCGTTACCACAGCATGCTAACGCGCAAGCAACCGCAGCTACACCGCATCCTTACATGCTGCTGAATCATGGTACAAATCCCTTGCAGCAATTGCAACCCATTGCGAGCACCGCAGCTGGAGTGAATCCAACCACCGTGGTCTCGCAGGGATTTTACTTGCCAGGTTCAACAATGCCAATCACTACCAACTTTCCAGCTCAAGTCTTGCCTGGGACCAATCAGCACTTGAATGGAATGCTTCATCATCAGCCAGCATTCTTGCAGCATTTAAATCCTGCAGGAAAGCGGGAAACTCAAGAATTTCAACAGGAATCGAGAAAGAAGCATCGAGGTCTCCAACCGTCTGTGGTTTCTGTGACTACCATGGGATCCAATGGAACCAACCAGGTCACGAGCAGCAGTAGCCCACCAGCTGACACTGATAACGAACAAGACATTGACACATCCAATATGACCCCTGCTCAACGCCGGCGACACGAGCGGAATCTTAGAGAACAGCAACGATCTTCAAAGATTAGTCAGCAAGTTAAAGAATTGAGAGACCTGTTGTCCGATTCCAATGTGCCGTTCAAGCCCAACAAGTACTCGATCTTGTTGAATGTGGTTGATTACATCAAGCAACTACAGGGGCGAGCCATCATGCTGGATGCTGAGCACAAAAAGTTGATTACGACGATACGTAGAACTAATGAGATTGTTCAATCCGGAAACACCCCCAGCTCGGCTGATGAAACGGATGCTACCAATTTGACTGGCAATAGCTCATCTGACCCTGGGAGCGAGAACGAAATGGTCTTTGTACAAGGATTGAATTACAAGTCAGTCTTTCAACAGAGCCCAGCCGCACTAGGTGTGGCAGCCCTAGATGGGATTTTGCTAGATTGCAATGAAGAGTTTGAGCTGCTTCTTGGGTTCCCACGGGATGATCTACTGAACAACAATCTATTTAATCTGGTACAGAATCACGAGGAAATGTATCGGGCCATGTCTAAGATGCTAGGTCCAACGGACCAAGCACCATTGGGCCTGGGCCGAAATAGTCCATCTTCGGCAGCAGCAACTCCCGCCTTTTGGACTGGGCCGGTTGTTTCCAAGCGGGACAACATCAAAGTAAGTTGATCTCATCCATGGAAATCTTCTTTTGATTCTTGTTTGACTAATTATTGGTCTTCTTTTTCTGTTTCACCCTTCAGCTTACCATGAATGTGACTTTAACCGTTGGTAATGATGGGGCTCCCAAGTTCTTCACTTGCTCTGTTACTAGAGCTTAAACTATCAATAAATGCACACTTCACTCTTCAGGTTTGCGATTCTTTCCGAAGAATGCTTAGCCTACCATCAAGGTGCTTCATAACTTTGTGGTCTACTACTGCAAAGAAGTTAGCTATAATGGGATCGTAGCTATTGCCTTAACTGAATACATTTATATCCAAAGTCTTCTTTTTCACCCTTCAACTTGCAATCAATGTAGCCTTAACTGGAAATGATTGGGCTACCATGTAATTCACTAGTTCTGTTGCCGGAGCTAAGCATTGCAATACTTCACTCCTTAGCTTTGCAGTTCTTACCGAAGAATACTTAGTTTCCATCAAGGTTCTTAATAACTTTGTGGTCTACTAAACTGCCAAGAAGTTAGCTATAATTGGATCGTAGATTTGCCTTAAAACTGAATAAATTTTTATTAAAAAATCAGAAGTCTTCTTATTTTCAACCTTCAACTTGCAATCAATGTAGCCTTGACCATTGAAAAAGATGGGGCTCCCAAGTTCTTCACTTGCTCTGTTCAGCTTCCCAGGAATATAATCTTGACCGCTGCAAATGATTGGGCTCCCATGTTCTTCTTCACTAGCTCTGTTGCCAGAGCTAACTATCAATGCAACACTTCACTCCGTGGCTTTGCAATTCTTACAGAAGAATGCTGAACCTGTACCCAGGAGCTGAACTCTGTGGTCTGCTAGACTGCCAAGAAGTTGGCTATCATGACATCGGACCTATTGCTTTCTAGCTGAACACAGTGATCAAAAGTCTTTCGATGGTTTAAAATATTTTTTACAAGTAGGCGAACAAAACTGGTTTGGATCGAAAAGTTTTCAAAATTTTGAATAAAAAAAAGGTCGTCTTGCTTGATGCATTCACCCCTTACATCTTTTTCTTCTTGGAGAATGGTTCCATGTTTGGTTCCATGTCATCACTTGTCAAGTATGGTTGCTGTAGGTTCCCCCCTGACAGGCTGGAAGGAGAGTTCAATCGCTGCTTGAGGCCCTCATACGAGTCCAAAGACGCTGGAGACTTCCAGTGGGTTGGCGCACTCACTTCGAGCACTTGAACTAGCCAGGTGTTGACTTTTTCACCATCTTCGCTTCCATCGGGACGTTCCAAGAGGAGCTGGTTCCACCTGGACTCCTGGTCGAGTGGACTTGGTGTAGCACGAGGGAATGGGCCGGGAGCACGAGGATTATTGGGAGCACTGGTGGAAATGACCTTGGAAAGCCATCCCGGAGTCAGCATCATGTTGGAAGGTCTTTCAGTAAGCAGATTGGCCCACTGGCGCTGCTGGGTGTTTGACAGTGGTTCTTCTCTTGGCCTTTTTTTATTTGCGTTGGCGGCGTCAATCAAAGATTGCAGATTCGACCTCGGTGAGATGGTCGACTCAGAGTTGCCAAACAGAGTTGCCTTAGTTTGTTGCTGAGCGGTCGGTGGTGATGGTGGAGCCGAGGTGGTGGAGGCTGGGAGGCACACAGGGCCACCGGTACTTGCGGGTAGCAGCGGTATGATCGGTAGAGGTGCACTTGTATTTTTCTTTTCGTTTTCAGCTAGATCAGCGTGAAGGTGACGAGAACGAAAATTTTGCTTGGTGACAGGTTTCTTGCAATAGTAGCAGTAGCGAAATTTAACACCCGCGGTACGGCAAGTGGGGTGAGAACATAGGAGATGCAAGCCATGAACTGCATCCGTGGGGATCTCCAAATATGAGGTCTGCAAAAAACAAAAATAGTGAGGATAAATAATCCTTTCAGTGTTCAAAAGTACCAGGTATAGTTGCAAGTATCTTACCAGAGCATTGTGATCAGTAGACATGCCACGAGCCTGGCAGGGAACACGAGTACAAGCTGCTTGTTGGAAACGAGCTTGATGATTGCTGTTGTTTGTTTGTGTATTGCTTGCCATTGAAAGCATAGTACGGTTAGCATAATTTGGTCCAACAGCCATTCCCTGAGCACTTTCCTCACCAAGATTCGTTCCCAAGAACTGTTGGTTAGTGTTGGGGAGGTTGTAGTTCATCATCATGGATCGCTGACTCATGATTTGTGAAGCCAGCGACGAAAGGAGTTGCTCCTGTAAGTTTATAGTGCTAGCATCTTGGTTATTTTGCTGAAGCGGGACCTGTACTGCCCTTGCCTCTGAGAAAGGCGTTCGACGATTGTTATGAGCCTGATACTGCGAAAAGTCCCCAAACATGTGACCGGCAGTCGTATCGCTTCCTTCCGAGAGTTTCCTCTCTAAATTATTTTGCTGGCTTTGATGATGGCCGAGACTAGGAGGACAACCCAAAGGATTAGGACTGTTTACATTGATTCTGTCTCCATGAGCGCCATAAGGCTTCATTGAAACACACTCCAGCATCTACAACTACACAAAATACAATCAGGCGAGACTTCTTTTCTTCGCTAGATGTATTCAACTTTGTCACCCTTACTGGCGCTATCTCTTGGTTTTAATGGGCACTGCTAAAACTTGATACAAGCGATAGCCACGAAATTCAAAAATGTGGCAATCAACGGATCCAGAACAGTTGCTGTTATAGTTGTGGAGTGTGTAGGTACATAGCTTTGGTTTCGAAGTTCACTATCTACTTGACCCTTTGTGTCGTAATTGCCGGAACCATTTTGTCCGTTATGTAGAAAATCGAAAGGTTCGGCTTTAGTAAGTCCGACCATTAAGTGATTTGTCAAACTTCCGGCAACTTTTTACTCTAAGGACGCCCGGCGGGTTCGACTGAGACATTAGTTTTTTTTCGGAGTGTCGATGATTCCGGATGTTGAAGCCGTTACAGTGACGCTAAAGCCTTTTGATATCAATGCTGCGAGAAGCATTTCAACACTCCGCAAAGCGTCATCACTGTTTGAAACGGCGCTGTCTGAGGTGTGCATACGCTTGCAATTGTTTCCTCCAACATGCCAGCAACATGATTGCAATTTGCTAGACAGCCAACTCGGTTTCGAGCACGACGACCGGGGGCTTTCCATGCCTAAAGGATAACGGGGATTTCCCATGCTACAATGATGGCAACGACTCACCCATTGCTATCTAAGCTCTGTGTTGGATGCCATGATATGCATTATTGATGAACTGATTGGCATCTCGCTCCCCATATGTCTATCTGTAAGCTTGTTGTTCAGCAGCACCCAACAAGGTACATCCACATGATTGAGCATCAGAAAACATGGGTCATCGCGCGTCGGACGAGAGAGAAAATCAATCAATGCGTTCCCTTCTTCTCAAGAAGTATGGACGATGTCGAATTGATTGGCCAGAAAGGATCTGATTGATTCATTCATTCATTCTCCACCATTGGTGTTTCATTGGTGGGGACGCAACAGGAGGCAGACTGGACAGACGACAATACACCGCGCGTTTGGTGTTAACCAAATGGCATTTGTTTGATGATGTGATTATGATGGTCATTGTAGCGCCGGTGGATCCGAATGTTGTCTTGCAAGCCAGAGCCGGAGCCACAATGCTGTAAGGTCGATGTGAGGGAGCGAGATTTTATTGGACAGGTAGCTAGTAGCTGTATCAGCAGAAACTATGAGCCAATAGCCAAACAGTTGTGTTGAAGTCTCATGGGTCAAAATGTGCTATCAATCGCGTGGAATGAATGCATGAATGAATGAATGAACGAATGAATGAATCAACCAATCAAAGAATCGCGTTGATGCGAATTTTTTCAATCAGCAGGAAAGAAGATGTTCTAGAAAGGAGAGTGGTGCATATGTCAAGTCAGGTAGAAAAAGAAGTTGACAGATTTTAAAAAGCGTCAGATGTAATCACAGCGCGACACTATGCCTCATCACCAAGCATCATTTTGGAAGGTATAGAATCAATATGATACCACTTCTTCTTTTAGTAGCTATCTTCTTAAAAGTACTACCAGTAGATCCTCCTACAGTAACATCATTCGTATCTTGTTTTTTGAGTTAATAAAAAAGTTCAAAGATTTGAAAAGGCAGTAGTGCAGTCATTTCCTCTTCTCCCTATTTCCAAGACCATCACTGGTTGCCGGAGAGAAATCATTGTTCAAGCAAGATCAGAATTCACCATTTCTCCAGTCGTGAAAGAGTACTCGTACTCGTACTGTACCAACGATAGACTGTACCAGGTACCTGGTAGTGTGTACCTAGTATTTTGCTACAGGACTTTACAGAAGTGGAAAAAGGAACTCTCAAAAAACTGACTCAAAAACTGACAACTTGGTTTCTCTAAATCTTTCGACATTCTGCGGGAACACTGACACAATCAAAAGAGCGAATCAACCGTCGTTCGACCGAACTCGATTGTGGTCGTGATCGACGGTGGTGAAACATGCTTCTTCAATTAATGAAGTCTGGACAAAAGCTTACGTGGCAGGTTCTTGTTGCAGTTGGATCTCATGTCTCTTAAACTTACACTTAACGTGAAAGGTGGGTCGTTAAATCATTCCTGCAGCTATTTTTATGAACAACCAATCACGTCACACTTAGCCATATGGCATGATGAAACCACAACTATAGCAACCTCCCGTAACCAGGTACGACAGACACTCTGGTACCTCCTCTGATCTTCACCAGCAGCGAGAGGCGTCCGCAGCTGCAGGAACGAGTGAAACCCAAACAAAAAGTAGATTAAACACGGAAGACGATGAATACAAGCAACAACGACAGCGACACGACGATACTAGGAAAACCAGTTTATAACGACGTTAGTGATGGAAATCAGTCAGCAAACAGAATGATGTTCGATAAGAGTAACGAAGGATCCATTGATGATCTCAACTTCAATGAGTCACTCGATGCGTTTCTGTACAGCGAGAATCTCACTGACGTAACAACCCCGATGCAACACGAGTTGACGGTTTCGGATGGTATGAACAACCTAAGAAATTATTCAATGGACACGACTAGCGTGCCTGGAATGATGACAGGGGAGGAAGCGGTGAACCCCACTTCCACTACCACTGCAACAGCCCGTGCGCCGGATAACACCGCTAGCAGCACCGTGTATCCCACGCTCGCAAGCATACCTTACAATATTGCTCTGCCTGGTCAGTCGGCTGCCCAAGGATCTTACAACCAAAGAAACGCTGCTTCTTTCTCTCCAACACCTCTCGCTCCTCAATCGGTTGCTTTGGCTCCTCAGCAGCAGTATTCCTCTGCTGTAGCCTTTTCCAATCCACCAGCTACGACTGCAGCACCTGATCAGAACCACCAGCAAGAACAACAACAACAACACAACGGACAGCCATCGAACAAACGAAAGGCGGCAAAGAGCAGTACCACTGCAAGACCGAAACGAATGCGTGGGGATGCCACTGCGGTCTCGGAAGATGATGATGAGAGACACAAACGAAGACAGGGTCGAAATGTAAGAGAGCAACAGCGATCACAGAGAATTACGCAGCAAATAGATCACCTTCGCGAGGTTCTATCAGGCGCGAATATTGCCTTCAAACCAGACAAGTACTCGACTCTGGTGACGGTTGCGGATTACATTAAACAACTTCAAGCCAAGTCTGCTGCTCTGGATGCGGAGCATGGAAAGCTACTCAGTACTATCTCAAAGACAAATAAAATTGTCAATAATCAATACTTGCCAGCTTCCACGACGGGTGAAAACCCACCTGGAGATATGATTGATGGTGCGAGCCTTGGGGATGCGAACGGCCATGCCAACGAATCACCATCATCCTCGGAAGGCGTGTTAGTACCCAATATTGATTATCGAAGCGTCTTTGCATCTTGTGGAGTCCCACTCGCTGTAGCCAGCATTGATGGTCGCTTCCTAGATTGCAATGCCGAGTTTCTCAAGGTTATAGGGTACTCGAAAGGAGAATTGCTCCCCTGTCATCACCTCACCTCGGTCCCAGACGAGGTGCCTTCCGAACTCTCTACCGAACAAGACACGGACGCCAACAAGAATTTATCACTATTCAACTTGTTGCATAGAGATCACATGGAAGCAGTATTTCTGGCCATGAGTGAAATGCTCAAGAGACCAGCCAAGACTACTATTGCAATCACCACCAAGCCATTGCCTGGACAAGACTGTTGGGCAGGCTACGTCTATTTGACCCGACTCCCTGAAACAAAGGTGCGAATCGATTTTGCGTTTTAAAGTTTTTCAATTTTTCGTTTGGTTCCTTGCGCTAACCTTTCTTCTCTATTTCTTTCTTGACTTTTTACGTTGCAGATGCGAATGAATGTTTCTTTGGTCCGAGGCAGTCAAGGAGGGGCCAAGTTCTTTGACTGTTCGCTCTTGCCTGTTCCCAGTAGTGGATGAGCAATGAGATTGCACACAAATTTTGGGAATGCATGGAAGGAAAAGTGCGCATTCGCTGTCTGGTGACGATGAGGAGCCCAAAGTTCTGTGGCAGCCATCGTTCACCATTCGTTTGCGCAAAAGAGCCAAAAATTCACGAGCTCGCAAAAAGATCAATTCACATCATATCTGATGAACATTAGAAGGAGAAAATAAACGAGTCAACCAAGTAATCATGGAACATGATTCTGAGAATTCTCAAGGGATCGAAAGCCTAAGAGTGGCGACACTTGATGGTGCAATCTGTTTACAATGTTTTGTGCAGACTGTATATCGTACTTGAATGTTCATCAATTTAGAATATAATGTATTATAAATGATTTGTCAGTGATGAAATGATTGCTGTTACCGTTTCCGTTTTAGGTACGGTCTATTCTAATAAATTTGTTCGTTTATTTATTTTCCAAACCTCCGTATTCTGCCCTGGGCATAGCTTCGAATGACGCGCATCAGATCCTCTTTTTCAACGGCGGGCCAAGGCTTGTCTAGAAAGAACATTTCGGTATAGGCCAATTGCCAGAGTAGAAAGTTGCTGATTCGGACTTCTCCAGATGTTCGTATCAACACATCCGGATCGCCCGAGTGACACGTCAAGAGACGGCTTTGAAACAATTCTTCGTCAATGGAATCTACATCAATGGTTCGTTTCTCAATGTCTCTAGCAATGGATTTAGTAGCTTCCACAATCTCCCCACGACTACCGTAACTAAGGCAAATGTTCATCGTCAATCCAGTGCAGTGCCGAGTCTCGTCAACCATTCGTTTAATCCCTTGCTTGACATGCTTTGGGATCTGAGAAGAAACGTTCGTGAGGAATCAATGCAAATTTCAAACACGTATCATCAGCATTAGGTTCCTTTCGTACCCTTGTAGAGTCTGTGGACAGAACGATAATCCTAATGTTCCGCTCCAGAGCTTCGACTCTCAATTCGTCACAGTACTTTGCGAAAATTGCCATCAACGAGGCCACTTCCGACGGATCTCGGCTCCAGTTTTCCGTCGAAAAGGCATAGACTGTCAGGACTGACACATGTTCGGCAATACACCATTTGGCGAATTCTACAAGCTTGGAGCTTCCATCCCAATGCCCCTTTGAAACGCTCCCATACTTTTCCCTACCGTATCTCCTGTTTCCGTCCATGATAACAGCCACATGTTGAGGAACCTTGCAACGATCCACGCCGCTTTCTGAATGGGTGCCGTTGTCACTCTTCAGACCGGCTCGTACTAAGTGTTCGCGGGTTTCGGAAACAATTGACGGGTGCACCTCAGAGGATGTTGCTTTCTTCGGTTGTTCCTTCTTGACAGCTGATTGCACGCTAGGAGTATAAGATTCCCCAGTGGTGAACATAAATAGATGCGAAACCATCCCTAGTGCATGCACGGTAGTCCATGAAATCCAATCAGTAGCTACCTTTTTCCTGCGTGTCGTACCCTTGCTTTTAAGGTCTGTTGTTGTCTGACAACCCATGACATAACCAATGCAGATGCCAACAAGCAATGGTGCGAGACACAGAAGAAAAGGCCGACCATGATATGATCGCGCCATCTTCAGCAATATTTCCTTCAACCACGTAAGGACTCTCCACCACAGTGGTCTATCTTCAAAGCATGGCATCATTGACCCGTCGTAACCTCCTGGACATTGATGGCTGATATTCTCGGGGATATTTATCAGCTCATATACTTCATCATCTACAGGAAATGCGCGGTATGCTTTCATGGCTCCTTGATGCCATGGGCCCTCGTGATCTACTACTCGTACGTTCATGGTTGGAGTCGATTCGGGATGTTTCTATACTACTGTACCGGTAGGTTTTTGAATCCATCTGAGAAAGTAGATAAATGAAAATGTGGACGTGGCCAAAGTTATCTCCTTTTCTCCAAATCTATGCTTTCCTTTGTCTGAATCTCTCATGATGCATCACGAAACAAAAATCTCAACCGAAACCAAGCTACAATGAGCAAGATGAAGCGCCATGCCAGGAATCGGACGAATCTGCGGTCGTCGACGATCTTAAAGATTGCATTGTTGATTGTTATATTTATTCTGGGAGCCGCTTTAATGTTCACCTCTCTGTCGAACCCACAAGTATCAGGAAACAAAAAACTTCCAATATTGTCAACCAGGCTTGGAGGTCACAAAAATAGGATTGCAATCATCATTCCGTTTGTTGGAGAAGGACCAGAAGCTGTTCCTCCATATCTAGAATTGTTTTGTGCTTCAGCGGCTGGTTCAAGTGCTCTTGTAGATTTTCTGCTGATTCACAACGGGGTACTTGATGGATACCATGGGGACAAGTGTCCGAAAAATGTGATATTTATTTCTCTCCAGACGATGAATGATTTCTCAAGAGCGCTGATCAAGGTTGTCGATAAAGTGGATGAAGGTGACATCAAGTTTGGAAGTAAAGAGAAACTGGCAAAAGCTCTCACCAAGCTAATTGATGCGTATCCATACATCATGGTTGAGTTTAAGCCAGCTTTGGGTCATATTTTCTCAGATTATCTGAAGGGATATACGCACTGGGGGTATTCCGATCTAGATATTCTGTTTGGTGACCTTCCAAGATTTATCACGGAAGATGAATTGACAGAGTTTGTAAGTCTGAATCAACTTGAACGGCGTCTTTCCTTCATTGCTATCAACCGACACCACCTATCTCACGTCACTCTTATTAGGATATCGTTACGTATTCATTCGGGGACCAAAGTAGACTGTATTTGAGAGGCCAATTTACATTTCACAAAAATAACCAAAAGATCAATCAGCTATGGAGATCTTGCACTTATCTCACTCATATGGACGAGAGATTCGTTGACATCATGTCGGGAAATCGGCAGCTGCACTTTGAATCGGCTGAAGGGTGCTATTCCAACGCAATCTTGCAACAGCCAGATATTAAGGTGAAGTATGCTGTAAAGGCATTTACAGATGTTCGAGAATCAGACACAATGTATACACATGGACTATATGTGAGCACTGGAGGCAGGAATGACGCCCACACGTTAGTCTTCAAAGCTGGAAGTGCGGATTCCGATGGAAAGTCGCTAGCACTGATAGCGGATAAATGGTTTGACATGCAAACGGACTACAATGATAGAAAGAAGCCTATAGTTTGGGAATATGGAGAAAGAGAGCAAGTGGAACATGTGGAGAATCCTGAGGCAAAATGCATGTACTGGGCGCAACAGAAGTATCAGTCGAAACTTTGCGTAGATTCCTTAGAATCTGATGAAACCGTTTTCTGGATCAACGGTGTTTTGTACAAACAGAAACATGAAAAGATGCAACTTCCTGGAAACATCATCACTGCTCCATTCTTCCACTTTCAAGAATGGAAGCGTTACTATAGGACGACACAGCTCACTGGATTTCACAGAGGTGGAGCCTTGAAAACATTTGTCCTTACCAAGGAAGGAGTACTGCCTATTTTCCCACACGAATTTTCAAGAAAAGATCCCCGACTACCTTCCCCGCTGGGAATACCTCTGTTTAAATGGAATGGTGTCAAGAAAGACAATCGAAAGCAACTTCCTGATCACAGCTACTGTTTAGAATCTGGTCCGCGCAAGAAACCTCCTACGCCTCCAGCTCCAAAATGCCATAAAATGACGTCATGGCGTGATCAAGAGACCGTCGAGATTCTTTCGGGTGCTCCAGCATGGACACAGATTGATATGCAAGCAGAGGTTACAATGGTCCTGACGCTACAAATTCAGGCGGAACAGGCTGCCGATTCAAGCAATTTATCGCCTATCCTGAACCTCCTTGCGATGTATCTTAATCGCTGGCAAGGACAGCCAAGTGTTCTAGTCATTCATGTGTCTGCAGCAACTCCAGAAACGATCTCAAAACTACGAGCCAAGCTCGGACCAGGATCCGACCTCTCGTACTACGGAATGGATACCTGCCTTGTGGGGGCAATTTTTAGCCGGGAATCAAAGGTTTTTAGCCGAAAAGCGTTGCTTAATATGGCATTCGATGCTGCTCCAACGAGATGGGTCCTGAGTGGATTTGAAATCGAACGAGGAATTGCAATCTCCCAGGTAAGTACGTTCCAAAAAAAAAGTTTATTTTGTTTCCACTAGTATACTAATCTCTCCGCTCTGCTAACAGGATACTGCTTTCTTTGCTCACCGCGTGGCTGTGTCACGCGACATCTCATCTGGATCTGTGTTTATATTGCCCCAATTTGGTGTGGTGAATGAGGAAAATGATTTCACTATTCCGTCTTTGTTCAAAACAAACAAAGGTGGCAACTTAGTAGAAACACTTGCGCAAATCGATCGCGAAATATGCAACGATGGAGAAGACAATAAGGATGGCAAGGATCACGCGTTTATGGAGGTCCATGATCTATGGATGAGGTCGACGCAACGGCTTGTCGCAGGCGCAACGTCATCAGATGAAAAGTCGATTGAAGACGAGGCCCTGATGCTTGACGAGATACAGCTGAAGATGATTAGCCTTTTGGCTGAAAAGAATCATTACGATCTGTTTGCATTTGATGTGTCGCCTATTCTTTTGATCGACAATCTTGGTCCCCGTACTGGGATACTGACATCTGATTTTGTAAGAGAGGTAGAAGAGTTTGGAGGAAAGCTCTGCTACAATGGTTTGCGGCTGTCACAACTTGCCACGTACGGTTACAGCATCAATGTTCTCGCTGGTGCATTCGGATTGTCAACGCCTACAACTAGGAGCTATGCAGCTTCTGGAATCCCAAAAAAGAGTTCTCTCGGCACATCTCGGTGTGATGGCTGCTTCTTTTTTGATGAAGAGCACGAAGAGATCCTGGAGTCCATTTCAAAGGACGAACGAGCAAGACCGGCGAAAGCTGCCTTGCTGTGGTTACATGAAGAAGATGGGGCAAAGCTTCATGGTCACACATAGGTTGGTTACTTCCTTACCTCAGGAAGCACATTCTGTATACTTTTCAAATATCATTGTACAATAAATGGTTTATGATCTATCAATTTTTTCACAAGACTTTTCCAGCCATTTCATTGCCGGGCTGTCTGCCTCTAGTAGCGGGCTGACCTTCTCGAAAACTTCAGCGTGATAGCTATCCAACCAATCAAACTCGGCCTTGGTCATCAAGTCGAGTTTGATCAAGTTCTTTTGAATTGGAATCATCGTCAATCGAGCAAACTTCAAAAATTTCTTTTCTGCAGGACCAACTTCGAAAGAGGGGTCGTTGTGCTCGGGCTTGACATATTGCATCTCCAAAAGGTTTTCAATTCGGATACCAAAGTTACCGTCTTCATAGTATCCTGGTTCGTTGCTGACCACCATTCCCTTCTTCAGTCCCTCCTTGTTTCCAAAACGGGGGCTAATGCTGTGGGGCCCCTCGTGAACGTTCAATGCTGCTCCCACACCATGCCCAGTACCATGCCCGTAGTCCTTGCCGGCCTCCCAAAGAGCTTTTCGTGCAAAGACATCCAAGACGAATCCCGGAGTGTCCTCGGGAAAGATCATAGAGTCGACACCAATGTTACCCTTTAACACTCGGGTGTATGTATCCTTGAATTCCTCAGTAGCCTCTCCAAACTGCCACGTTCTCGTCACATCTGTTGTACCGTAGGTGTATTGACCACCGGAATCGATGAGTATTGGTTGCGAAGCATCCAAGTATTTCATGAGTTCATCTTCCGAGGCACGGTAGTGAATGATGGCAGCGTTAGGACCAACACCAGCAATGGTGGGGAAGGAGCATTCCAAGAATCCTGGTTGTTCTGCCCGATATCCTGTCAGGACTCGATCGATTTCGACCTCGCTGACCGATCTTCCTTCATTCACAATGGTATTCTCGAGCCAAGCAATAAACTTGGCCATCGCAGCACCATCCACGATGTGAGCCTTTCTCATTCCTTCCAATTCAGCGTCGTTCTTGCACCCCTTCATGGGAGTAATGGCGTTCTGACTGTCCACTAGTGCCTTTTCAGGGATGACGGCACTGATGGCAAGATTGGATCGTGAGCAGTCGATCCAAACCTTCCTTCCTTCACCTTCGCAATGTTCTTTGACGTCATCCACAATCGCATCGTATTCCTTAATAGTAACTTCCTTAAGGTGTTCCTTTACTTCAGCGGATTCAACCTTGCGTGAATCGCAATATAACGTAATCTCATCATTGGTCACAGTCACATACGCAATTCCAACTGGGCAAGTATCGACATCTCCCATCGCTCGAACATTCAGCAAGTAGGCAACATCATCAAGGGCACCAAATACAGCCATGGTTGCTTTCTTCTCCTCCATTTCTTTGCGGACACTCTCTACCTTTTCCGCTATCGAAACTCCAGCAAACTCCAATGGATGTGGTCGAAAGGGATTGTACGGAACTTCTGGGCGAGCTTCTCCCCAGATGGGATCAATCAAGTTAGGATGAGAAGTAACCAACTCTCCGATGGGATCGGCATCATCGCTAAGGTCCAGCTCTTTCTTGGCGGATTCGATAAACGCCTCGTTGAGATCCTTGGCAAATGAAGCTGGGTGCTGATGACGATGGAATTGAGAAAAAAGATATGATGAGTCACACACCCATTGCAAAAATATGTCCCTTGCATTTTCAGTCACTACATACCACAAATGGATCAATGCCAACCTTGAGAGCGCCATGACTCTTAAATCTTTCCGCAGCCAAATCCCCTAGGTATTCAACAATGGTCTTGACTTTGGGTTGCCCTTGCTTTTGTAGTGTCCACAAAGATCCATCAATATTCATTGACGCTTCGTTCCAATATCTCGAATCCGTCCACAGGTGCGCCTCATCTTGGGTTACCACCGCTGTTCCAGCACTTCCACCAAAATCGGTCATGAATTTTCGTCGCATATAGGCTTCTGGAACATATTCACTCAAGTGTGGATCATCTGATGGAACAATGAACGCATCCAAACTGAGCTCCTTCATTTTGGCTCTCAGGGCCTCTAATTTTTCTGCAGGTGTCATGATGTCGCTGACAATGGGAGAAGCTTCAGAGATATCTGATGTGGTAGTTGATACCAAGGATCGCTGCACCAACGAAGACCTTGTAGTGAGAAGTGGAGATTGGGCTGAAATGCTGCCTCCTCTCACAAATGATCCCCACGAACCCAACGAGGGGGACGAGAAACTGGCGGCCGAGGGGCTGGACGCCAAAGCAAAGAGTGCAGTGGCAGCAACGTGCCGGAATCGATTATTGGGATGACTAGCAAGTTTGGTCATTGTCGAGAGCATGAACTTTGAGTAGGAAGTTCGATAATGTGGTCAGGAAACAACAATATCGTCGTCAGTTTGTTGTCCAAAGTTGTTCTGTTGTTTGTCATTCGATTTTCCCCCTCATCTTTTTGATGATGTATGATTTCTCTGACTCATTCATTCACTTCGTATCGAATCGTACACGTGTACAGTACTGTACTGTAGCTTTTCGCGCACGCACGAACATACGTTTGCTTAGGCACTCGACTGACTCGAACAAAAAGAATTTCTACCAGCTGATGAGGGGAGATACAGTACCAAAGTACTACCGGTGTGCGTTTCGAAGGCAACAAAGAGCAGACAGGAATTCCAGCGCTTTACTGAGATACCTAGCTGTCGATGGGCCACCACTTCATACCACGAGAAATAAACTACCATCCCAACAGTTTCGGAAGACGGAGGAGTGCTGTGTTGGTCGAAAATCACATCCGATCCTCATCTTTTTGCATAAATAGTACGTATACATTTATTCCTTTTACAGTATATTTTAATGTTGAAACAGACCCAATAATTTATGGAGCATGCATATGCATCTAGGATTTTGTTTTCTTGGGTCGAGCAATTCGTCGTTTCTTGGCAACTGCAACCTCTCGTCCGGCGTCCAAATCCTCATCGGCACTTTCTTCCATTTCCAAACAAGTTCGCTTTCGGCTGCTAATAGCACCAGTATCATCTCTGGTTCCATCACTCTCCTCTTCGTCGTCGCGTTCGTCAGGTGGCAAATCTATTGTCTCCTGAACAGTAGGAAGGACTGACGCGCTGTTCTGGTTGTTGTTGACATACATGGCTGTGTATCCATCCGATGTGATTTCATCTGGGTAGACTGGAATGGGACAATGGGGAGTCCAAGGCGAGGGTGAGGCATTCCATGGAGCGGCAACAATCGGTGGTACAGAAGCAAAAGAGCCAGATTCCGGGGAGTGAATCAAAGGAGGAGGTGTTGCGGATGATGTCATCAAAAAAGGTCGCGGAGGAAGGATCGAACGCACGTCGACATTGGGCAAAGTAGCCTGCTCTCGTTGTTCATGTTGTTGCTGACGCTGCTGCTGTACCAGCGTGGCATTCCAGTGTTGTTGTTGGTAGCTGTAAAGACGCAAACGTTCCATCAAATCGTTTTCTCGTTGCAACGATGAAATGTGATTATAAGACTCTTCCTCTCCGTTGTTGTTGTTCTCTTCGTCTTCGTCATCATCGTTGTCGTCTTGCTGGTTCTTGTTCCAGCCACAACAAAAGGATGAAAGACCAGACAAGTAGCATGCAAACAAGAAGGACATTAGAAAGTTTTGCAACCCTTCCGATATTTCCAATCGTTCGGTATCCGTAAATCCAATCTCATCTTCATTTTCCAACCATAGCAGTACCATTCTTCCGAGGCCTCCTAGAAGTACGACCACGAACAATTTGAGTCGAGTACGTCGCAACTCCTTGTGAGGGGTCAGAATCATGATGATCATCATGGTCCCCACCATGGTTGCCACAATCTTGATAATGGAGTATCCGATGGGGATGTATCGAAAGACTAGACCGACAAGTTGAGTCCATGGCTGAATCGATGCCTTTGTGGTTTGCAAGGCATCCGCCAAAGACTGCAATTCTTCCTTGTGACGATGCAAGTCTTCGTGTTGCTTAGATTGCATTTGTTCTTGGAATTCCAAAGCTTGATTTGCCGACAATTGGGCTTGTTCGTGAAACCAGTGGACCATACTTTCTTCCTTTTCCTTCCAAAACACAGAAAAATCCTCAAATTGTTGCAAAATGTTTAGCAATCGGTCTTCGGCCAACTTGGAGACCTGTTCCAAGTCTTGAGCAGTTTGGTAGTAGCGATTGGTGACAGATTCTTGCAACAAACGGGTGCACACATAGTGTAGATCCTTGAAGAAGATAGCATAGATCGTGACCGCAGTAGTGCTGAGGTTGGAGAGGCAATCTTTGATACCGCTCGGTCTAAGGAGGTCCTCACAAGCATTCATGCCGTCCTCAGTTGTTGTTGTTGTCTCCAAGGATCTACCCACGGATTCCAAATGACACTTGGTCAGACGGAGTGCCAAAGCTTGTTGATGATGGGTGTCCATCTGAACACAGGTGGAAAAGTCCAGTGGTGGCTGACCAGCGTGATGATGATGATGATGATTGCCACGACGAAGATCTTGAGGGTAGAGTTCTTCGAAAGTTTCCAGCCAACAGTCCGGGGATGATGGCGGGAGGAGGAGATGGGAGGATTCGTCACTTTGAAACGTAAGAGAATGTGCACCCTGACTGGAAGGTACAACGTTGCTTTCCAAGGAAGCAGCATGAAGGTGGGCATCTGATGCTTGAAAGCAGGAGGATACCAAAAGAACAGCTGGAAATAGTTTCATGGAGCTGGAAATAAGCATTGGTAATACCGATTTGCTTGCTGGATATGAATGAATCTGAAGGAGAGTGATCGATGATTACTTCTTGAGAAATAAAATAGAGTTGTAGACCTTTGACACTGATGCAAAAAGTCGGATGACAATATTTTATGATCTTCTGCTGACATGATTCTTGGGTTTGCAGCAAAGATCACGTTTTGGTGTGGTTGTCACGCCTATGGTAGGTTCATGGTGGAAATTATCGTATATGGGTTGTCTACTGCTGTGTATAGGCATGGCTTGTGAGCGTTTTGGCTCCCTTTCATGTCCATTGCAGGTCGTTGGTAATCTGCGATCGAAACGTTAGTTTGGGATCTTCTCCGACTAGTTCGATGCAATAATCGTATCTTCAAATGCTGCGTATAACGTGGTACTTTGAAACACGTAGAGAAATTGAAAATCCTGGCGCAGTCAAACTCAAACCATTTGAACTTCTTGTGACAAACAGGCGGGTTGGCATCTGCAAGAACCTTTGACATCCAGTCATACTATTGTGCTACCTTCACACTGCAAGAACAAAATAATCCATACAAAACAAGCAACACCATGCTTCGATTGACCGCTCTTATCCGGTCGGCTGGTAGCCGCCTGACAAACAGCAATGGCATTGCTCCCAATAACAACACACTTCGGTCAATGAGCGATGCTGTAACTACCAAGAAGGAAATCATTGAAGAAATTTCCAAGAACCACGATTTGACTGTGGCCGAGTCGGGACGTATTTTGAACACCGTTTTGGATACCATTGTCGAGAGTGTCTGTGATGACAAACCTGTCCGACTCAGCAAGTTTGGCACCTTTGAGCGCTTCCAATCCGAGGGTCGCAATGGTCGCAATCCAAATACTGGGGCTCCATTGTATATTCCTCCCAAGAAGCGTATTCGATTCAAGCCGTATTCGTCGTTCAAGGGAATGGCGAATAACGACTAAATGTGTATTATGAGGCGTTTGTAGAGGGAAGAGAGTGGTCTGGAGGAGTGTTGCGTCTAGCTTGGTGAATAGATTTGGTCACCAATCAATCATCACGTCATTGCCGTGCTAAGAATAATCTCTCCGTTGTTGTCGGGGCGTGCTAAACAGACACACGAGACATAAATGGATAGACGTAACGATACGTGGGATTGATTGTTAAATAATACAGACAATGATGATTATGCGTACAGATTATATGGTTATTTGAACTGAATCGAGGCTTCTGTGCGCATACTGCTGCTGATGAACTCATTGGAATCTAGACTCAGAAGTATGTAGCAGCAGTCAAAGAAAAGAAAGTATGATAGCCATGACGAATACACGCTTCCATCATGAGCCGTCATGGGTTAAGGGGGGCATTGCATCTTCGTCGCTAGGAATGGCGCAATCCACTAGCACCAACTTGAGTGGCGGTAACGAATAAGTAGCCACGTCTTGGATTGCCAAGGCATATTCTCGACTTCCATTGACACTTCTTGTCACTACAGAGGATTCCACCATGGTATGGTGCAAGTGAGGGATCTGGTCCGACAAAGGTTTGCACCTCACAAAGTAATCCAAGGGTCGCCGGGGTTGTGGAGACGATCGGCAGTGGTGATGCAGCAAGTATTCGGCACGAAAGCTTGGTTCCAATAGGGACAATGGATTTTTGCGTTTGCAACGACGATTCTGAATGACCGAGTGCATTACTTTGGCTCGTAAAAATTCGGGAGGAGGTACGGACTTTTGAAATTGGATGGTGCCACTGGGAATGGACCAAATTCCCTCTTCAATGTTCTTAATCGTAAAAGCGTCCATTCCCAACAATGTCAGAGCGGCGTCACGTTCGGCGTAGAGCTTGGCTTGGCCAGTCCCATCGTCCACGATGCCACTGCATTCCCAACGAACTTCAAAGGAAACAGAGGAATGGCCGCTGGGGCATTTCAGAGGCGAATCTCGAATGTGTTTTGCTATCTTTGGCTGCGGTATGGGGAAAGGCCGATCCAAATTGGTTTCGTTGTTCCACACATCCAGTTCCAGACTTCGATTGGGGTGAGGCAAGTGCCAAAAACTTTGTTCTTCCAATGATTCCTCTTTTCTTCGTTTCTTGTGTTTGTCGATTCGGGTAGCTTCCAATGGTTTAAAGCATTTGGAGCAAACACATTGGACTTGACAGAATAAAACACCCAAAAAGCTGGCATGGGAGATCTGCCGCACAAGAGAGGGAGCTAATGGTATGTGGTTGGTGTCCTTCCCTCGCAATGATAGGCACAGCTGGCTGAAAAGAGTGGACACTTCGACGGTAGGCACTTGAGGCGGGTACAGCAATGATCCAACGGACCGTAAGGAGTCTGGACCAAATATTAGTCTCCGAGGTGGTCTGCGTTGCAGTATTCCATCGTAGACACGTCTACACCCCAAAAAGTGAAAGCCTGACAATGGCTCGTTACCAGCAAGGTTTTCCGACGATACGTCCGAGGGCGTATCCACTGTACCCATCGTCGGGGCAAAATCAGCTTCGACTTCGGTGGAATGGACTGAACATCGTACATATCCTCGGCCTCCAAGCTGCATCGCACTCAAAGGGATTCGAAGTCTTATACCCAATTGATTATGCATATGCTTTGGAGCATTCGGCTGAAGTTCATCGTATCCTCCACTTGTCAAAGCGCATGTACGGCCAGAATCAGCCAGGGTCCACCAAGAGGCACCCAATGCACATTCATCTTCGGCCAACGTAACACCTCCTGAAATGCAAGCAAAGGCTTCCTTGAAGCGGTCCCTGATGCTGTCGGGACAAAGCACTGAAACTTTAACATCAATGCTTTGCAGATGAGACAAACCATTCAAATACAGATTTTGTAAGTGAATCTCTTCGGTAAGGCTGCAGACATTCAGTTCGCAGCACTGGCTGTATCCCATCGGATTGATCTTTTTTGGTGCAAATCGGTGACGTAGAACAATGCCGCTAGTGTAATCACCAGCATGGCAATCACTGAACAACAGTGGATCTGATAGAAGGGAAGCAATGGTCTCTCTTCTACCATCATTTTGTGAGGATTCTTGGTCAATCTCTTTTTGTGTTGAATCGAAATTCAGTGATTCACTTGATACCAAGTGCACGGCAACGATGATCATATAGCCATGATGTCGAACAACTGTGCAACCACCACCTAACTGCTCGTTATTGAAGAACGCTGTCTTTACTGGAGACAGCGCTTTCGATATGTTGTCGTTCTTCGAGAGAGCCAACCCCTTCGGTGATCTAAGGCAAAGGCACGAAACAACTGCCTTTTCAATTTTTAGTGTGATAAAGTCACCTTTTGCGCAATTCGATTCCTTTTTCATAAGCACTGGTATCTGGCACCAACTGTCCGAAATAGAGGCGGGTGTTGAACCATCCGAGCGGGTTTCGACCACTCGCCCACCAGTGCACATTTGACCTGCAACACAAGAATGGCCACTCGAAGAGATGATGTCGTGGGCTTGGATATGAATTGATCCACTCCATACCACTGGGAGTCCCAGCATATTTCCACCTCGCAAACTTACGTCAAACTCCTTCATAAATGACTCAACACAAGCACTTTTGATCTTCCCCAAGCCAAGGAACATGGTTTCAAAGTTATCTAGATAGTCATGCCTTGACATAATACACCCGGAACATCTTTCTCCCAAATTGTTTGGTCCAAGTCTCTCATCCCCATGATCAAAGAATTCTGCATAAGGATTCCGTATTGCAGAGCGATGAGTCTGACCTTTGAGCACATGGGCACTCCTTTGAGCGCTACCAACTAGATCGATCGCGGAGGGCAGTGCCGGTAGTTGGGAGGTCGCGTCGCGACAAAAGTTTTCATGTAGCCACTCATCAACGTGGTCCTGGTAGATGTATTCGTGATAGCTTGTTTCGATTCTCTTCAATTGGAATGGTACTGGATACCAAATAGATCCGGTGCCAGACATGTTCCATTGCTTTGCCTGTTTTTGCAAGCGAGGCGGAGAAGGGTCGCTGTCGCTTTTAGACCGTAAATAAGGTACCCGACCTTTTGAGCCGCGTTCCTTTTGACATTTTGATTCAGATGACATTCTAATTATTGAAACGGTAGCTCGTAGACATGCTCCAAAATTGGCGGAATCAGAAGATACCAGCCCCCTGTCGCATAATTTGTGAACGTTGATCGCGCGTATTCTCGCCCCTGCTTGTAGGCTTAGTTGAAGCGCTGTATCCATCGGAAAGCAAGTCAAGAATAGCTTCACTCCTGGACTTTCACATCCATCACCGGAAATCATCACCCAGTGGATAGCCTTCTGCATTTTTCTATTTGACGTGGTTTCCACGTGGGCTATTTCTCCTTCCAGTGACACTAGAGGGACTGTGGTGGCTGGGATAGGAGGAATAGATCCACTTTGCGGCGATTCGATTTTACTGCTGGCAGTAGTAATGAAGACAAGTGATGGTATTCGACCCCCAAGAAACTCAAATCTCCGTTTCTTGTCTCGTCTGAAATCATTTGGAGCACTCCAACTCTTTCGACGTAGATTGCACATGATTATCGTTTCCCCTGGAGCAATTCCATAAGAGTAAATAAAGTCGTCATGACTTTTCAACAGAAGGATAGCTGTCTCTTCAGGATACTGAGCGTCATATAACTCCACAAAGGCGAAAGGAAATGTTGGATGCATTGAAATGATTGGAGAGATAGCATCCACAGTTGCAGCAATATCATAGGTTTCGTTCTTTCGTTTGTCCTTGTCTTTCATCTCTTTAGCAAACACCGCCTCGTATCTGCGAAATTGTCGCAACGTGAACGCATCTGGATGTGGGGGGTTCATGGTTTTCTGTTGGTTCCGGCATCGATCAGACGCCTCGTTCACCTGCATACCTCCAGAGTGCACTTCGAGCAAAGGCATAATACCAGCCTGACGTGCGTCTATTGAATGGATGAATGTGTAGCGCGTTAGCACCACGGTTTGCTTTGAAATCGTCGCTTCACATGCCAACCTTCGTATCCCATAAGGAAGGGAGAGCAGAAACTCTGGAAAAGTTCCATCACGCTCGGATGGAAGAAATACAAAGCCGCACACTTTCCATCTTTTGATTTTATTGCTCGAAGAAGTCTTTTCGCTTCTCACACCCACGTTGCTGCACTCATGGTCCAGTTCAAGCCGATGACTGATCCTGCCTTGCAATGGTGCGATGGAGGCCGCTGGGTTCATCTGAACAGCCCAAGGTCACTCAATCACAGCACAGATCAAGACATAACGCTCATTATCGTTACAGGAAGAGGGAAAAGTCGTCTATAGGTATGACTGACTGTCGTTCTAATGCTGTTTTGAAATGATTTTTGAATTTGGCCACTGAATCTCTTTGATGTGGTCGGATTAGTCATTTCAGACTGATTTGGTTTTCTACTTGGAAGCACATGCGCCATTTTAGGTTTCTGATGATGATTATTATTGACGGCGAAATGTGGCGTTCATCTTCGAAGGCAGCGGCATAATCAAAGGATGCATACAATGATGATACACGCGGTCCTTCACTTTTGCCTTCTAGCGAAACTTTGTGTGTCTTTTGACAGCGCCAGATTTCTCCAAAGCAGAAAGAGCCCCTCTTGTACGACGACATTGTCGAGCTCAGTGTCTTCTTTTGAGAAAACGGGGATTACACGAGAGCTACAATGGGATCCAGTGCCGACGCCTATACCATTGAGGAAAGAACTTGACTTACTAGAAAGTGGAGTCTTGATGCAACGGGGAGAGTTTTGTATGCTGCATGGGGATCGGTTGCAGGAAGTGGAAGACGAATGCCTAAAATTGGGAATGACACTGCCACAAGGACTGCTGATTCGGCGGCAGCTGATGGTATCCAAAGTAGTACGGAGTTCTTGGATGCTAAAGGACAGAAGTAAGCTTGGCGATATCAGGCGCAAATTCCAAGATGAAGGGTGGTCCTTACTGGAATTGTCAGAAGACATCGACCAGCCACCTGTCAGTATATTACGTGCCATTATAGCAGAAAGGGTGTTTAGAGCCTATCCAGACATGCGTATTGGTGACCAAAAACGGATTGTCAGGTCTATCATCAGCGAAAAAGATCCTGATAAAATCGGAAAGTTCTTGACGGATCGTGAACTCTCCGAACTCCAAACTGCAAAAGAATTTGATGTGGTAGGTTTCCAAATAAGCACCGCGACCCCCGTACTGTGGGAGGAGGCTCTCTACACTTATCTTAACGAACAAAAGATAAACTATGTTTCAGAAGAAACGCTGCGAGATGCAGAAATCAGTTTCACACCTGATTGCCTGATATTGGATGATTGTTATATAAATGGTCAACTGATTCGTTGGATGGATGTGAAGAGTTTCTATGGATCTGGATTGAGAGAGAACAAACACTTTACCAACTCGCTGAAAAAGCAAATTGGAAGGTATGAAACCGAGTTCGGGGAAAGTGGAGCAGTTGTATTCAAGCATGGATTCAGTAGCAAGCTGCAAAGTAAGTTTCCGTCAACACTGTTCCTCGATGCAGGACCCTTGGTAGATGACATGAAATTCAAAGGGGAAGACAATCTTTGATGGCTGCTTACAGGTAATGTGTAATATTGTATAAGTGGTCATGGAATAGAGATAGTAGCAAAATATATTACTCTGCTACTAGTCCAAACGTTTCTGATTTCCAAAATTGTGGATTCAATCTTTTCGACACGGATTGACCAATCAAAATACTCTGATTAGTCGAGTCACAACAAAGAGTTCTTGGTTTTATGCGATGACCGGAGAGGGAGAGGAGGCGCAAACGAAAATCTGGACGAACACCTTGAGAAGACTCTGCTGGAACCTTTGTGAAATCAAGCTTTCAACAACACTGCTATAGCCCAATGATAAGGTTACTACTCTTGTTCCTCGCCATCGTGGTTCAGGGTGTAAATGCTGCCTGGTCGATCGGGAAACCTCTGAAAGCCTTCAGTGGGCTTACCGTGAAATTGGATTACCCTGTACCCGCAGCTCGCAAGCCCGAGGAAGTTGAAATTTTGTATTTCAAGGATGAAGAATGCACAGTCCCTTTCACCTGGGTGGGCGCTGATGAGCCTTACTTCAACGCCGATGTTTACAAGGGAACTGGCAACGGAGACGGAGGTCAAATGGTAAGATCCAAGATTCCTTTTTCTCGATGTTGACTATTTGTATGATCTTTCTAATCCCTAAATAAATCATAGATGAATGTTGACATTTTCATGGAAGTTCAAGGCATTTCTGAATCCGAAATTGTTAACGAGTTGAACGGCCAATCGTACATTGCATACTGCGTGAGATTTCAGTTCCGGGACGCTGGTACCCAGGAGATTATGAACAAATTGGATCATGAAATTATTGTCAGCGTCGATTTGAAGGGAAGCATTGGTATTACTGGATTCTTGGAGGATGAAGAACAAAAATTTGCTGCAGGAACAGATTTGTGTGACGCTGATGGCCACTATGTCGCACCGAATGACGGTGTCGTGCAGGGTAATGCGGTTCGATTTTGTGTCAGTCCTGATGAGAACACACAAAGGTTTGGAGTTGTGATCAACAGAATTGAAAACTTGTTCTTTACTCGAGACGATTCTGGAGAAACGATGGCTCTAATTCGCGACCGCGGTGTCGTGGCGGATCCCAGAATCACGACAGTTAACTGTACAACTGCTTCAGTTGTTTGTGGCGTACACACAACACCAAGCAACATATTTTACACCGGTCCTGGATCAATCAGAGCGATTGGAGAAGTTGTTTTCATGTACAATTATAATTCACGTCGTCGTCGCACTGTCCGAGTGCCTGTTGAAATGGACGAGAGACGCCTTGGAAACCTCGCTGGTTTGGATGCGGGAAAGTATCCTTTTGGGATTGAGATCAAACTGTTACCTGCACAGAATGATCATGAAGCTCTCATGTATCGCTGTAACGAGAAAAATCAAGAATTGACTGCAGAGGAGCAGCAGATGCCCTTGTATCGAGGAGATGCCGTTCGTGTGTGTGCCATCCCAGACTCAAGAGCTGTAGAGAATGGAGTTTTCTTGCACAACTTTCATAACTTTGTCTTCAACCAGCCTAATGAGCATTCTCAGACTGCCATTGGTGATGGCGGGCTTGCATTTATCGACACGTTGGTGATTTGTCAATCAGGTGACCCAGTGTGTGCCATGAAGACGTATCTCCACGATGACTTCTTCAACGAGGCTATCCCAGTAGAAGGAAAAGCAACAGTTCGTCTCCAGTTTGGATCGGAGCGTATTGGTATTGCCCCTACAGATGGAACTGATCCATCCGTTGCTGGTAGCTCAGAGCTTCAATTCTTCTTCCCTGTGACGACTGACGATCCACCGGCTGGAAGAAATGGGGACCCTGTCAATGATCTTGATAATTGGTGGCTTGACACGCCGTGGCCACTGCGTGTCTTCTACATTGTCATGTTCGTCATCCTTATTCTCCTTTGTCTGTTCTGCTTCTTCGCGCTCTTGTTTGGAGTTCCAGATTTCTTTGGCAAAAAGAAGAAAGAACAAGAAGACGAGGAGTTCTTCAACAATGCGCCTTTCATTCCACCAAACAAAGTCAAAAGTAACGTGGTTGACAATCCTCACTTCTGCAATGCACTGAAGAACCCAGAGCAATGGTATGCTGATCCTAATGGTGCATACGATCCAAGTGGAGATCGTGGTTTCGAGGATGTTCCAGAAGACGAGCCAGAAGACGACGCTCCTCTCCTTGCCCTGGATTACTGGGGGCCAATAGACCCTGATTTGGCCGGAGGTCGTAAATCCAAATCGAATGGCCAGGTACCTACCCCGGAGACTTCGCACTCGGACAGTCCCAGTCCGGATATCCCAGCTCATGATGATTCTTCATTTGTCTCCGAAACAAAGGACGAACAGGGATATCAAGACATGGGAGGATACGAGGACACGAAAGACGTCGAAGACGAGAGTATTGTTGATATCGACTAGATAGATTGAGATGTTTCTAAAGTCCTTGGCAGCGCACAAGGGGCCTACTGTGCACATTATACGTTGAATAAGTTATAATTTTCAGCTGTTGTATTCATTCCAAAATTGGGATTTTTTATGGTTCTATTATAAGTATCTTTGTTTCATATCAGTGCATTCTTCAATTTTCTAAGATCCACGGTAGCAGATCGTTCTAAAGTGTTCTGAAAGCAAAATTCCTCCAGCCGTCATTCACTCTTCGCAAATCCAAAGATTCAATCCATACTTTGCAAAATCCTTCTCGCCTGAGTTGACTGGTTCCCCAGCATGAATAGTTCTCGGGTCTGGCAATCCTTCTGCTGTCACATTGCTCCATATCACAACTCTTCCTCTTTTAGGCTGCACTCGGAGATTCTTGCACTTTGGAAAATGTGTGCATCCGCCTTGATCTTCGGTGAGTGTATTCAAGTAGAAGAACATTGTCAAAACTCGACGCTTCACCGCAACATGTTTCTTTGGGAGCTTGACTTGATCATCGTCCATGAGATCGCCCATGTCGTGGTGGACGTTGAAGAATTCTCCAGGGAGATATCTCACAAGCTGTAATGGTTCAATTTGGTGTACCCAACATCCAAGCAATTCTGCAATGCGTCGTTCCAAGGATGCTATTTTGGCATCTTGCTGCTTTCTGAATGCAAAGAATCTTGAGGTCCGATGCGTAGTGTCAAGAATAGTCCGCCGCTGTCTCTTCTTTGATTTATCGTCTAGGTTTGTGGCATCATCGACTCCCCTCATTTCGTCTATTGCCATGTTATCAACAAAACTTCTTTCAAATTTCAAGTCCTTTACACGAGAGTCAAAGTATTCTAGTTCGGATGGTGTCAAGAAGTCATCAATGACATAGACAGGGGGGTTATCACACTCTCGCAGCCACTGTATTCGATTGCCACCTATGTTTTGGTATCCTGTGTCTGATCGTTTTCCAAAGAAAAGCGTTCGAAGGTTTCGGTAGAATGTTCCACTACCTTTAAGCCGAATAGCATGAAGATTTCGATTTGAACGCCGTTGGGGAGAGGCGACGTCCGTCTGTTCTGCTTCTACAACTTCTGGTTCTTTCTCTTGATTCATCTCTTGTCGTTGACGCCGCCGTGTGTCTTTTCGAAAAAAATATTTCAGTGTCCTATCGTGCTCTTTGCTGTCCAAATGCTTTCGGGGAGACCGGCGGCGTCGAAGGAACTCGACGTGATCCATACGAACAGCTATTGGTTTCGGCTTTCGCGAAACTGGAAACGCTCGGCCACTTCTGGTCTTTGCATTCTTCATGCTCAGGGATTGAGTGCTGCGTGAATCCAAATTTGGTGTACTTGTACCTGGTATGGTACTGTACTGTACGCGGTAGTTTTGGAGTGTCATGTCGATGGAATTCATGAAATGTGATCAATCCGACTGAAAATCTGCGATCTTTCTGCACATAAAATTCAGGATCTGTGACACACAATTTTGTGTGTCACAGATCCCTTTGGATTGCACAAACCAAATACAAACAGAAAGTTGCACGATGCATCCTCTTCAACCTTGTTTCGAAATCCTGAAAGTTCTCATCCAACGTATTCTTTCTGTTTTG
Organism: Cylindrotheca closterium; assembly: GCA_933822405.4. NCBI lineage: Eukaryota > Bacillariophyta > Bacillariophyceae > Bacillariales > Bacillariaceae > Cylindrotheca > Cylindrotheca closterium. The sequence continues at coordinate 139,032 of CAKOGP040001980.1, forward strand.
ACAAAGATACTTCGTCTGGATAGAAGGAACAAAAAAGAAGAAGTTGGGCTTGCAAAGGTGCAAGTGTACATCCTGATGGGTCAGTCAAATATGCTGGGTGAAGGAAAAGTACATGGTGACAAAGATGGAACTTTAGAGTACGCTGTGATGACTAAAGGTTTGTACCCTTATTTGATCGACGAGGAAAAGCATTGGGTCACCTCGAACACCGTTCGCAATGTTCGTGTCATGGATGCACGTGATGGAAAGATGCATGTTTACAACAACGAGTTCCTGAATGCAAGCCGATCTGACACAATTGGACCAGAACTAGGGATCGGAAAGATGATGGAAAAGGCATCGGATGCTCCAATCTTACTTCTCAAAAGTTGCATCGGTAATCGCAGCCTTGGATGGGATTTGCTTCCTCCTGGCAGTACAAGGTACGACTTCCACGATAGGACATATGCAGCATATGGAGAGTGCCCGGCATATTGGGACAAAGGAGCACCGAAACCTGACCCGACTGCTGACTGGTATGCCGGAAAACAGTATGATACGGATATTGCTAATGCGAAATCTGTCTTGAATGAGTTGGACAAGTACTACCCCAATGCTACAAACTACGAAGTAAAGGGCTTCTTCTGGTGGCAAGGCGATAAGGACCGCTACGATGACTCCTATGCAACCTTTTACGAGCACAATCTTGTTCGTTTGATTGGTCAATTGAGGACCGAGTTCGCCGCACCAAACGCAAAGTTTGTACTTGCAACGCTGGGGCAAACAGATCAGGGAAATGCAAGTGGAAATGAAAAGCTTTTGTTGGATGCCATGTTAGCAGTAGATGGTAATGCAGGCAAGCATCCTGAATTCAGGGGAAATGTTGCTACTGTTTATTCACATCCGATGAGCAAAGGCGGTTCATCGAACGGTCATTACAATGGTAATGCTGAAACCTATCAGAATGTTGGGGAAGCGATGGGGAATGCAATGACAGAGCTTGGCAATAGCGCAACAAAATTGGAAGTTTAGACGTTGTTTAGCACTTTTGGGAAAGGCCCGAGTTTTTCGTTTGTAATCCAATCAGGCTGATAGCCAGATTGACGAGTGAGAGCACCCCTAGTTGCTTCATTACGCCTGCATATGTTTCATCGGCGAGGCCAAGTTCTTGTAGCACTTGGTTTCCATTTTTGACAAGTGCAAGACCTCCCATCTTGGGCAAGTCTCGCATCATTATTCGTGCTCGTGAGAAAATATTGACTGGCTTTCCCCCCGTATCGATTCCAAACTCTGCGTCCTTGTATTCAGATAGGCACAAAGCTTTTACGGCATAGTTGATGGGACTAATTTGCTTTAGAGCACGCACCAACAATGGAGGCGGATCTGATAGGTCTACCCCACTCGGGTTGATGATCCCAACCGCCATCATCACAACCATGATCATGGCCGAAGAACTCAGTGCCACGTCTGCGGACGGACTTGCGGCGCCGATCGCGAATCCCAATGATGCACCTGCCACTGTCATCAGAGCAAATGTACCGGTCAGCGCCCTCCAGCCCGTCCGAATCCCGCTTGTCATCTTTAGGACTGTGGTAAATACGGCCGCAAAGGCCGCATCCAAAGGGATTTCAGCTATGGATTTTGAAAACAAGTACTCCAGACTTGAATACTGTAGTCGCAATTGCTCGCGTTGGACCACCGGTTTCTCCTTTGAGAACAAGTCAACCGTCTTTAGAAGAGCAATCATACTCATATTTACAATCCCAAAAGTTAGCATGGACACTCTCTCGGCGACTGATTTCGCCGTAAAGACACCTTTCTTGATAGATTTGAAAATCGTAGTGAAAAGCATTGCATTCCCAGCTGACGCAAGCAGTCGGAGGATGTTGACTTTTCTATTACGAGCGTTTTGCCTCCATGACCGAAGTAAGAGTCTTCCAAATCTACGGATGATATGAAATCTTCGTCGACTGCCTCTTGACGATGTAGTAGAACAATCTTCAACAGCAACAGCTGTAATGGGCGGCATGCTCGACAATTTGTGGCGGCGTTTTTGTTGATATTCTTGGAATGCTTCAAACAGCTTGATTATCCTGATTTCATCCTGTATCGAGGTACTTTGGTCTTCCACATCTATTGACACCAAGTCTACAAGAAACTCGGCGGGATTAGTCTCTTCAGGACACTCATATCCCAAGTTTCGGAAGTAACCAATCGCTTTTTCTGATTTCCCATGATAACAAACGCGTCCACCTGGAGCAAGCAAGAGAACTTCGTCCAACATTCGAAAGATCGAAGAGCGCGGCTGGTGGATCGAAAGGAGGCACGGAATGTCTCTTTCTTGGACCATCTTCTGGACCAGCCGGATGACTTTCTCGCTCATGGTCGAATCCTACAACAAAGCAAAACTTATCAGAATAGTTCAGGCGGCACTGTGCGTTGAGAATGCATCACGTACCAGTCCTGAAGTAGGTTCATCTCCAATGAAGAGTTTGGGATTTGAAATTAGCTCCCTTGCGAGCGATACCCTTCTTTGCTCGCCCCCAGAGAGCCCGCCTTTGTGTCTCGTTGTTGGATCGCCAATGGGGCGATCTTGCAGTTTCGTCAACCCCAGTGACTCCATAATACTCTGAACTCGGGCATTTCGTTGCGATTCTATCAAATGAGGCAGTTCCAAGAAAGCAGCCATATCTAGAGTTTCCTTCACTGTCAACATCGAAAAGAATGAATCATGCTGTTGAAGCCAAGCTACACTCCCTGAATTGATTGTTCCAGTAGTTTTAGTTTCTGAGGTTGCATCATAGTATGTGATGTTTCCATTCACTGACAAGCTGCTCTGTGGTGGAATGGATCCTCCCAATGCATTCAAGGTTGTACTTTTCCCAGCACCAGATGGACCCAAAACACCACAAATATGACCATTTGGAACGAACAAGAAATGAGCCGTCGGCTGGACAAGAAATGTGCCGTCGGCACTCTGCACGGAGATATTCCAGTAGAGCCCACTTGGGTAGAGCTCATCGCAAGATGCAACTCCAGCTCTGAGGCAAAATGGCAGTAGAAATAGCCAAAAAGAATCCCTCCACATCATCATGTTTCCATTTTGATGACATCGATTTTTTTGATGTGGGTGGATATGTTTGAAGAATCGAACTAGTCAACCAAGATCGATGCACGACGACACGATAAGATGATTGAAGAGAATAACAATGGTACCAGATGATAGATAGATGGATATGGACATGATGCTAGAACTTGTGCTAGGGAGACTTGCGGCTTACCATTGAGCTATCACGGTAGATACCACTAAAATTGGAAGTAAAATAAACAAGATATATATTGTTTTAACCAAAACCCTTGCTGGGGAGCTTCTTTCGCTTCAGGCGACGAGCAGCTTCTCTTCTTTGTTCTCGATTCAGATTCGGATCAATATCGTTGTCATCAAACTTCTTCCGCTCCAAGAAGATGCCATCGTAGTCGTCGTCGTCGTCATCATCATCCCCGACGATTCCAAACAGAGCAGCGTCCAATTCCAGATCTTCGTCGCTGCCTCCAAACACTGGTATTTCTTCGCCACTCTCAGCTAAATCAAGGGCGCTCGAAATGACTTCCTCTTCTTCAGTCAAAGGCTTGTTCTTTTTCTTCTTCAAGTACAATTCGTTCTCCTGCTCCTTCCTCTGTCCTTGCGAAATTGACAAAGGTCTTCCATTGAACTCTTTTCCATCGCATTGTTCCATACAAGTCGTTGCATAAATAGGATCAATAAATTGAACAAAGCCGTATCCTTTTGATTTGCCCGTTTTCCAGTCGTAGATAACCTTGGAAGAATGCAAAATAACTCGGGATTGACCCATCGAATTGAGAATAAACTTCGCCACGTCTTTTTCGTCAACATTGAAGGGAAGGTTTCCAACAAACACCTTACAAGGGTCAACAAATCGTTTCGTCCCAACTCGTCCAGCAGTTCTGAGTCGTTCTTTGTGAACTGACAAAAGCTTGGAGTCGGCTCCAATGTTCTTTCTAGAATTCGGCTGAGCAAATCGTCGCTCAGCAGATAGGTTTGTGAGCTGTCGACGTCTATGAACCCGAGCCTCTGTCTGCATCGTTGAGGGTAGCAACCAAGCATGTACTGCTGACAGCGCAACGAGGAGGAAGAAACATATCCGAACGCAATAATTCATTGCAGAAGCTTTTTTTTGTTGATGTGATGTGTTCTCTTCGTTCTTGTTGGCAGTTGAATGGATTTGAAATGAACCATTGCGTACACATGCAAGACATTGTTCAGAACTTGATTGATTAATCGGACTGCTACGATAAGGGTATAGTAGCTAAGGTACAGTACAGTAGCTTGTTATTGTCGTTTCAGGAGGACCAACCATACCAGTCCAGTATGGCAGCCAGAAACATTGAAATGAGTGTGACCTCAAACAATATATTCTATAGAAACAAGGTAGGTCCTATCATTCGAAGTCAAGATTCTTTATCCATTCGTAATGGGATGGCAAATATGATCGTGCCAAACATACTGTGTTCTTGGCGCTAACATATCTTCCAGCGATATCTCATTTGAAGCTGTGCTTGTCTTCTTGCATTGAAAATGCAGACTGCTCTTTGATTTTATTGACGAACAATTTGAAATAGTACTGCACCGGTAGATACGGCAATCTTAACTTCGGTGAACTTATCAAAAAGATCCGCATGTATTGTACGTGGGCTCTGGTAGGAATTCGCGTAGTTTACTGTAGTTGAAGATGCCAGAAAGCAACAAAAGGATCCATAATATCTTTGGTCACCGATCACCACATGAAGGCATTCTCTCCTCTCATCGTCTCCTCTCTGCTCCTCCGTTCCACACAAGCCTTTAGTAGAGAAGCATTAAAACCATCCTCTTCGCCCTTGACAAGAAAATTCACCTCCGGCACAGCACTAATGTCCAAGCCCTTCTCTGTCATCGTTGAAGCTGAGATCAAGCCAGATCGCATGGATGAGTTTATGACCATGATCCAAAAGAATGCCGAAGCGTCTCGCAAGGAACCTGGATGCATCCGATTCGATGTTCTTAGAGCACAGGACAATGAGAACAAGTTCTGGTTCTATGAGGTCTACGAGAACCCAGCTGCTGTGGATTTTCACAAGACACAATCTCACTACCAAGCATGGGCTGACTTCAAGGAAAGCGGCGGAACTGTCAACAGTGTTTCGCACAAGGCAGATGGGGAATTCATTGGATAAATGCCCCTTTGTTCACCGCCTGATTTTAAACCAGTCTCAAGTGTTTGAAGACCAACGTTTCAGATTGGGAAGCTAACCCTTATGCGGTCTCAGGCTCATAAAACTAGATAACATTAGACTTACAATACAACAAATGCAGTTTGGAGGATTTTAATTTTTTTTACATCAGTTGACAAATAGCAGCGTTTCTGTTGTGGACATAATATGAAGACCAGTAGAGGTGGCATTCGTCATGATTCTTCATTCACAGAAGTTATTTGCTGCACTGCTATTCCACCGAAATACATGCCAAACAAACATGTACCTACCAATTTGCTAATAATATACATTTACTCGTATTTGAAGCTGGGCTCTGTGCCACTGATGTTTTGGGCAGCGACAATATTGCAAAGCTCGGCCATTCTCTTGGAGTATCCGGCTTCGTTGTCATACCATGCGTAGATCTTGATCAAAGTGCCATCAATAACCTGGGTGGAGAGTGCATCAATGATACAGCTGCGAGTGTCGTTGGTGTAGTCGGTACTGACAAGTGGCTTGGTTTCGTATCCCAAAATTCCCTTAAGTGGACCATCCTTGGAGGCAGCTTCCAAGGCAGCGTTGACCTCTTCTCGGGTAACAGTTTTGTTGACCTCGAAAACGCAATCAGTGATACTGGCGTTCAACAATGGAACACGAACGGCCAATCCGTTCAATTTACCCTTTAGCTCGGGATAAATTTCGATAATAGCAGTAGCGGATCCTGTGGAAGTTGGGCACAAGTTCACCATACCAGACCGAGCACGGCGAAGATCGCTCTTCTTTGTGTTTGGCATATCAACCAAAGTTTGAGTACCTGTAACATCATGAATTGTTGTGATGCATCCGTGCTTGATACTGAACTTCTCGTGGATGACCTTGACGACAGGAGCCAAACAGTTGGTTGTGCAAGATGCATTGGTGACAAGGGTAGTTTCTTTGCTAAGCTTCTGGTGGTTGCATCCCAAGACAACATTGAGCGCCCCTTCTTCCTTGACGGGAGCAGAAACGACGACTTGCTTCATACCGCACTTATCAAAGTATGGGGAAAGATTATTGACCTTCAAGAACTTTCCAGTGCACTCCATAACCATCTCAACTCCCATAGCAGCCCAATCGACGCTGGTGAAGTCCTGTTCTGAAGAGAAAGTGACAAGCTTTCCATCAACAGTGAAACCAGAGCTGTCCTCCTTCATTTCGACTTCCTTGTCCCAAGTTCCGTGCACTGAGTCATACTTGACGAGGTATTGAGCACTTTCGCAGGAGCACAGATCGTTGACGTGCACAATCTCCAAAGTGGGGTCCTCCCATGCATAGCGGAAGACAAGACGGCCGATACGACCAAATCCGTTGACTGCGCACTTCACCATGTTTGATTACTTTCTTGCTGTTTTGAATAGCAAGGGTGGCGGTTACACCTGTAGCGTTCGCTGAAGAAAAGTACCAGCTACCACTAAGTTCAATATGGGCTCGACAAACGACAAAGATTCCTTGTGGTGAATCTCGATTTTTGGTGGTGAATCATCGCGGTGATTTGGTCTGTCCCTCCCCCGGTACATTTGTATGTATCGGTAGGTTTTGTATGTTGTGCTATAGCAATCTCCCCGTCTTCAACATGTCATGCTTAGATATCCAATTCTAGTAGAAAATATTGAGCTAGTTTACGCTTTGTTCAGTGCCTAAGCCAAACCAGGAGTGACTGCGTCCTCTGGATTCTTGGATTCAGAGTCGCCATCATCATCAGGCGAGCTGCTGTCTGCACCCTTCAGCACTTCCTTCCTTTTTCTCACAAATTCATCGTACTCGGGATTTCCAGCGTAGGGACGCGGTCCAACAAGTTCGAGCACATCATCGTGATTAATAGTCTCCTTGTCCAATAGCAGGGCGGCAACTTTTTCGACCTCTTCCTTCCGTTCTGTTAGCAAATTGAGTGTTCGTTGGTATGCTTCGTCAACAATGCGTTTCGCTTCTTCATCCATGGCTTTCGCAGTTTTCTCTGAGTACGGTCTATCATCAAACATTGCATTCGGGTCCTTGGGAAATGCCAGCTGGCCCAAACGAGAGTTCATACCGTAAAGCTGGATGGTACTGTAGACCATATCTGTAACACGACGCAAGTCATCCGATGCTCCAGTTGTGACTCGGCCAAAGAAAATTTCTTCTGCGGCTCTGCCTGCAAGTGCCATGACTACAATGTCCATGATTTGATCCTGCGTCCGCAGAGCCACCTCCTTTGGAAGGTACTGAGCGAAACCAAGCGCACCGCTTGTTCTTGGAATAATTGTGACCTTTAGCAGTGGGTCTGCATGTTCCAGGAACCACCCAGCAACCGCATGCCCTGCTTCATGATGGGCAACGATGCTTCGTTCTTCCTTGCTCATGATCTTGTTGGATTCCAATCCACCAATGATACGATCTGTAGCTTTCTCAAAATCGTCGAAGTTGACAGAATCACCCTTTCGTCGAGCAGCCTGAATTGCAGCTTCGTTACAAATATTTGCAATATCTGCTCCCGCAAATCCAGGAGTCAATCCAGCAAGACGGCCTGCCACGTCCTCAACATCGTTTTCTAATGTGATGCCTTGCAAATGTACCTTAAAAATCTCCTTCCGTCCCTTCAAATCAGGCTTGTCGACGGTGATTTGACGATCGAAACGACCTGGTCGAGTCAAGGCTTGATCCAATATATCAACACGATTTGTACCAGCCAATACCACAACACCTGTAGATGGGTTGAAACCATCCATTTCGACTAGCAATTGGTTCAGTGTATTCTCTCGTTCATCATTACCACCAACTCCACCACGGCCACGTTGTCTTCCAACTGCATCAATCTCGTCAATGAAAATGATACAAGGCGCAGTCTCTCTTGCCTCCTTGAAAAGGTCACGGACACGAGAAGGACCAACACCGACAAACATTTCTGGTATTTGGAAAAAAAGCAATTCAGTGAGGATAGATGCACTTCGTAAATACCTTCAACAAATGATACGCACCAATAAAGTCTGATCCAGAAATGGAGAAGAATGGAACTCCTGCCTCTCCGGCAACGGCCTTGGCAAGAAGAGTTTTTCCTGTTCCAGGCGGCCCACACAACAAGGCTCCCTTTGGAATCTTTGCTCCTAAATCTGTGAAAATTTCTGGTTCCTTCAAGAAAGCAACAAACTCCATAATCTCCTTCTTGGCTTCATCACACCCAGCGACGTCGGAAAAGTTGATCTTGACATCTTCTTTAGAGATTTTCTTGGCAGTCGACTTCCCAATCTTGAAAATCCCGCCCATTCCACCACCGCCACCTTGGTTGGCCCCACCCATGGATCCTGCTGCAAAACGCATAAAGTAAAACACTGCTCCCATCAATAACAGTGAAGGGATTACATTCATAACTTCAGTTGCCAGACTTGATTCGGCAGTGTATTGAACGGGAATGTCCTGAAGAGGATTCATTCCAACCACCCGTTGAGCCTCCTCGAGTTTCTTCTCAAAGGCATCCACACTACCCATGGCAAATCGATATACAATTTGTTGCTCTTTTTGACCCTTTGAAGGAAAGCTGTTGCGCGAGTACAACTCGTTTGGCATGGAGGTTTCAAAACTTTCGGTGGAGTTCATTGTACCCATTCCTGCACTATCCGCTCCTTGTTGCCTTCTTTCTGCATAGCGGAATCTCGGAGGTTGTGCTGGTGGCAAACCTTTGGACCCAGGTTTCAGGTAAACCTTTGCCTGAGTGCGATTGTTGGTGACCACAATCTTCTCCACTTGACCAGTCTCGAGCAAATGATTGCAAAAGTCATTCCAAGTAATCTCCCGAGTTGAATAGTCAGCTGGCGAGGTATCATCATCTGACCGCACAATGGCATAGCTGATAGCCATCATCAGGATCCCGGCCATCATGGCACTGGAAAAGTTGGGGGGAATGCCGTTATTGTTGTCACTGCCGCCACTACCATCCCCAGATGTTTTGTTTTGTGACCGGAATGAATCAAAGGCATCTCCTAGTCCCTTCTTGGCATCATCATCGGAACTTTTACCGGGCTTTGCTTCACCTGTTCCGTCTTTCTTTTTGCTGGACTCCTCATTGCTGTCTTTCTCCGCATTTGCTTCTTCGTCTTCTTTTTCCTTTTTGTCCTTGGGGAGAAAGTTGTCAAATCCCGTACCTTTTCTTGGAATCAGCCAGACTGAATCTTTGAAAGTTTCTTCCAGACGAGAAGAAAGCGCCTTCAACATTGGAACGTTGCTGCCAGACGACGACGACGACGATGATGATGACGACGATGACAAAAAAAATTTTGATGATTCAGTTATTCGTGAAGTCCTCTGTTGATGATGACTGGCAAGGAGCAGCTTTCGCCTCTCTTGATTCAAGCTGCGGCGCAAAGCTGACAGCTTTGTTACGTTGAAGCTCATGCTCTCGTATCTCCTCCTGCCACACTACTTGCAGAAATGGCCTTGAAACCCAAGAGAGTTCGGAACGTTTTGTTCTTGTCACAGGTTCTGTCAAGTGAAAAGAGTCAGACCGAAATATACCGGTATAAAAAATAGTGTTCGAAGAGCATCATTCTGACTCATTCGACCATTTGCTCGAAGCAGTCGAACCAATGATGGCCGAAATGAAACATTGACGGTTTGGAGTTTTGGAGAAAGAGAAATAAGCCACTCATTGTTTCAATATTCATACCCATGTAAAGATGCCAGATGGTTGTAGCCACTACGAAAACAAATGTGAAATCTGGACACCTTGCTGCAACCGATACTATCGATGTTTCCGATGTCACGACGAAAATTCTTCGTCTTGTGGAAAGCCCCTCGATAGATCCAACGTCACTAAAATCCGGTGCCGAGATTGTGAAATGGAACAAGAACCAGCAAAAGAATGCGATGGCTGCCATGTCTCATTTGCCGAATACATCTGCTTAGAATGCTCGGTGTACCGAAAATCTCATCCTGATGGTATCTATCACTGCCCTCATTGCAAGGTATGTCGTGTAGGCAAAGGACTGGACATCAGTCACTGGCACTGTCATTCCTGTTGACTCTGTCTAAGTATTGAGACGGTGAATAAAGAAAAGCACGAAAAGGTTTGCAAAATAGACGCACGTTCAGTGGACTGTGCTGTTTGTTTCGAAAATTTGCATGACAGCCGCGGCCCATTGGTGGTAGGTCACTCCTGCGGACACTACCTGCATCAGTCTTGCTGGGAAGCCTACACTAATACCATGGGAAAGATCGCTTGCCCAGTATGCCAACAACCTTTTGTGGAGATCAACGAATGGAAACTGGCTCGACATGCATTTGTTTCGCACATTGTCCATTGGGTGGTTCTGTTTGTGGCGATGGCGAATGTGACGGAAAACAAATATCAGGCGGGCGTTGTGACAGTAAGCGTGACGTTAGTCGTTGTGGGGCTTCGAAGATATGGGTTTGCTCTGGGCTCCGTGGTGGCTTCAATTCTCATGTTTGTACTGTTGACGAAGCATGTGTTTCAGATGGGCATTGGAAACACGGCTTTGCTCTTTGTTCTCCCCATCGCCGTTGACGAGATCCTACGACGCGTTCATGTTTTGAATTTGCGAGGGCTGCAATAGCTTAGAATCATCTCATCGCATGTTTCATTATTTTGCATTACATTGTTTTGGGCAGTACAACGTGCCTATAATTGAGCCTGATCCGGAAACCACACAATAAAACAAGGTTTTAAAACGTTAAAAGAGGATGCCAAAAGCGTGGTCCTAGGACTAAAGTAGAGACAGTTGTATCACATCTGTTTGAGGAGGGGACCTAGTGCGGTCCGCGGCTTACCCAAAGTTCTTTTGTTTTGGTCAAACCAAAACTCCATCCAGTCATTTTGCAAGCCGATATCAACGCTGCCTTGTAATGTATGTTGAACCTATTCGAAAACAGAAAGATAGACTAGATAGACAAAGTAGGACGTATTTTCCACTTATGGCTTTTCATGAAAGTTGTATGTTTGTTAGTTGCTTAAAATTGACACTTCTTCCATATTTTTAACATCGCATCATGCACTGTTCTAGTATTTTAACTCAGGTTTGCAGCTGACTTTACTGCGCCTCGTCACTATCGGATAACATGATCCCCAAGTGATACTTCGCCCCATATACTCGAAGCACAGGGCAATAAACGCTTGCGAATAGGTTCGTCAAAAACATCCCAAAAGCAAAGACTTTCGTCTGCTCCAGCCGATACTACTTGACATCCATCGGGACTGCACGCCGTGCTCAGAATACGTGACGAATGACCCACAAAATCCGTCGTCTTGGTCAAGCTTGAATCGTGTCCATAATCCCATAGCTTCATCAAATGGTCATCGAAGCCATGTGCACTGGACAACTCACTGCGATGCTGGCTCCACATAACTGAAGTGACTTGAGACCCAGTATCTGTTGAGCTGAAAAGCGCTCCGGTTTGCGAGTTCCAAATTTTGATTGTTTTGTCTCTCGCTCCGCCACCACTAGCTAGTACTCCCCGACGATGAGGGTTCCAGTCAATGGCCTTTACTGCACCGTTGTGCTCCCGTAGCTGCAAACGAGGCTCCAAGGCTCGGTTTCGGCTAGGAGACATTCTCAAATCCCAGATGCACATCAAGTCGTCGTTACCACCACTGGCAAGCATATCTCCATCTCTGTTCCACTTCAATCCCACTACCTTCTGTTCGTGAGCGGCACAGCGTGAAACCAACGAATATCGGCATCTGACATCATGGTGAAGGATCATCGAGTCTTCTCCACCGGTTGTCAGACAGTGTTGGTTCCATGACAACGACAGAACTCGTCCTTGGTGCCCACGGAGGTTGCGAAGCTTCTGTCCTGATTGCGCGTCCCAGATCTCGGCTGACGAGTTGGTTCCGATCGCGAGAAATCTCGAGTTTTCACTTGAGTTGCACCACGAGACTGTTGAAGCGTAGTTGTCATGTCCTTGATCATATGTTGCTAGTTCAAAGCTATTCGAAGTGGCATAGTCATAAAGGTAGACAATGTTGTCAAGTGCAATCGCCAATACATTGTCCTTGTTCCAGCTTATGTGATCCATATAATAGTCGTCCTTGATGCCCTCTGCGTCGAGAATCTTGAACGGTTTGTCTGACACAACTTTGCGGGAAGGTTTTTGTTGCAGTGAGATTCCATTATCATGGCTTGACCGAGTGAAACCCACTCCTAGAATGTTGTGCGAGTATGGATCTTCCAATCGTACTTGCGTCTTCGGCACGCAAGATAGCGCTTCACGATTCCCAGACCGAAACAGAGATTTCGGTTTGGCGTTGTCATCCAAGGACTCGATGGGATAGTCGCACAGAGAGCTCAATAAGGATTTCTTGAAGAGCTTGCTGTGTTGTTGAGAGCTCGGTGTATCATCCCGAGCTTCGTCATCGGTTGGTTCCTTGGAGAACAAAGAACGACGACACAAGCTGACGTTCATGGAGCGACGAGATGGAATAAACCGATCGCCACATTGTGAAGTTGTTAGTTTGGTAGTAGAGACTGGTGTTCTTCCAATCCGAGGAGATGGTGACATCCGAGGAAGACACGCTTTCTTCGTCGACGTGGATCTGGCAGGTGTTCGATTGGAACATGGCGTAGAAAGGATTTTAGATTGGAAGGAGTTACCTGAACCACGACGATGAGGCGAGGTTGACAAGTGAGTTGGGAGGATGGGAAATTTAGCGTTCATGTTCATTGTTGTCTTCTATGCAGCAATGCAGAGAAATTATGACAAGTTTGATGCATGGCTGTTGTATAGTGACAAATCGTGTTTTTCCACGCTCGACGAGACATTTGGTCATGGTTGAAAAAAAAACGAGTGAAGTGAAGAAAAACCAAAAATGTAGTCATTTGGGTCAAATCGTTATGGGATACTCACCCCTCGACCGACTGGACTACATTTGGTGATGACGATGAGAACACCTGAAAACGGTTTTACGCGCTCATCCGTTAGGATCTCTACACGAGTAAAAACCACGATTGGGTTGACCAAGACTGCAAACACTAACAACACCTCAATCCACAATAACAACATTGTTGCATAAAGGAAGGAAGTATTAAAAGATGCCCCTATTGAGTACCAGTAACCAAAGCAAGTCCGGAAAAGGAAATGGAGATGCCATGAAGGAGAGCTTCAACGCGACTGTTGAAAAGGTCAAGAGTAACGAGTTCTTGCAAGTCGCCAAGGGTTTGGAAACCTTCCGTGGGCACGAAAGTCTCGCGGGATACTTTGAGAAGTCATATGGATTTGTCATTTTTGAGAAGGTTGGCAAGGTGAGCCCCCCCTGTTGTTGCTGCTGAGTTGGAAATATGATCCATATTCATGGCGTTCTCATTTGCTCTGCAATGACGATTTTCCAAAACAGGGTGGTATTGGCGTTGGTGGAGCCTTTGGAATGGGAAGTGTTTATGTCAACAACAAGGACGGTACAGAGACTTTGGTTGGTTACTCTAACTTGATGCAGATCAGCGTGGGTCTGCAACTTGGTGGACAGGTCTTTTGTCAAATCATCTTCTTTGAAAACGAAGAAGATCACAAAAGATTTACCAGTGGAAGTTTTGAATTTGGAGCTGACGCCCAGGTCGTTGCCTTGACCGCCAGTGCTAGTCTTTCTGCTTCCACAATGGGAAATCAGCCACCAGCATATGGTGTGCTACCATCTGGTCGATCCACAATCGGGGGTGCGAAAGAGCAGCCAACGTATGCCAAGGGTTTGGCCGTATTTACGGTACAACTTATGGGTTTGATGTACGAAGCGACAGTTCAGGGCCAAAGATTTACCTACACCCCTCTTGAAACCACAATTGTGAACGAACAAATGGGGTAGATACTTTGCAAAACATCTCCTTGTATCACGACATTGATCTCGCCGGGCTTTTTTTAAAAAGCCCAACCTCGGAATGATACTCTCAATAACCAAGCACAAATAAGGTAGATATAAAATATATACATACTGTATGTAGAATCGAATGGTTGTCTCATGTTTCAGTTTGTTCCCTTGGTAAGACAAGCGCTTTCGTTCTTGCCTTGCTTGCTTTACAGTCTATTTTGGTACGACCCGTCCGACCAATACAAAATTTGTTGCAGAAATTCAGAACTGAACCGGTGGGAGAATCGCAGTACTTCCCGTACATGGAATTGTGTAGGTACCAAATTTGGTTGAATCATCATCGTCAGGCCGCTCGATGATACAAAACTTCTGAAAACCGCATCGTCCAACGTGGTTGTTGTCGCACTGTCGATAGAAGTACAATAATGGCTGCGTACAATAGGCCCACAGAGGCAACTTACACAGTCCATGAAAATGTAACGGTTGACACTTCTGGTATGTTCTGGAACAGTAAAGAAGCAACTTGGATCTTTTTGTTCTGAAGAAGATACTCACTTCTGTACTTTGTGTTTGTGCGTGTTTGCATCACTTCGTTGCTTCGTTTTAAAAAATAGACAACGAAGATCACACATTTTGGTACGTAATGTCCTTTATATCTTTCTTTGTCTAATTCCAGCCACTTTTCTAATTTCTTCCGCTTTTTTTCCTTTTTCCTTTGAAACTGTTCGATCCTACGTTCTTCTTCAGCGGCATTATGTTTCCAATAAAGTGCAAGGATTTGCTCCCTTTGGATCATATCGTCATCAAGAGTGTCGCAGTACGTGGTGCGTTGGGACCACTCACTGTTTGGGTCAGCAACGAAGATGGAGGAAATGGTAGAAATCAAGTTCAACTGGATCCGAGGCACTGGACCAAATTGTACGAGAAGACACACAAATATTCAAAGCATAGTTACGTAGAATTGGTATTTGACCAGCCGATTAGAATGCGCCCTGGTCAAGTCAAGTGCCTCTATATCCATTCGACACTGCCAAACGATGAAGCGATTGTGTACGATAACAGTTACTACGGCATGTCATCAAAACGCTATGATGACGAGAAGCTAACCATCATGACCGGACGTGCTCATGTTTCACCCGAAATCTTTGGCCAAAATCCCATTTGGGGCTGGGGTAATGCATGGCGCGACCGACGAGAGTTTGTTGGTCGTTTGGAGTATGGAACTGTTTACAGGCTATGGAACCCACAAGTCCAAACCAAGTTTGGGGGAAATTTTCAAGACTGCGCCCGTGTTCTATCTCTATGCCAGAGAAGATGGGAATCCCCCTTCAGCATGCTTCCCGATGAGTGCATCTACTACATTTTGAACATGTGCCGATGGGACTGGTTCGAGGATGATTGTGATACCATGAAGCAGAGAAGGCAGAGAGAAAAGAAGCGCATCCGTGAAAAAGAACAACAGGAGAGCGAACAAAGAGAAGCGGAGTCAGAAGCAGTCGGACCAGAAGCAGTCGCGACAAATGTAGCAGCAGAGGAACACACAGCCACAGGATGCAATAGGCACAGCATGGATACGGATGACGATGGTGGGGATGACGAAGAATTCGTTGATGATGACGAGGAGGAGGATGAGGAGGAGGAAGACGAAGAAGATGATGTCGACAGTGAGGCAGCATGGTCAGATGATGAAGACCAATACCACAATGCCCCAATCCAATCATTTACGTTTCAAAACATTGATTCCGACGAGGAGGAAGCGAATGATGATGACAGTGATAATGAAATGGAAACTGCAAGGAATGCTTGGGTTCGTCGAAACTTTGCTCGAATCCAAGTGCTTCGCGCTCTGGCAGCAATGGAAGACGGAGAGTACGTCGAATATTAGCCAACAAGTGTATCGCCAAAGAAGACTGGTTGGTTGCGCTAATAATTGCTTCCTCCCCAACTACATTTTCAGACAAAGACCTCGTACTGCTTCTTGCAGCACTCCGTTCAAGGTGGCATTATTGCTTTTGGTCGGTACAGTCGCAGTTGGACTAGTCTTGTCCGGCGGGTACTTGTAGGATGTATATGCACAATTTTCAATGTATACAATATGGCTTTTTAAAACTTTAAGGGTTTAGTAAAAAAATATGATCTGTATGATCTATCTCTGTTGATCGTCAGTGTTTTTATAGCTAACACTACTTTTGCTGTTAGTCTATGGGGGTCTAATTTTTTTAGCTGAGCACTAGTCTCAAAGCTTTGATGACCCCACTTTATTGGGACTCAAGATAGTCCGTCCGCTTCTCCATCGTAGCCCACTTCTTCAATGTATACAACATGGCTTTTTAAAACTTTAAGGGTTTAGTGAAAAAAATATAATCTGTATGATCCATCTCTGTTGATCGTAAGTGTTTATAGCTAACACTACTTTTGCTGTTAGTCTATGGGGGTCTAATTTGTTTGTAGCTGAGCACAAGTCTCAAAGCTTTGATGACCCCACTTTATTGGGACTCAAGATAGTCCGCTTCTCCATCGTAGACCACTTCTCCATCGTAGCCCACTTCTTCATCGTAGTATGTTTCTTCTTCGTCACTTATTGTCTCATGATTCTTAACCCAGAGACCATCTACCAGCATCCATTTGAACGACTTTGCTGGATCTTCTTGGCCCCACATGTTCCGTGGTTTCGGATTGTGGATACTCCCTCTTACCTGCTGTGCCCATAGGTCCACTAGTGACGTGCCTCCGCTGAATGAGTTTCGCAGCTGCTTGAACCTCTCGATTCCGTCAACATCAAGGGTGTCCTCTTGGCCATTCTCAAAAGCCATCAAGTCGTGCATATCAGATCGAACAACATTACGAACATGCACAAAAGCAAGACGGGCGAGGTACATTCGGAAGACAGAGTTCAATTTCACAGCAGCTCTGGAATGCTCCTTGGTTCTCATCTGTTCGATCTTTTCGAATGCGTTATGGCGAAGGAAGACTTTTGTCTTTCCAAATTGGATTCCAAGCGTTGCAAGCTCACTGGACATGCCACCACCCCGTTTTAGCGACAATGCATCGGGGTTTGAGGCTGGGGTCTGGCTCTTCTTCGACCATGATGGGACTGGTGACGTCGACGTGTATTGCTTGACAGTTGCGGAAGGGGTGATAGTTATGTTGTTTTCTCCGTTCGTGGCGTCCTCTTTGTCATCATTGCTTATCTTCTCACACAGGTGCTTGATCACTTCCATGCATTCCCTTGAGGGATCCGCAACTGTTGACTTTCTATTTCGTATTGAAACTTTCATCTCTTTCCATACCAAGGTTCGGTATCGACGAACGAAATTACTGTGTGAGTAATGATTTGAGAACCCTGCTCGAGCTACTCGCACAGCCTCCAAAATACCTCCACAGCGAAGTTGCTCTGCAATTGCTGCCCTATCGAAATGATTCTGTACAAGTTCATCATTTGGCTTCAGACATCGGACATAATGCGGTGTCATGTGATCAATCTT
This sequence comes from Cylindrotheca closterium, assembly GCA_933822405.4. NCBI lineage: Eukaryota > Bacillariophyta > Bacillariophyceae > Bacillariales > Bacillariaceae > Cylindrotheca > Cylindrotheca closterium. The sequence continues at coordinate 156,570 of CAKOGP040001980.1, forward strand.
CCCCCTCAGGTCGCGTAGTTGGCGACGGAATTCCGCTCCTACAGTTTCCTTAGCATCATTTCGCCGAGTCAATGCATTCGGTTTGCTCGAAGCTCTTTGAGTTCGTGTGAACTCAATAATATCAGCAAGATGACGAATGAATGGATTCGTGCTGGCTTGAAGCAGCTCACAAGCTTCCTTTGGAAGTTCGTCTCTGTTCTTCTCGATAAAGCCTTGTGTGCTGTACTGAACAGCTCCTGCGTAGTGGTGAACAGAAAACTGAAGCCGAGCAGTTTGTTTTCTATCTGCGCTGAATCTCGGGTGATTCTTGCACTTGTTCATAACATCTAGTGCAAATGATCTGTCGGTTGTTCCTGGTGCTTTGCATTGATCATCAAGAATGCACAGAAGTCCAGATCCTCGGTTGTCAATCAAGTCCAAGACATCTTGGTTCTCTGGAAAGTCAATGAAACTCCAGTCAATTCCTTCTCGCTCGTATTCACTTTGCTCATTTTTAAGGACAAAGGCGTTGAATTGTTGCTGAAGAGCTTCGTTGCAGTAGTTGATGCACAATTGCTCAAAAGAGTTCATCTTGAACGATTCGAAACCAAAAATATCGAGAACACCAATTACAGCTACTGGATCAAATTCAGGGTTGTAGATAGTGTTGTCATCTTCATCGTACTCTCTTTGGTAAGAAATTGAATCATTGATGCGGCTAACCAAATAGGTGAACAAGGTACCATATGTCGATTTAAGCAATGCTTCCAACCCTTTCACTGCCTTGTCAACTGGCAAGTTCTGTTGGACGTTGGCTTCGTTACCAGCAGAAATAGTAACGTGACACAATGCTCTGTTTAGATCCTCAGGTGTCACGCCAAGCAAGTGGCACACAGGTTCGAGGTGAACATTCTCGTTATCAAGGGCAGATTCAAGGTCATAATCCAGGAATGTAAGGTTCGATGCATGTAGAACAGCTGCAACCGTAGCAAATATATCGCGTTGTTCCTCCTTTGGAAAGCACATGGCCTTCATTGCCGATCTAAGTGAGCTGAAGGTTTCTTTGTCGGAAATCCCATCGCGGCGATTGTAGGTTCCAGTACCAGTTAATTTGAAGTCTTCAGCGGTCGCGGTGTGAGCGATAAAGTAACTTCGTAGCTCTTGCGCACTCAGGGAACCTGACAGCATCTCATAAAAGATGTGATAATTACGTTCTCCAGCTGAAGGATTGACGAGGCGAACTTTCTCCAACAGATAGGTTTCGATTTGGGCACCGACAAGGCGACCCATGCGTGTGAATTGAATCTCAATGAACTTTCCAAACCGACTAGAGTTGTCATTTCGGATTGTTCTTGCATTTCCAAAACTTTCAAGAATTGGATTACTTTGCAATACTTGCCCTTCGATCGAATCTTGTGCATTCTCTCCATTCAAATTCGTGACATTCAACAGCCCTTGGTCGGATCCATCAGAGCCAGCGGTTTCCCAAGAATCAGATTGTGTAAGTGTTTTTGTGTCTGCTACCTTTTGGTAGGCTCTTTTCTCTGGTGGCCGATTCCCAGCACGCTGCGAAAGCGCGGCAAGATACTTCATGACGAATTTAGTAGTTACCGTCTTTCCCGATCCAGATTCTCCACTGACTAGGATGCTTTGGTCGCAACCAATTGGGAATTCGTCGCCAAGAGTCTCATCAAGCTTTCTCATCATACTTCGAAAAGCATTGTCTGCGATTGCGTACACATGAGGTGGAAGAGTCTCAGTAGTATTGTTTTCAGCTTTTCCCCAGTATTGCTTCATTGTTGACTCTCCATACAGTCCCTTGATGTTTTTAAAAGGGTTCAGCGCCAACAGAACAGGCCCTGTGGATGTATATATGTGATTATCATTGTATCTGTGCTCAAGACATTCAACAACAGAAGGCTCATGCAAATGTGACAATGAAATCAGATCATCAGGACAGAGTGGTTTTCCTTTGGAGGATTGCTCATATTCATTGGCCATGAGTACGTCTCCAGAACTCAAAGCAGACGCGGGGAGAACGAGTGGCTCGGGTGATTCTATTGCAGGTAAATGATCCAGTGCAATTGTCATTTGGTCACCCGTCTGTGAGACGAGACTCCCACTCGTCCAACCCCACTTTGTATTTGACCTGAATCCATCGTCAGCACTGTCTTCACCAGCTGCTGATGATGCGAACGAGCTCGTAGAACTCAGTCCAAGACTTGTCTGTCTATTGAACTGAGATGCTAATTGTGATGAGTTTGTTGGTCTCTTTGCCATCTTTTGTTTGAAGGTTTGCTTTGGATTTCGAATAGCCTCAACGGCTGATTCCTTCACCCAAACTCGTGTAATTGTCATTGTTCTTTCTTATAAATTCTAGCTCATTCAGTCTCTTAAAGATGTTGGTGAGGCTTCAACAATGTATCTATGCCCTTTTTGTGATTGAGGTCCAGTGCGGTATGTTGAATCGTCTCCACTTGATTTGCGTGGTATGATAGATGGAGTTGCAAGAATTCCGTGAACGTTTCCAGAGATCGCAGAAAGTAAAGCTTAACGATCTTCGGCAGGCTCGCGCAGGCGATACGATGGAGAATCCCAATCCTACAGCCTCTCCACGTGAGTTTTGACCGCCAAAATGCGCCGGCATCATCTATCCGCGAAAGCCGCCTTGGTTTAATTCAAAACTATTCAGCACTCGATGCATTCTCGCGTGTCATACACATACAATAGGAGACTTTTTCGATGATGGAGAACTGAGAAATGGGGGATGTCATCACCATCAAACGATCAACGATTTGCGAATTAGAACCTTCGAAACCTTGCATTGATGTGCGATTCGTGAATTCGTGTCATCAGATTGATATTGATACATTGGTGACACCTAAAGTCACATTGCGATTTATATCTCGAAGAAAGAGAAACAGCAAAGAAGCCTCACAATTTGGGACGACTCACTTCTGACACTAACATCATGTCACTTCGCTATCGTTCACAACTCTTGTTCTTGTTGACACTATATATTTTCCTCCTTGGTCATAATGCTCAGGCCTTCCATGGGATTTCAAAGACATTGATTTTTCGGCATTCAAATATCTTATCGAGAACGACAACTTCAGCATTTTATCGAGATGATGTCGCGACATCAAGAATTGCCATGGCAGACTCGACCATGGTGTCAACTGCAAGTCAGGCTGCTACAGAACGGACCCCCACTGATGTCGAACTTTCGGGAGTCTCCTTGCCGTTAATTCGTTCCATCTGCTACAACCAAATATCCATGCTGATGCTTTCGACTGCCGCAATTGCTGGCTTATCCATGCTCCTGAGCTGGAACTTTGAAGCTCTTGACATGTCTTTGCTTCAATGGAATGGTGGCCAAGGTCTTCATTCCATCTTTGACTTAAGCCCGACACCCTTTCAGATGATAGAAGGGATGGTCGCTGTTGCTCCATTGATTGGCTTGGAACGACTTCTGGAAGAGTCCGATGACCAAGGTGCCATCCAATCAGGCTTCGCTACAAGCAACATGGTTCTAAGTCTGTTTGGTAGAAGAAGGTCTGTCGAAGACATTGAAGGGACTGCTCCTGAACTCATGGCGGTACTAGCACTAGGCATTGCCTTGTGCACTGGACTTTCGGAAGAACTAATGTTCCGGTCTTATGCCCCCAGTGCTTTGTTCAGTCTGTCCAATTCTATAATGATTTCAGTTTTGGGTCAAGCTATCATGTTTGCGCTTGTCCACGTCTCGCCATCAGCGAACGCTAGCCAAAACAGAGTCATGGGAGGCCTTCAGTTTACCAATGGACTTTGGTATGGTATGTTCTACCAAATGACAGGTGGCGATATCCTTCCATGCATCATTGCTCATGTCGTCCACGACATGTACATATTTTGTTCGTCCTGGGACACCATCAATAATCAGATGGACTATACAGAAGAAGCTTACAAGAAGTCATTGCCTCAAAGTGAGGAATCTGCCATGTCAAAGTTGCAGGAAATGGCTGGCCCTGTATTGAACAGAGAGACTCTCAACTTTGCCAGGCGATTCTTCTACGCCTTTGACTCCAAGCAACAAGGAAGTCTATCTCTCCAAGACGTTCAACGAGCGGTAGACTACGCCTTCCTCAAAGAAGAAAACCCTCCTAAACCGCAAGTGGTGAAAGAGATGTTCAACACCTTGCTTCAAGCACGAGTCACAACCGAACTTCCATCCAAACGAGTGGGTGTTTCCGAATTTTTATGTCTGCTATTTGCGCTCAAGTCCAACACTCCAATCATGACATTGGAGTAGACTTTGTGGTTGCAAAACTGTTGTTGAACTGAAGCGAAGTGAAGTGAAGTGAATTGAATGTGCTAAGAATCGTTGCCTGCCTGTATATCACAATTTTTCCGAAAAGGAATGCTAAAGAAAATGAACTGCGCCCTTCCAGCATTTGTGAACAATGTCAATGCTATAAAAGAGAACTCTACGCTGGAAGAGGAAGAGCACTGCCCCCAATACAATATGAATGAATGAATGAATCTAACCATGTAGCTATAGTGCCTGTAAATTTATCTATTCTGCACGTTTGAGTTTTTTAACCGATTTTGCCATGATAGCGAGATAAAAGCGCAACTGTGGTGCCTTCACTCGTTCCATTCTGGAGTATTGTACGTGTGTACGGTACAGTACCGTACACATTCTATCGCTTGACGCGTGATCTAATTCGTCCTCGTCGAGAACGATTGGGAGTGTCAGGACTCTCAGGTTCGTCACTCATGGTGGCCGTATCATCGTCACTTAGTCCGCCTCCCTGCTTGTTCTTTTCCATTTGCTTCTTTTCGTTCTTGTGTTGTTCGATAAGATCCAAATGCTCACACAAGTGCTTGGCATTGGCACGCTTGGTTGGATTCCGAATCATGGTCTTGAGACGTTTCTTGGCATTTTGAATATGCGTCTTGTAGTAGCAACGAATGCGATCGCGGAGCGACTTGTCCGAAAAGCAAGTATCAAAGCTCCAGCCTTGTTCCTTGGCAGCTTCCTTGACCAAGACCACCAATCCGTTATTGAAGATTTGTTGGTGGGCCGACTGGCACTTGGTGGTGGAGAGTTCGTAATATTTTTCCATCTTTTCTTTGAGGACTGTTGGATTGAATTGAAAAAGAAAAGACTGTCAGTATAAATGCCGCGGCCATGACAATTATTCCATAAATATCAGTAAATAATAAATAATGATAATCAATCACTTACCAGCTTCCAATGGCGGATAATGCGCCCAAAAGAAGCCCTCTTGGACCACACTTCCTCGTGAAGGCCAAGTTTCAGGAGACGACCGAGGATTCTCTCTTACCAATGCCATACTCAAAAGTAAACGCTTGGCCATTTCTGGATTGGACACTGTTTGTTCCGCCAACCCAGCAGCACGTTTAGCTCGTTCTTGAGCCTCTTGCTCTTGTTGCATTTTCTTTTTGCGCTTGTTGGCAGCCTTGGTGCCCTTGACTTCCACCGCAGGCGAGGACTTGCGTTTGCGTGGAGACGAAGGAAGGGGTGGGGGCAGCAAGGGCTCTTGCTGTTGTAGCTGTTCTTGGGCTGCCGCATGCGAAAACACACCATCGACTTCTTCTTGCTCCGTGAGTTTTTGGACAGCGTCGAGGAGAGAACCAAACACTTGACTTTGGCGAATGGGGGTGTCTCGTAGTGTCGAGAGTCGGTTGGAAGGAGCTCGAGAAAGTGGGGTCAGTGGAGCTGCAGATTTTTGCTCTTCCTCTTGTTCAGACTCGTAGTCTTCTTCTTCTTCATCATCGGGATCGTCTTGTTGGAGCAGAGGGTGCACTTTAGGCGCCTCTTTTTTCCCCTGTTGCTTCTTGACAACAATAGGTTTCTTCCCCTCCTCCTCTTCCTCCTTGTCGCTGGTGGAATCCTGAGACAAGAGACCAAGACGTTTCGCCATGGAAGGGCCAGTTTCATGTGAAACTTGAGAAGAATGAATGGCCTCAAGATCTTCTTCCTCTTCGGCTGATCCATTGTCATTTTCCTCTGTACCGGTATGCCGATACGCGGAGAGTTCTTGAGATAGGAGCGATTGCGAACCCACAACATTGTTAATTTCACCATCTCGATGCAGTCTTCTGATGGTTTCATCTGTTTGACTGAATCCAATGGACTGTTGAGAGAGAGGAGGCTCGTCGTCAAAGTTTTCTTTGTCGTTGTCTTTCACTTCAAATTTCACGTTTGCCCGTCGCGGAGAATCCGTGTCATCGGAAGCCGAAGACTGTTCTGGAGACACAGGAAGTCGTCCATCGTGACTAATGGCCTCTGGATCCTGTTTGATGTTCTTATGATTGGCATCTACGGTCATCATGACGTCCATGTCCTTTATAGAAGAGAAAGAAAAAGTAATCTTTTGGCTCTTATCGGTGTCAGTTTTGTTTCAGTTCGTGGCGGCACTAGAAGCAGGACACGAATAACTTTAGAGAGTCTCTTTTTCAATCTTTTTTCAAATCGAGAAGAGGGATGCCTTCTTTCTATGCAATAGAAGACGGGCAGCAACGGATAGCACTTGGTTCGATGTAGATATACCCTTTATAGGAAGCTCAATGTTGTTGGATAGTGCAGTGATTGTTGGAGTGAAATTTTTTGATTCTGCTCGTGGACAAAGTACCAAGATCCACGAAGAACTCGCTTTTGTCCCGGTTTTCGAAAGACTTGCTGCCAGCACCGGTGGTACAGACTCCACGGTGAGGCTTCGTTGAAATTCGGCGTACTGATTGCGTAGACTGCTACGCGGAACAGACTGCGCCCGATTTATTTATTCTTGCCAATGCTGTCTTGAATCGATCGATTGCAATTTCAAAAATCTTTGCCATCTGGTGTCCTGACCGACGTCCGCATCCCTCAATCGAATGAGTCAGTGACAAATCCGATCCGATTTGTTCTGACATCTGCAACATCGTCAGTCGACCCAAAACAATTTATCTTGTTCCAGGAAAAGTATAGTACAGTAACCTGCTAGTCAACGTCACCATCACATTATCATCATTCCAAAAACAAGAAGAAGAATCATGAAGGTCACATCCGCCCTTGTAATCGCCAGTTTGGCATCCGCTTCTGCCTTTTTGCCAAGTCCTACTCAGCAACAGACATCTGCTTCCACCAACACGGCTCTGGACGCCAGCAGTCGCCGAGAATGGTTGTCTTCCGCCGCTTCGGTGGTTGCTCTGGTTGGTGTTCCCCAACTAGCTTCTGCTGGTTCCCGCCCAACTTATCTGGTGGAACCTACTGATGAATTCAAGGCCAACGAAGCCAAGGCCATGGAGTTCAAGCGTGCACAGTTGCTCGTCAAGAAGGAGTTTGCCACTGTATTGGATCGGCTGGCAACGGAACCTAATAATGAAGAAGCCTTGGTCAACGATCTGCAAGAACTGAAACTACTTGTCGCCAAGACTGGAGGACTTCCATTGGGAATCAAGAAGGAAGATGTCTTTAAGGTTATTCGTAGCAAGAAGGCTAAGGGATTCTGGCCAACAGCGGTGGAATATGCGTAAGTGGTGCATTGTACAGTGAAAGGAATTGAATTAATAGATATCTTCTGGCGAGAAATAAACACAATCATGCAAGGCATCTCACTTTTTGCGGCCTTCCTCCTCCTTTCTTTTTCTTATTCATAGATACCAAAAATTGATCAGTGAAATTTCTTTTCAACAAAGTCCCAACCTTGAAAAGGATATGGGCAGTCCCTATTAAAAATGTAAAACAGTTTGCCAGAAACGAATATTTTGGTTCCGTGCTACATGAGCATGGAACTACTGTTCACAGCAAGATTTTGATCTCAGATCAACTTCTTGTAATTTTTTATATGCGCAAGGATTTAACAAAATCATAAGCTACATTCAAGTCCTTCCACTCTTTTGCATGATATTTCCTATCAATAGGGATGTAGGGTAGTAGACTGATACTGTATCTTGTACTTGTACCGCCACAATGAATAATACATCCCCCTGATTGGACGACGGACGAGCGGTGCGCACGCATACACCGTTTTTATTCGTGCCTGTAGTAGTTCAAATCATCCGTTTTTCGAAATCCGACTTGGAGGAATGAAGACAGAATTTCCAAATTGCTTGTTGAACATTGGACTGTAGCACCAAAGTGTTGCCTTGGTTACGACGCGATCAGCTGGTTCCTTTCAGAGAATTAATTGCAACGAGAGAGAAAGGAGAAAGGAAAAATCAATTTGCATCCTTACCTTGATCACCTTTTCCTCACGCAACAAATACAATACAGTGGAAATGGAAGTTGGAGAACCTCCCGTTGCCGAGAGCCAAGACTATGCGCTACGGTTCGAGGATTTGACCGTTGATGATGATTTACCATTGACCGATCGGATCGCCCGTTACTGTCGTTCGGGGATTGCCTTACAGAGACTGGTTCATGTCAAAATGTTGGCGGAAACTTCCGAAGTGATTGGGTAAGATATATTTATGTTACAGCAAGGGCAACGGAGATGTCATTTTTGTCCAAGGACGATTCCCTCATGATTCATTCGATTTCATTGTCATTGCTACGCATTCAGAACAAGAATGACAATCGCCGCATTGATTCCTCTTTTACCGCAGCTTGTTGTAGATCAAGAGAGTGTAATTCGGCAACATTTAGCATCACAGATACTGCCATTGGCATTGGTATCCATGGTTACAAATGTGGGTCATGGTCAACCGTACAAGGTTTCACAAATGCTCGAGGATAGATCGATTCGAAAAGTCTATGACTCGCAAGGATACGAAATTGTCACGACCGCAGTTGTTGGATATCTTAATAAGTTAATACAAGATCCAGATGTCGATGTTCGGAGGTCCGCATCTGATTCCTTGGCTGGATTGGCCATGCAAGTTCGAAAAGACGACATTGCCAAAGCAATTCTTCCGATACCACTCCAATTGGCGATGTCACCGAAATCATCAAAGAGACAACTGTCACCTGAACAAGAAAGTCATATGGAGGAATTGAGAATCACAGCGGCAAACTTGTTGGCGGAGTTGGGTGGTGCTGCCGAAAAAGATGGGGTTCCGGTCAATGTAGTTCGCGAATCAATCTTGCCAGCTGTTCTTTCCTTGTGCGATGATCCTGGTTTCAGAGCGCGAAGGGCAGCTGCACAGGCTTTGCCTCGGGTGTTGGCTGGAACAACAATGGCAGATGCCAAATCTACAGTACTGCCAGCGTTTGAAGTTCTCAGCAAGGATGAGGTGTACAGAGTTAGAAAAAGTACGGGTGAATGCTTGGTAGATATGAGCCGATCCATGATGATTATAGCGAGCAAAGAACGAGACCCTGCTGCAGTCAATGCGCTGAGACGCAATTCGCTCATTCCAATTGCGGAGTCTCTCTTGGTGGATACCAACAAGTTTGTGAGACACGGAATGATGCAATTTTTGGGGCCATTTTTGGCGTCATTTTATCCATTTGTTGATTCTGCTTTGTATACTATCTTGCCTGGAAGCTCAGAGTCTGATGGAAGCAATCATTCCGGCATCGTTGCACAATTCTTCCCACATGCCAGTAGTATGGTTAGTCGGTTAAATTCATCAGCTGCCGCAACAACGAGTGCACCAACGCCAACTTTGGCATCAATCAACACAGAAACTGAAACACCGTTGATAAAGGAACTGCAAAAGGCTCTGCCCCAATTTATTGGAGCAAGTCGATCCTCAGCAGTTTCCTTAAAGGCTGTAGTATCGCACCGGCAAAAGTACCGTCCAGATCCAGAAGACATCAAAGCAATTGTTGGAAGACTTCTGCATCACTTCACGGGGTTGGCAAAGGTTATAACGGGAGACGAAAACACTGACGCTGAAATGAGGGTGTACTGCGCATATTCCTATCCAGCAGTGGTTCTATTGCTCGGTCCAGAGAATTGGGAAGGGCAATTGAAGGACTGCTTCAAGACTCTTCTGAATCCAAACTATGGCTTGGGTGAAAAGGCTGAAACGGCAATACCTCCACTCCCAGTCAAGCGGTGTCTAGCCTCTAGTCTGCACACGGTAGCACATATTTTGGGCCCACGAATCTCTGCGTTTGATATTATGCCAATCTTCCGCGACTTCTTCCTTCGGGATACGGATGAATCGGTTAGATTGAACATGATTCGAAACTTCCCTACTTTATTGTCACTTTTGGATCCAGCCACGCGTCAACAGTATCTGATATTATGGTGCGAAATGATTCAGGGCGACGAAGTTCTCGGTGCTTTGAAGAGAAGTGCTACAAATCCTTTGGTTTTGAACTGGAGGCAGAGAAACTGTGTATCAAGAAGCATTGCCGACATTTTGGTGATGATGGACGCAGTATTCGTTCACACGTATCTATGGCCGATTCTGAAGCTTGTTCTGACTGACTCCATTAGTCTGGTACGAGATGATGCCATCTGGGCTATTCCAATTTTGCTCAAGGCACTGTGCTCGGAAAATGTCATTATGGATAAAACTGGTGGGGATGCGATGAGATCGAAAGAGAGGTGGAGTGCAAATGCTTGCCAAGAAGTCATCCATTGGCTGTGGGAATCTATCCTAAAAATGACACCGTCAAAGAGTACTGGGAAACTTACATCAAATGGGAGAAATAGCAACTTTAGTCAACGCCAACTGTACTGTCAGATCTGCACAGCACTTGCTTTGGCTATACAATTCGGCGACGGCTTGAAAGATCCAGATGATCCGGTTTTGGAGCTCGAAAACAAGTTTTCAACGCATCTCTCGGCACAAGATATCACAGAATATGGTCCCTATCGAAGGTTGTCCGATTCTGAAAGGTCTCATTTGGTCGGTTTACTCGCCAACGACATGCTACCTGTTGCGATTAACTTTAAGGACGACGGCGTTACAAATGTTCGTCGATCGCTTCTCAAGACTCTTCATTTGATGCCCCACGATTTCACACACTTCCCTGCGTTCCAAGAAGCCACGAGTGTATTAGAGGAAGAAGTACAAACTTGGGAGAGTTTCGACGGCATGCAGCAAAACAACCCGCCTGCTCCACCTGTCCCAGCGCAGAAGGCAAGAGCAGTAGTGCCAGCCCAGCACCAAGAGTACCAAAATGGAGTGTCCTCTGATGAGAAGACCAGAGTAGATGTCCACGATGATGGAAAAGGAGGTAAAAAGAAATCCTCAAAAGGCAGGCGAAAAGAGCAGACATCAGAAACTGGGTTTGTAACACATAATCTGGCTAGCATATAAAGATAAACATTATGTCAGCGAGTACTACGTTGGTTTTCTTTTCTGCCTCCTGCCTCACTGGGATGATTCTTTTCGTGGGTACGTCGTGCCCCTCGAAAAGTGCGCGCACCACCTCGAAACTAAAACTTTTCATCGGAGGGAATTGTACCGGTGCGGTTTGTCGTCACATTGATCTGATCGTGACTTCGGCACCATGGGGTGTTTTCAATCTAGCCTCACAAACCGGTCAGTTGGGCGGCTGCTTGCAGCCAGCCCCCCTGGCGAAAAGATGGAGGACGAAAGCGTCGCCTCTTTATCCGATGTAGTCACTGTCGAGGCGTCCAATATGCAGAGAGGAGCTGTGATTTCGAGTCCTGTCCCAGTGTCACCCATCCATGATGAAGCAGAGGAAGCTGTGGGAGATTCTTCTCATGGTGATGATGGAACTGATGAGAAGCCACAGCACGAACAGCTGAATGCGACGACTGGAGATCTCGAGTCAATATCAAACCAAAGCATCCAAAACATGACTGAGGCAACTGATCTTGTCCAAAGAAGAACGAGGAGCAGTGCTCAGAGCGCGGGTTCTTCAGATCGGCGAGAAGAAGAATCTATCAAATTGGATAGAGAGAAAGACTTTAGCTCACCATCAAAGGCAAAGCGTATACGTCGACGGATAGATGGATCACCAATTTTTCCTGCTTGCAACATGCCTCGAAAGACAGTCTATCTTTTTCGTCATGGATACTCCCAAGGACAAGCAGCGCAGAAAAATGGATTGGATAGAAAGACAGATCAGAGCCTTCGTGATTGTGCTTTGACTGAAAGAGGAATTGAAGAAGCTAGAGCAATCCCCAAGCAGTTCTTAGGCGACGAAAGGGATTCTATCGAAGTTGTCTTTTCATCTCCTCTTACTCGGGCACTTCACACCTCCATTCTTGGTTTTCCAAATAAAAACATCATATGTCATTTTGATCTTGGAGAAATAGGGACCAAAGCTCCCGAGAACATACCAAGGAAAATGGCAGCTGTCTTGCAAGATCTTCGCGAAGACATAGAAAAACGCGACGATAGCTTGACACTCGACACAACAACATTTCAACCTTCAACCTGGCCGCGGGATACTGCTCCTGGAGTTATTAAGAAGGAAAAAGTCAAGAAGTTCTTCCAGTGGCTGTACAAAGAGCGTCAAGAAAGTGTGTTTGCGGTGGTGTGTCATCATAATGTCATCAAGACTGTGGTCATCAATGGAGAAAAGCTACGACCAAAGAATGCTGAACTAATATCGTGTAGCTTGGACTCGAATGGCGAACTCTTTGCTCTCAACGATCCCGAGAAACACGAGGAATTGCCAGTTGCCGCTCTGGACTTTGAATCGATTGCTACCTGAGATCACTTGGTACTACCTATGCTTCGAGATGAGTGCAATCTTTTTGCAATGATTCTGCCTGGTGACGAGAGACTCATCGTTTGGTATGACGAACCCAAGAAGAAGCAGTGTTTGCGGTCATCATAAAACACACTTTTCTATCCAATCGAGTTCCTGAAAGGTTTCATGGCATCTGACAGGCATTACCTACAACAAGGAGATACGCAATAGTATCTGCTACTCGTGGTGCTTGCATTGATGTTGGCTGCTGGATTCACAGGAAAAAGAAGATTGTACTGAAGCACTTTGACTTTTTTCAACTGGTGCAACCAGTAATCGGGCTCCTCGAGATGACGAGGCCGAGGTTGCCTTCTTGACAGTTTTGGGAGCCTTTTTTGAATTGGCACCAGGCAGGGTGGTATCTGGTACTGCTGCTGGGGCCATCACAGGCACCGTGACAGGCATCACGATGGGCACTGAAACAGGAACAAAGGCGACAGGGACGCCGACCCACCGATAACAGGTGCCGTAGTCTGAGCTATAGCTCCAACTATTAAAACGAGAAACAGGACAGTGTTGAATGCATGCCGGTACATCTTCACATGAGAGATTTTTGAATTTTTGACACTACAGTAGGTACGTGTACGTGTATCATAGAAGGCTCAGACTCGGACGTCGTAACATGGAGGCATTGATGGCGCTTTCGGATTCCAATCTTACATTTTTTTTACATGGAAAAAAAGAAAATCCAAGTAGGCACGATGTTAGATGTTAGTTTCGTCTTATTTGTCAAACAAGCTGCAGGGCAACTCTTAGTTCTACTCTCTGGTTCTATTTTCTTCAGATAAAGTTCTCTCTCTCTCTTTACCTGCTGAGAACAACATCTACTATATTGAATATGCAGTAAAAACGTATCATACATCCTGCGTCTATGGACGTCAGTTTCATGAACAGCATGATTGGTGGCTATTGCCTCTGGCTGGCTACCTAGACAACAACAATACAACGCAATGAAATCGAATTCAAAGAATCATGAAATATTCAGAATCTATTTATTATTATACAAATTTGATAGTAGCGGGTGTATCATATCTTCTTTACAGCTTGATGTTGAATCCGCTGTTCTCATCTGGAAGCCTGTTTCCCCAGTCAAGAGTAACGTTTGATGTTCGTTGTTTCTTGGGTGGGCTGCAGTTCATGACAATGAAATCTTCATCATCACTGTCGTAGATTGGAGATGCTCGTTTCAATGTCCAGTTATCGTTGACATCTTCATCGAAAGTCTTTTCGACAAAGATGGAAGAGATTGATTTACTCGAAGTATCCAGAGGGCCATTTCGTGACTGGCCAGTAGTCTCAGTAGCACGAAAGGCATTGCGTTCAGAGAGCACGGAAACCTTCTTGGAACGAACTTCCAGTTTGGGTTTCATCAATTGCTTGGGTTTAGTTGGCTGCACCAACATCACGGAATCGGGAGAGTAGGAGCGAGGACGGCGGCGGGAGATAGGGGATCGGGTGGAAGCAGTCATTGTATTGTGGTGCAAAATTGTGATGGAGGCAGATTCAAATCCAATTTGTGTGGGATAGAAGGAGCGGGGAAAAGTGAGAATGTGAGAGTATGCGCGGAAAATATTCAACGAATCCTGTGAACGGAAATCTCCCTCCAATAACGGATTAGGTGGGACTGCTGGTACATTTCCAAGGTGAAAGATCCGTAGCGGGAAAAGTTAACCGCAAAGAATAACCGCCGTCGATTTAATTCGATTTCTTCGATTTATTTCGATTTCGCGGTTCAAATATTCCCTCCCAAAAAATCACCCGGATGCTAGAGCGTGACACTCACATTTCCGTCGATGACCCGTTTCTTTGATGTCATCTTGGGTGAATTATTAACACTGAGTCGCTGAAGAGGGCGACGACTGTTGGAAGGCTTTACTCCCATTGATGGATTTTCGGTGTTCATCACTTCAGTGTTCATGGTTTGGCTTTTTTGGCTATGCAGGATACAATGTTATTGTTGTTGTGTTCTGTGAGAAACGTGACCATTGGCTCAAAGCGAGCCAAAATGTAACGGATTTCTTCGAGTGTGCCTCGCGGCAACGGCTAGTCTCTTGTAAAAAGCGCCAACGGTCAGAATTTCGAACATTTTAATTATGATAGGGTTAAAGTTGGCTCAAAAGTGTTAAGTAAAAAAATACAAGTAAACGCACATACAGCTTCCGTTTAGTTTTAGTTGACTGTGCTTTTACGTTTCGTGTTGATGGGCAGACACCATGCCTTTTCGACCAACAAAACCCAATACCGCGGAAGCAGCCCAGTTGACGATCGAGGACAGTCGTCAATTTTGTTTTTTCAAAGCGGAGAGTCCACTCAATCTGCCACCATTGTTTAGTTTGGCGCAAAAGTTTCTTCTTAGCCAACAGTAACAGTGGACATTAATAAAATGGCATTGTCTACTGACGCCACGCAGCTCTCTGCTCTATTGGCGGTGCTCACTCAGCCTGACACAGAAGCTATCCGACAGGCTGAAGTTGCATTGAAACCGTTGCTGAAGGATCCCAGATGTGTTCCTGCATTGGTGGAAATATTGAAGTCGAAAGATACACAGGTAGGTTCGCAACTCTTTCCTATAGGTTTTTTCAGTGGCAATAGCTGACAATGACGCGCCTCCTTCCACCAACAGACTCCACCAGTCCGTCACATTGCTGGTATCCTTTTGAGGAAACGCCTTCCAGGGCATTATGGCAAGTTTGACTTGCCAACAAAAACCGCATTGAAAACAGAAATCCTTGCTATACTGTCAAGTGAGCCCGAGCGAACCGTGAGAAATGGAGTTGTTGGTGTCGCCGCGTCTTTGGCAAAGCTTGAGTGCACTGCTGGAGGTACATCGTGGCCCGAGTTGTTTCAATTTATTGCCGCTGCTGCCGCGGCGGATGCCCAACAAGCCGAAGCACGCGAGCTTGCATTTTGGTTGCTTCAGGAAATGACAGATACCATTGGAATGCATTTGAAGGATCAATTTCAACCAATCTGTGGTTTGTTTTCTAAAGCACTTGTTCCGAATGAAGATGCCAAAGTTCAAAAGGCAGCCACCAAAGCCTTGGGACAACTTCTTTCCTTCCTTGCAGACGAACCTGAAGTTGACGTTTTTGCTGGATTGATTCCCCCAATTTTGCAAGTTGCGGCTCAGCAAAGAAGTGACGAGGAACTCTTGTCAACTGTTTTAGATGTTCTTTATGATCTTGCCTATTCACCTTCGCCTGCTGTCACACAGCACTTGATCCCAATGGTTCAATTTGGGCTTGAATGCATCAAACTTCAAGATTTAGAGATGGGAGTCAGAGATTCGGCTGCTTTGGTCATTGCTACCCTGGCAGAAGCAAAACCAAAGACTTTTGGAAAGGAAGAAGCTTTGGTTGCACAAGTTCTGGAAGTGTTGTTTGGATTAATTGAAAATTCCCCCGACTCTGCAGCCGGTGCCTTGTTTGAATCGAATCCTGCATGGAGAGAAGACTTAGAGAACGACGAGGATGGCGATTTCGATCCCGATGAATTAGATTCTCCTACGGAGACTTCGATGGCTCAGGGTACATTGGATATGCTTGCCTGCGAACTGCCAAAGAAATACATTTTTTCACCGGCCGTTACGCGGTGTGTCCAGCGTTTGTCTTCTCCTCAACCGAATCATCGAAAGGCTGGTATTGCTGGTCTTGGAGTTATTGCTGAAGGTTGCTCCGAGCCTCTCAGAGAGCATCTTGATGAACTCATGCCTCATGTACTTCAAGCCTCACGCGATGGCGACCCACAAGTTCGAGAGTGCGCTTGCTTCTGCCTTGGTCAGATCTCAGAGCACTGCCAACCAGAAGTATTGGCCTATTCCGAACAAATCCTCCCTATCGTTTTCGGATTGTTGGATGATCAATCTGTAGCTGTCCAAGCCACGTCCTGTTATGTGCTTGAAATGTTCTGCGAGAGACTTGAGCCTGATGCTGTTAGACCGCTATTGGATTCTTTGGTGAAGAAACTCGCGGCTATGTTGGAGAGTACCAACAAAAGAAGTGTGCAAGAAATGGCTGTAGCTGCCCTTGCTGCCACCGCAGTTGCCGCCGAGGAAGAATTCACTCCCTATGTTGGTGGCGTCGCAACTCTCATGACAAAGTGTATGGCAGTGACTGAAGAGCGACTCTTCTCTTTGCGCGGACGTGCTCTTGAGTGTATGGGTCACATGGCGATTGCGGTTGGTCGTGAAACCTTTCGCCCATACTTCCAAGCAACCATGGAGTGTGCTTGTGAAGGATTGACCCGCGACTCCACCGACTTGCATGAGTTTGCGTATGCTGTGTTTGCCAACTTGGCAAAGGTCATGAAGGAAGAGTTTGCTCCTGCCTTGCCAGAATTGGTGCCACACCTTGTACAAGTTATTGGCACAGACGAGGGACAACTCGAACCTGCCGAAGATGCTGAGAAGGTATGTGTTTTGTGTGCTTGCATCAAATCGAATTTGAACATTCCCGCTTATTTCTTACCAGCGAGAACTTCAATCCTTGTTGTATGTTACTCCACAGGGAGGACAATTCAATGCTTTTGATGACTCTGATGGCGAAGATGAAGAAGGTGGAAACTATGTCTTGCATGTTCGCACCGCTCTCCTTGAAGTTAAGAAGGGAGCTATTACAGCGGTTGGTGAAATGGCAGCACATACTGGTGGGCAATTCTGTCCACATTTGGAGAGCGTAATGCAGGTGTTGCAGAAGGCTGCAACCAATTGGCACCCGTTGATCAAGTCAGAAGTTGCTGATGCACTACCAAACCTGGTCGTTCCAAGTGTTGCTGCACACCACAACGGTGAATTGCAATGGACCAAGGGCGATGTCTCTGGAGCTTCCCCAATGAGCGAGCACACAAGTGCAGTTGTTGCCGCTGTTCTCTTGGAGTTGATGGCCTTGATGAAGGATGACGACAAGACGACTGTAGCAAAGGCATGCGAAGGTGTTCAGTCAGTTATTGAGCTTTGTGGGCCACATTCTTTTATGCCCATTGCCCAGCAATGTATGCAAAACACACACGAGTTGTTGACTAAGACAGCCCCTTGCCAAGCAGCAGATGAGCTTTATGGCGAGGCACCAGAAGACGATGACGACCATGATATTGTAACACAAGCTGCCTGCGATCTCGTTGGTGGCTTTTGCAGAGTCATGGGTGCCCAATTCGCCCAATATTTGCCACAATTCCTTCCAGCAGTCTGCGACTACGCAAAGTCATCGCGACCGCCTCGCGATCGATCGATGGCTATCGGATGGTTGAGTGAAGTTGCACAGGAACTTCAAGGTTCTATTTTTGAACACTGGCAATCGGTGTTCTTGCCTGCTGTTCTTGGTGGACTCGGTGATCCATCGGAAGATGTTAAAAGAAACGCTGCATTTTGTGCTGGAGTTTGCTGCGAGCACCTTCGCGAGCGTGTTGCAGATTCGTACCCACAGATTCTTCAGGCTTTGGAACAACTGTTCCAAATTGACCCAAATGCTACCGAGGCTGCAGCTGCATGCGTCGACAACACCGCAGCATGCGTAGCACGCATGATCATGGCGTCCCCCACCCATCTTCCAATGCCCCAAGTGTTACCTGCTGTTCTGAAATTGCTTCCCTTGAAGACTGACATGACCGAAAACGAAACAGTTTACACTTGCCTGCTTGGTCTGCTTCAAATGAACCAACCTGATGCTATCGCCCAAAAGGCCGAGTTTCGAAGAATATTCAGTGAAGCTACAGCTGCTGGAAGCAAGGTGGAACCAGAGATCCAAGAAAAGCTGAAGCATGCACTGCCAGGTCTACAATAAGTCTGTTTAACTAAGTCTATACATCCAAATCTGTTATCTTGCCACTTGACTGTTGCAGACAAGGCACAGTAAACGTAAACGAGAGAGTCGAAATATTGATTCATTCGACCAAGTCGCCAGCCTATCCGCGTGCGCTGAATTGAGCAGCGCGTATTTTGATTACTTAGTAGTACAAATCAGTTCTGGTCGCGGAAAACGTTGAGATTGGCTAAATAAAGTAGCGCCAAACGGATGTCTAGCGCCAAAACGCATGCTGAACTTCTTTTCTTAGACAAAGAGGCAAATTTGGTTCGTTGTGCAAGAAACGCACGAATCTCAGAACCAGAGAAGTCAAGGAAATAAAGTCCCTATAAAGTGCTTGAGCCGCAATAAGATGAATAATAATAGTGGACCTTTGGACAATGATCCAACCATGAATGAGACTCCTTCCGTTTATGATCCTGCTCCCTTTGACGCTCCTTTGGACAATGATCCAACGATGACTGAAGATGCCATGGGGACTTCTCCACAAGCTTACAACTCCAACGATGATGATATGGAGACATGTCCAGAACCTCACAACTCCAATGATGATGGCTTCTCGGCCGCAGCTTCTGCCACCGTTGCAGCCGCTTCCGCAACTGCCGCCGCCGCTGGAACATACATGTGGGCAGCTCTCGACGCAACAGGAATGGTTTCGAAGCCCGAAGACGGAGAAGAGGAGGAAGAACACAAACCAGACCGCATCGATGCTTTCGACCCTTTTGCAATGTCTGACGATGAGGCTCCAGAAGGAATGGATGTTGTTGGTGACTCTGATGATGAACCCAATACTTCTCGAAGTGCTCCAGGAGCAATTGCAGTTGCCAATTTCGATGCAACCTACGATAAAAAATTGAAGGGTGATACTGACAGCGACACTGGAGACGAGTCGAATCCCAAAGGCAACGATTCTGACTCTGAGGCAGCCGCTGTTCTCGTGGCTGCTGTTCCAGACCGTGATGCCGAAGACAAGAGAGAAAGGCGCATGCTTATTGGAGCTGTGTTTCTCGTCTTTTTCCTTGCTATCTTTGCTGGAGCCTACGCCGGAGTTCAGGTCGAAGAGGAGAGAGTTGAGCAAGCTCGATCCACTGAGTTTGAGACTATTCCATGTAAGCTTTTCGATGCTGTGATACTGTTGTTGATTGACGTACCTCATTCTAACATTCCGTTGTCTCAGCTTCTTCAGCTATCCCCAAGTGTTTCCCTGGCTCCAACCCAACTCGCGCAACTGCCTTCATGCAGGTAGCTCTCGATGGAATGTCTCGCCAAGCTACGTCTACCGAACTTCAACAAGTTCAAAATGCACTCACCGGTGTCTACAACGGAGTTACTGGAGGATGTAATGATGTCTATGAAAGAATCATGGAATCCGCATCAGTGGTCAACCAAAACCTAATCACAGACAGCAAGGGAAAAAACCACCTGAGCATTGATTTCACCACCAACCTTCGCTGTGATGGATGTACTGCTGAAGAAGAATACCTCTTTAGCCCGTGGCCTTCTGCCTCCAAAGGAAAGGCTTCAACGTCTGCGAAAGGAAAAGGAACTACCGGCACAACATCTACTAAAACAGGAAAAGGAACTAGCTCAACAGCTGGAGGTGAGCGAAAACTGAGAAGAGGAAATCGTAATGCACGTGGTGTCCGTGGCATTCGCGACCTTCAATCCGTCGCACCTGCCCCACCAATCTTTGTTAATCCTGGCGGCGTCCCTGCAACTCCCAGTACCGGCAAGGGCAAGGGAGGAAAGGGCAAGGGCTCGAGCAACACCCGCGCCCAAATGTTCATAGACAGTTTGGATGCAACTCTTCAAACATCAAACCTTCCTCTGAAGAAGGTGAAGGCTGCATACATATACGAGCAAACGGCAGTTTGGAAGGGCGAGAAGCTGAAACTCAAGCCAACCAAAAAAGAGAAAAAGAAGGATGGGAAAGGAAAAGGCACGTCAGATAAGATATCGGCAGGCCGCCGTCGAAGGCACTAAATCTTTGAAGCTTTCTTTCAAAGTTCTCCATTTGTTTCATGAACTCAAGTTACTATTTTATAAATGTTATTATTTGATGTACAGTATTGTGTAGTTTCTTTAGCTCTACACAAAAAAAGCTGGAGCACTCAGACGTGCATTGTTGTGCCTAGCCATTAATGCTACCATATATAGTATACAAGAATTGTTCCTAGTACAGTATGTAGAGTGTAACTTCTATCAATCGATGCGTTTGGCAGCCCGTTCCTCGACTTCTTCGAGAAGATTTGTAAAACTCTCGTGTACCGTCGGTCCGTCGCATGCGACAAGTCGTTTTTGGCAAACGGACGATAGTTTTCGGCAATATTATGGAATCTCTCTTTCCGTTGAAGGCAGTCGAGTGAGGTGCAGGGTACCCGGTTGGTACCGGGTACCTGGTACCGGTACTGCACACCTTTGAAAATGAGAATCACCATCGATCGATTGGAAAATTCAGAACGCTTTCTTGATATACAGTACTCGAGAAATCTTTCTCACTCAAAACTTACCAAAGGTAAAACTGAACAGAATGTCAAAAAATAAAGTCTTATAATGTATTATAAATAGCTTTTAATCCCCATATACAAAAGCTTCTTAAAATCCCCCCCGCACAGATACAGGTGATCCGTGTACATTGACTTCGGTAGTTGTCCATTTACTTTGAGGTGATGCAAGTGTAGCAATATCCAACAGACCGTATTCACGGGCCATGAAAATAGGATGCCCTGGGTCGACACACTCTTGGTCATCAATCAACATTTCTGGCCAAAAAGATTGTCGAAGACGCGCTTGCAAAGTGATGATGGCGCTATCATGTGGAGAAAGAATAGTTCCTCCCGAGAAACGAGAGATCTTCATTGCCGATTCAAGGAACTCTTGTCTCATGCTCATTGGGAGAGCATGAAGGGTCAAGAGATCCATCGAAACAAGGATTGATGCAAAGGCAACTTGCGATGGCGAGTATTGGAAGGATGAGCTTCCAAGGCAAACCGATAGCTCAGACATGTATCGAGCAAGTTCATGTAGCACGTGCAAGACCAAATCAGATCGTTGTCTTAGAGAAGGAGACATTGGTCTGGTTGGCATAACCTGAAGTAGGTATGGGACCACAGTCATGGGGGTAGGAGGATTCACTTTCCATTTTAGGTCCTTCAAGATGGATTGTTCCATCTCAGAGATATCATTGGCCGTAAACTGGCCTCGAGAAAGCTCCACAAATGCGGAAAGTCTCAAGTTGCGGTAGGGAGAATCCCTTCGGCTATCGGAATACATCTTCATGGCGATGTAGAGCGATGTCATGGCAGCAAGCTGGAAAAGTCTGCTGTCAATATTCTTTTGGCATGCTGGGCAAGCACACCCACCGGCTTCGCAAGGTCTTGGCCGCGAAGCCAGGTAACGATCAAAAATGTTCATTCCTGACGAAACAACCTCACGATCCAGCTGAAAGTGATCCACAACCTTGAAACACCATTGGCATATTTTTCGGCGCCATTCCCCGTAGGGAAGGGAGCTGATTGGTCCCATTGCCGCTGTGCAGGGAATTTGTGGTACGGCGTAAGTCTGTTCAGTTCGCAACACTGCTGAAAGCTGATCGATCGCAAGGCCAGAATCTTCATATTGGGATGGAGGCATTTCGTGGGTAGTGCATTGCTCATCACAGCACATCATTGGAGAGTCCATATCAGAGATCATTATGATTGATTTGTAAATAAGAGAAGAAGAGTTTTGAGAAGATGAAACGTCAAACTGCCCAAAAGATATGAGCAAAGTTGAAAAGCCAAAAACATGCGAGTCGGACGAATGAATGTGGGGTTTTCCGTTCGAGCGCCAAAACAGCATCCGGGATTTCTAAATAATTCTGGTAGTCACGCATGAACGGAGAGGGAGTTTGTGTGCTCGGATTTTCCTGAAGGAGTTGTGGTCGCGAGGACTGACTTTGGGCTTGAGCGTTAAGTACGGCCGTCGAATTTCATCAACATTCTTGGGAACTTATCGCCTCAAAAGGTGAAAGAAATTGTCAGAACGATTCAACGGGCTCGGAAAAAGGTGTGAAAACTTTGTGATTGGAAGTTCGATGACTCAAAAACCGACGCCGGACCTGTGAGCTCTTTCCTTGAAAGGATAGGAAGCGCCAAATAGGAGATGCAGTATAATACCGTTATGAAGTGTCTGATTGCCTAAGTGTAAATTCAGATCGAGAAACCAGTGCATGTATGTAAAGTGGTCTATTCCTGGATACATTGGCGGCGTTTGGCACAGTCTAGTCTTGAAGCATGTTGATGGGTCTATGTAAAGTGGCTCAAGTCCTGGAAACCGAATCGTGATGGATGGTGATGGTTCTATGTACTGATTTTAGTCCTGGAAACCGAATCAGGATGTATGGTGAGGCTATGTAATGCAGTTTAGTCCTGCAAAACTTGATGTCTCAGTCATGCATCCGAGCAAGTGTAACATCCACATTATGGCAGACGTGAATGATCGCGCCTTGCTTGTCAGATCATTTATAATGCAAAACAATTCAGCAAAACACCCTTCTCAAAGCGATGGAGTTTCGTGAGACAGCTGATGCGGATGGTTGATATGAAACCAGAGATGATTCGAACGTCGTGAGCAGACAACTAAGGCAATTTATTCATGTCAAATCCGTCGTGTTCCTCCAACATTGGGTATCACCAGCATGGCGTCTGAGAAAGGTTTCTTCTTTACATTTGTACAATAGGACCTTGTATGATCGGCGTCTCTGAAATTGAGCCATAACGAGAGTTCATAAAGTACGAATTCAGGGTTTTGTGCATTGAGTTTAGGCCAACATCGGATAGCAGAATGGATGACTCCATCCCGCCATAATATTACACTTGCTTCTATATGAATTCGAAAAGTCGACATAATACATTATACCGTACAACTTGATAGTTGATTTTATGATCTGGTGGATCGTTTGCATGCGCTGAGAGTATTTCTAAGTAGCATGGCAATTGTCATGGGACCGACACCTCCAGGGACTGGCGTTATTTTGGAACACTTCTCACGAACAGCATCAAAATTGACATCACCGACCAGTTTATATGCTTTTCCGCCTTCCGTGATTTCTTCAAGCGGAAGGTCAACACTATTAATCCCGACATCAACAACAACAGCGCCCTCTTTGAGCCAATTTGGTTGAACAAGATGCGCCTTGCCTGCAGCAGCAATCACAATGTCGCCCTGTGACACTTGCTCTTCGATTCTTTGAGTTCCCGAATGCACGATGGTAACTGTTGCCTCACGATGAAGCAAAAGTAATGATACTGGTAATCCCACCATGTTTGATCGCCCGATAACTACAGCGTGCTTGCCGGCAATGTCCACGTCTGACCGATCTAGGAGCTCTAAACACCCGAGAGGCGTGCAAGGCACCGAGAATGGCAAGTTGGACAAGTCGGACCACTTTTCAGATCGATCCCCATGCGTTCCTTGCATCGCAAGACTAGCCACATTGGCGGAATGTAATCCATCGACATCTTTTTCCGGGCTTACGTGTTCGAGAATGGTGTGCTCATCTAAATGCCTAGGAAGCGGCAGTTGTACAAGGATACCGTGCACGTCGTCACGAGCATTCAATTCAGATATCTTGCAAAGCAATTCTTCTTCCGTCACATTTTCGCCGTAATCGTAACCAAAGCTGGATATCCCAACTTGTTTGCATGCCTTCTTCTTCATTTTGACGTAGGTTTGTGAATCTCGCCGACTTCCAACTAATATCACAGCCAATCCAGGCGTTGGCTTCCCCTCCTCCGCCAATTTGAAAATTTCCTCCTTTAATTCAATTCTAATCTTTGAGGCAATTGCTTTCCCATCAATCACAGAGGATGAAGCCACGGCAGCAGAATATAGACGGGTAGAGCATTGAGAAAAAGAGTGTTGAGTGACGTGGTGTCTATTTCGGAGAGCTGATGAGAATCCCCGAGCCGACAGCTGTCGCGTAAGTAGTATAAGGGCCGACAGCTTGAGGCTGTTACCCAAGAATCTGGAAACAAGATTTAGAGAAATGGTTTCTGTTCCAATCACAAGACTCGTGCAAAGCCTCTACTGTAGAAGAAACGAGCTGATGCTTTGCTTCATTTGCATTTTGTGATGTGATTCATCCAACTGCGGCCAGACGTCGTTGTAGTTGTGACTGACTCATCGGACCATCGTCCCACACCACCATCAACATTTACAATTCATTATCACCATCAGAAATTGTTTCTTTATCGTCACCACACGCACATTGAGAGTCATGGTTTTGCGCACTCGGCAGAGCGTAGTCGCTGTTCAAAGAGCACTGGCCTTGGAAGAGTCCCTTGCTTGTCGTTGGAAATCAACTTCTGCCGATATCTACAAGGATGTTCTCATTGCTGGTGGCGGTGCGGTTGGCTGCAGCTTGGCGAGGCTCCTGAACGAGCGACTTCCTTCTCTGAGTGTTGGATTGTTGGAGGCTGGAGATTCACCCAAACCTCAACCTTTGGCGACAGAGCGTGTTCCTCATCCACGATCGTACGCGCTGTCTCCAGCCTCATTGGACGTAGTGGGAAAGTCTGTGAGCCAACAGCTGGACCTTGGATACTATGATTCTATGCAAGTTTGGCAAGCAAATTCTCCGGCAAGTCTCACTTTCAGTTCGAAAGATTTAGACATTGACAAAGACCCATATCTAGGAGCGTGTGTCGAAGACGGACCTCTTGTCGAAGCTCTTTGGAACGAGATTCAGGGCAAAACACAATGCTGGACAAAGACCAAGATTGCTTCACTGGAATCAAGTGGTGACTCACAGGGATTAGCTACGGTGACTACTACGGAAGGAGAAAGAATTCAATCAGCCCTACTCATTGGAGCGGATGGCGGCAATTCGTGGATTCGAAAGAACGTTGGTGTATCACGAAGTGGAACAGAATATGATCAGACAGCTCTTACGTTTACTGTCACATTGAATGAATCCATGCACAAACGAGCCTTCCAACGGTATCTAACCGACGGCGGCCCTATGGCACTACTACCAACGTACTCTGATCGTCATGCCGTTGTTGTCTGGAGTACACACCCCGATACGGTCCAAAAATGGAAGGACGCTCCACAAGAAGAGCTTGTGGCTTACTTGAATGAATGCCTTATGAAGGGTCCCGAACGTGTCCCCTCTCTCCTGGAGAGACAACAATCTTCGAATTCTGATGCATTGTCAAATATTCTTCATGGCGCTGAACGAGTCTTGGACACTCTACACTATGGACTAGCAATGGCATCTCACCACCCCATCCCCAAATTCTTTGCTCCTCCTCGCGTTGAGGAGATTGTATCTCCAAAGTTCTCCTTCCCACTATCCTGCTTTCAAGCAAAATCATACATCAAGGGACGAGTGGCTCTGATAGGCGATGCTGCTCACACGGTACATCCAATGGCTGGACAGGGCTTGAATCTTGGACTTGGTGATGTCAAGGTCTTGGTGCAAACTCTCGAAAAGGCAAGCGATGCTGGAATGGATCTATCAACATTCCTCAACGAATACGACTCGGATCGACGGCGAAACGTGAGCTTATCATTAGGAGGAATCCACGCCTTGCAGCGAATCTTTGGAACACAAAATGTACCCCTGCAACATGCCAAGACGTTTGGCATGAACATGATACAGAATGTAGGTCCACTTCGAAGGCAGCTTGCGTTGGCTGCTGCTCATGGAGTATCAATATAGAGATATTTTAAAGTAACAATGCTAGAAGTATAAATATCACTGGTTTTTTTATGAACGAGTCCTGGAATACAGTAGCAATGGGTAGCGGTTGCCATGACACAGCTACCACTGGGACGCCATTTCTTCGCTTCCACCAAAATCAATTCGAACGGTTTGAATTGGAAGTTCTATTGCGGATCAGTATATTATAGTACGGTACAGTATTGTAACCGGTAGTTTCTGTGTTCATCATGGATCGTGCGTCGCGTGGAGTATAATAGACGAATTTGATTCATCCGACCAACGTATTTGCACGATTCACACCTGCCGGTCTGTCTGACGTCATCGCATTGGTAAAAAAACATAAGGCGAAGGACCACAACAACGAGAATTCGGAAGCTTTTTCTTTTTTGTTTTCTGCCCACCGACTCTCTCTGTACATCAAACACCCATAGCAATGAAAATGATACACTCTATCTTCGCTGCAACTATTTGCCTTAGCGCTCTAAGTTCTGAGGCTTTTGTCCCTTCGTCTTTTGCTACGAAGAAATGGCAACAAATGGGACTCAATAACTACGATTGCTCGGAAGCAAGAACTGTATTGAGTTGGAAACCATTCAAGCTTGCTGAGAACGACGCAACACTAGAGGGCAAAGTTAGGGATCGTATGTTGGAAATGCCATCGTTCGAAAATTTGCAATCTGAATTTGCCTTGAATGCGCAAGAGGCCTTGACTCCATTTGCCAAGACTATAGACAATTTGACGAATGGATGGGCTTTGAGCTATGCAGATCTATCACCAGAAAGCGAGAATACTCCCCTTGGTCAAGCATTTTTGGCAACAAATATTGCATATGCTGTCGTCGGTATAGTGCTTGGAATCCATGGTGACGTTTTGCTTGGTACATTGACGGAAATTGCGAGCGTAGCAAGCTTCTTTTATCACTATACACAACTTCAAGCTTCCAACAATCGGATACAGGACAGCTCTGTAAGATTGGCCTTATCAATTGATTACGTTTGTGCTTGCACAGCAATTTTGGTTGGTCTTGTATATCTGGGATTGGATCATCAGATGCCACCATTGGAAGCAGTTGTCAGTGGTTCTGCAGGAATACTTTGCTTGAGTTTGGGCTGGGTTTGGGAGTATGGTTGGCGATACCTTGTGACTCATTCCTTGTGGCACTTGTTTTCGGCCTACACGGCATTTGTCGTTGGCAACGCTCATCTTTTGACTTAAAACCTCATTTCAGAGAAGACTTTTGAAAACGCGGTTCTTTGGGAATTCCACGTGTACATTTCATGCTACATACAATTGTGTATAGTGTTGCTGCGCATAAACATAGATATGCCTTATTAATGCTACTTCAGTTGAAATAATCCTATCCCAAGAATCTACCCGGCAAAAAGATGGCAAAAGAACAAGGAAATTGCATTATTGTTCAGCGCTATAGGACTTGAAATCCAATCCTTTGTGTCCAATGGCAGGTATTCCATCTTGTCGTAGCATTAGAGCTTCTTGGTTAGCAGATAACCAACGAGCCCATTGTCTAACCGCGTCACCTCTGTGGCTAAGCTGGTTCTTTCGTTCCGTCGACAGACAGCTGAAGGTTTCCTCTTCGCCATCGGGCACAAAAATTGAGTCCCAGCCAAATCCACCTTTCCCTGTAGGCGCGACAATTGTTCCTGAACATTCCCCAGTGAATAAGATTGGGTCTGCATGTGGAGCAGGGCAGAATGCTAAAGTACACACTGCTGTTGCTGATTTGTCTTCGTAGGCCGTGAGAATTTTGTACAGTCCATCAGATTTCAATCTGTCCTGAAACCATTTAATGTATGGTCCTGGCATCCCACCCAGCGCATGGAACTTCAATGAAGTGTCTTCTACTAAGCATGGTCCCCCAGCAAGCTGTGCTCCGAGTAGTGCTTTTTCCTTTGCAATTGCTTCAGTATTTACTTCTTGAATCTCAGGCAGATCGACCTTCACAACTCGCAAATTGACTAACCCACTACCAGGATGTGTACCATTTGTTGATCCTTGTTCTGAGAGTATCATTTCCACTTCTCTAACTTTCATTGCATTTCCTGTGACAAATGCAATGTTTAATTGGCCAGCACCATTCACGGTGGTAGACGGTGCTGCAAAGGAATCGACAGAAGCGCATATGCAGCCTAATATCAGAACCGCCAGTATCACTGTCCTGTTTTGGCTTTTTATCGACTTTATCCGCGATGTCATTTTTGCTATTCCACAAATGGTTGTTGGTAACTTCAAAATAGACCTTTATCGATCTTCTTTTTTCAACTTCTTATTTTGTTTGCGCGAATTCCGTGACGTACGAGGTCGGTTGAGTCTGCCTTCTTCCGCGACTCTTGCAGTCGTGCCACAGTTTCGGTACATGTACTACGGTATATATCATACATTCATTCTTCCCACCATTAGTGCGACTGAAGTTTTCTTTGATCATGTTGTCTGAACAGTGATTGCAACTCCGCTTGTTACTCCATCATCCAAAAAACAAACACCAAGAGTGTTAGGTGCTTCCTTCCAGACCATACATGCAGTCATGCCGTGGTTGAATAAACCTCAGGGTGTGCTGTCGTCGTCACCACGAGCATTAAATTGTGAATACCAGTACTACTACACCAGTTGTCGAGTGAAAGAAACGAAGTCAGTTGGCCCTCTCAAACAATTTCCAAGAGCAAATCAATTAGGAAAGAAAGTCAAGCGTGTTGCTTTCTCTGACCGTATCGATGTCAACGAAATCTCGCCTACTGGCAGTCTCTATTCTTCTGCGGCCAATGGCATCTGGTGGAGCCAAGAAGACTACTCGAAAATGCTCCTTATTACCAAGCTCGCTCGTGATAATGACAGAAGCTCTGAGGTCTGCATGGTAGGTCTTGAAGCCTGCAGTGGCTCTGAATATCAAAAGCGTAAAGAACGAAAAATTCGCGTCATTAGTGCTGTTTTGACTGCTCAAAAGAACCAAAAACTAGAAGGAATCACTGACCCAGTGTACATTGCAGCTCTGTCCCGTTCCTTCACGAGTGCAAGTGTTGAAGAAGCTTATCTACGTGCAAGTGACGGAACGGCGATTGAATTACTGAGAGTAGAAGAGAATATTACAGATCAAGATTTGGTAGAGATTAGAATATAGCAAGGCCATAAAACCTGACAGCTACAGTAGTCTTTCACACATTTCCTCACAATTAGCACTTTCTACTTCTTCGCAAACCAATCTTATGGTGTGCATTAATCGTTTTACAAATCCCAGACGTCGACGGCGCCACCTTTGTCACTACCGTCAACATTTCCATTCGAAGACATACTAGTCAATGTTGGCTGAGACATACTGCGGTGCATGTCAACCTCTTCATCAGAATCATCCCAATTCCCATCCGTGTTTGTGATCATGGCGAGATCTTCTTCAAGGGAGAGCCCCTTCTCGCTACCACTCTTTCCATCGTCATCATCGTCGTCGTCCTTGCCAATGATGTGCCCTTTGGCATTCCTCTCTGCCTTTTCAAGTTGTTTCTCAGCTGACTTAAGTTGCGCCTGCTGTCTTGCCAAAACATCCTTCAACATTTCAGCTGCTGTTGTTCCACCGCGGACACGTCGAAGCTGCTCTGGATCGTATCGACCTCGAGGAACACCAGGCTTGTCCATGTTTAATCCATGTGCATCTGCCCAAGCTAGCCATGGCATCCAAGTGTCTGGATCACCACGGCGCAATGTTTGGTCGTTACCAATGACAATCAAAGCTCTTCGAGCACGAGTAAAGGACACGTTAACACGTCTCCAATCGGATGTGAAACCAATGGCTCCGTAGTCATTGCTTCTCACAGCAGAAAAAACTACAGCTTCCTTTTCTCTTCCTTGGAAACCATCCACGGAAGATACTTCAATGTACGGAGGTCCCGTATTTTGCGTCAGGCGACGTGTCATGCGTCGAATTAGCCGAGCTTGAGCGGCATAAGGAGTGACAACTGCAATGTCAGATACTCTGCATTGGCCACCAGCCAGAAGTGCCGCAACAGCATCACAGGCGGCGGCTGCTTCAGCTTCGTTCAGCTTACTAACGCCGTCGTCCATTTCAGTACCCTTTACTGGAAGATAGGCAACAGGGAACTCTTCGCGCGGCCATGGGAATCCAGCAAGTGGACGTCTTTCCGGTGCGGTAACTCCATTCAACAGCTTTCCACCATAAAACAAATCAGATGGAAACATTGCAATGCACGGGTGCATACGGTACTGAGTGTCGAGCATAAATGGAGGTACGCCACATGCAACCATTCTGGAAAACAATGGAACACCGTGGCCTTCTTCCTCTGCTCTTGTGCTCAACACTGTTGGAGGCAACTGACAATGGTCACCAACTAGCACAAGCTGTCGACATCCTCTCATCAACGGAACCAGCACTGCTGGTTCAGTTGCCTGAGTAGCTTCATCAACAAGGACTCGATCAAAAGTCATCGCATCAAGTATATCACCACCTGATCCAATACAGGTGCAACAAATGATTTGAGCTTTCTTCAGAGTCTTCATTCTATCTTTGAAGGCCTGTGCCGAATTGCCACCCGACTGTTGCTTTCCTCCATTGCTGTAAGAAGAAGGTGGGCGATCAACACAGAACCGCAAAAGTTCTGGTCTAATTGCTTCTGGTCTCCCCAATCTCACAACTCGGAGTCCTACAGCTGCACATCCCTCGACAAGGTTATCCACTGCAATGTTTGAATCAGAAGTTGCCAAGATGGGAGAGGGGTTTTCGCCTCCTTCAGAGTTCGAATCAGCCAATCGGGCCCAGTGTTGCAAAATGCGAATTGCAACAGCAGTTTTTCCTGGATAAAAAGTTGAGAACAATGGATCCAAATTATATCTAGCAGTCATACCACAACAATTTCTTACCAGTACCCGGCGGCCCTTGCACTAATGTCAAACGATTTGACACAGCACCTTCGACAGCAAGTGACTGAGATGCATTCAACCCTTCAAGAGCCGAGAATTTGTCCAGTGCCAATCTAGATGCCATTCTGCATGCATCTTCGTCGTTGCCGTCTTCCTCTTGTTTCTCGTCTTCATAGCTCCACGGAACAGCTTGTGCACACAACGCTGCAGTGGATGTAAGTTCTCCATTGAACATGCCTCCCGACTTGCTCATCACAAGGTTGATATTTTCGTCCATAGCTGTGATTGCTTTCATCAATTGAGGACAAGGTCTCCTTGTGTCACGCGTACCACTTTCACCGAGTGGACTAGCGATTGCTACTGCGGCTGAAAGTTGACGGTTAAAACCCATACGATTTGCAAGCTTGTCAATACGATAGACATTTCCATCAATGTTTTCGGTCAGCAAGGAATACAGACTAGTATTGGTTTTGTCTTGCAATCGGAGAACCATGGGATTGGTGTTTGTGACTGTAGCTTCAATCATGTTGCGATCAAGACTCTCAGCAGACATTGGATAAGGACCTGCATATGGCAAGAGGGATACCGCATCTCCAGCTTGGATTCCTCTGTTTTCCATGGAATCCGGAACAAAGACACCCAATTGATCCCCTGGAACAACGAAAAGGTCAGCTGGTTTCTTTCCTCGCTTCAGCCGAGCATCCACAACACAAACGGCCGAGCGAACCAATCGCTCACAGGGTGCTGAGCAGATTCGATCTCGAGCAGACATGACTTCTTCCAAAAACTCGAGTGCGATACCTCGCACAATACGAAGGAAATATGTTCGACTTGTAGGATTGTCGAATTCCGTAGCAATGCAAAGCGCATTGATCATGTCAGCAGCCGAGTAAGCACTACTATTTCGGAGATTCTGAGGCAGGCAGGTCAAAATTCGTTCAATTTGCCCTGTTGACAGTGTTCCTGGTAAGGTGCAGTTGCGCAAACAATACAGGGCATCCTCGAACATGGCTGCCATGACGTAAGCCTTCATTACCGTCTCCAAGACATTAGCGTCAAGAGCAAAGTTGTGGTTCTTCTTATCCTGCAAAATCTCACGCATACCATCTGGGTCACTGCGCTCCACACACTGTCTCACAGCTCGGTTAAATATCTTTGCTGCCTTTTGATTTGCCGCATGATCCTTGGACAATCCCTTCTTCTTTTTGGATTTGCCCTTCGTGTTTGCAATGATGCCACCACCCGTAATCTTGGCCGGCCCCTCCTCGATATTGTCTTCCATTGTTGGAGAATCGTCACGACGGATCTGAACAGTGGTATTCTCTGTAATACTGACTTCTTGCGCTGGAATAGCCTTGATTGCATCTGTTGCGCTGACATCAATCGGTTCCTCCTCCACAGGAGGTGGTGGTGGAGCCTTGTCCTTCTTGTTTTTCTTCTTTTTGGGCTTCTTGTTTGCTTTCCCAGTTGGATTGGAGTTTCCATTGGTAGTAGCATCTTCTCCATTTCTTGCAGCTGCTTCTTCCGTCTGCGTGACCTCCTTCTTCTCTTCCGCAATATCAAAGTCCTCCAAAGCGGCAGTAGCAAGCCGTTCGGATAGCTTTTGAGCTTCCGAGTCGTAGTCTACTGCAGATGATTGCATGGGAGGATGACTGTTGCGGGAAAGAATGATTGGGACGCCATCACGTCCCGAAAAGTTGTTGTTAGATGATGATGGTGGTGTGGGTAGATCTAGTGGGGCCGTGAGCAATGATTTGGTAATGGAATCGTGGTTCAAATTGTTGTTGTTGTTCACTGGATCCAATCCACCATTGCTCTGCACCGACGGCATACTATCAAAGGCTGATGCACCAGCAGCTTCGGGAAATCCAGTTTCCAAGACTGCCGTATTGTCAAAGTCCATGGGCGCCTCATTGTCTTGTGAGACCTCCTTGTTGTGGTTGTTATCGTCATCGGACCCATTGTTCTTATGTTTTTTATTCTTCCTGCTGTCATTGTTGTGTCGTCCACGACCACGCCCACGGCCACCCCTTCCGCCTCCACGTGATTTACCCCGGCCTGAGGAACGTCCACCTCGTCCTCCTCTACTTCCTCGGCCATCTTGGTCGTTGTTATTATTATTATTGTCTCGTTTGTCTGTGTGAGTTTCGGAGGAAGCAGACACTTCTCCATGATCATTCTTGTTCTTATTCGGCTCCTTTCTATTCTCATTCTTGACAGTCACTACTGGTCCTTCTCCGTTTGGTGTTGTCTCTGTGGAATCGGAAGCAGCAGTACCGTTATTGGAAGAGCGACCTCTGCCTCCTCTGCCTCTTCCACCTCTGCCTCTACCACGACCTCTGCCTTTGGCGCCTCTGCCACGACCACGACCGCGGCCACCGCTACGTGAAGAATTAGGCCTTAATGATGAAGAACTCGATCCTCTTCCCGATGTTTCACCCTCGCTCATATAAGTTTGGAATCTAGATTATCAATACTCGTGTATTGATTGTGCTTCTTTCTTCGTATCAAATTTTTTCCGGGGTGCACGATTGTCGTGAGCCTGGATGGTTGGCGACCGGCTCGAAGGAGAAGCAATGCTGCTGGTACGTGTTTCGCTCGCTGCTTCTGTCTGTCACCCGTGGTAACACTCTTTTCGCGCGCCGTGAACAACGAACGTCAGGCTTCAATAAAACCCATCACAGAATTCATGCATTCATCATCGCATCGTATTTTATTATAATATTATATTAGAAGTACTAGAAGCTGCTTTCCCAATCAATCGACGTCTGAAACAAAATGAAGCTACTTATCCTCCTCGTACCTACTCTGGCATCAGCCTTCTCTCTTGCTCCTCTTTGCCGAACTGGAAGCACAACACTTTTGAGAGCGGATGCTTCTTCTTCTGCGGAAGAAGAAGATGATGGTCTTGTACTCGATGGACTCGACAAGAAGATGAACCAATTCAAAACGGAATATTCGTTCAGCGAGTCTGATTATCTTGCAGCTGCAAGAAAACGGGCAGAAGAACGAAAGGAGAGTGTCAACTCGGGTGCATCCGACGAAGATTGGAAAAAGATGGCCGAAACGAAGGAATCGCAATTTGGAAAGGTTGACGACTGGGATAACTCTGTCAAGGAAGCTGGAAACGCGGATTCGCAAATTCTCATGTTCACTGATCCTCCTGCTGATGGGGAAGGTGGTGAAGAGGGAGAAAGTGGCGACAAACTTTTGTTGTTCTAAGCCAGATGGCTTACAGTCAAGCAGGCAGCACCTCCTTTCGAGACGGTAAAACGAAACCAGCTTCCACTACTACTTGTTCTTTATTGATTCCATCCATTCAGTTCTGCAACCATGCTCAACGACAATGTCCCCTGTACACCCGAAGAAATCAAACAGGTGGCTGATGATGACTTGAGTCTTTTCATCATTGTCAACAAGAACATTCAATAGCGCACTAAATAAATTCTTTTGCATGGATCGACGATTGCTTTAGCTTGTGCCTATTAGCAGTTTACTGATTGTACTTTACGTTTCAAGAGATTGATGTGAAAACTCTTTCCATCTTCATGCGCAGTAGTATTTATGGCCACTTGGTGAATTCAATGACCTTGAACAAGATCGGGACACCACTGACAACTTGCCATACGAACAAACCGACTCCGGCAAAGTTGGCTCCAATGTGAGCATAACGGGCGGCGTCGTTGCCCTTTTGCATGGCAGGGACACAGGCAGCGGCAAGGGCCCAAAGACAGACGAGGCCAGCACCGGCGTACAAATGTGGGCCTGGGAATAGCTTTCCAGCACGAGCATAGGTATTCAATGGACCTTCAATGGCAAAGACGGTACCAATGAAGGCCAATGTGGCTCCCTGTGAATAGTGCATATCACGGGGTCCCTTAGCGGCAAGCTCCTTGCGCTCGCTTTGCAACGCCTTGATTTCAGCATCGATGGGAAGGGCAGCTTCCAACTTGGAGATCAAGCCAGCATCTGGGGTTTCGGCACCTTTCGCAGCCTCCAATGCGGCCGTGGCGGTGGAAGCTCCACCAAGATCAGGGTATCCGCTCTTAAGAGCAGTAACATCATCACCGATGGTACGTTGACGACGCCATTCGAATCCAAGAATGGCGGTTGAAACACTAAGTGCTAGCATTC
The DNA here is from genome assembly GCA_933822405.4 of Cylindrotheca closterium. Taxonomy (NCBI): domain Eukaryota; phylum Bacillariophyta; class Bacillariophyceae; order Bacillariales; family Bacillariaceae; genus Cylindrotheca; species Cylindrotheca closterium. The sequence continues at coordinate 191,687 of CAKOGP040001980.1, forward strand.
CAAGCATCATGGCTGGGTGAAGAAGAGACAGTGTTCTTCCCTCGAAGATTCCCCAGTCTGGCCCAGCAGCCATGGCAGAGGTGGAAGTTAATGCCCACATGGCGGCGGTAGCGGCGGGAATGGATGCATCATTGAGGAAAGATTCTGTATCCTCATCATCCGTGGAAGCCATCAAGACATCCACTTGACGGAAAGAAGAAGCTTGGCCGACAAGAGCTTGGTTTGGTGCAGGGCTGGTGAATGCATTGGCGACTGCCAAGGTGGAGAGAAACAAGAATTGGATCTTCATGTTGCTTTGTTCTGTTTTATTATGGATCCGATTGAATTCGTTTTGATGGGTTGGAAAACTGACTTGGATCATGCCACGTACGTACGAGACCTACCACGAATAAACACTGTTGGATCGGAATCAGAAAATTGAAGACTAAACAATACCCATAGCATTCGCATTACGCCTTTCTAATAAGATCGCCCCCATAGGCACCAGCATGTGGCTGGCAAGCCACTTGCAATACACTTAGTACCTTCTGGGAGTTCTGGCTGGTCGAATGGGATACATAGCGTCTTGGCAGCCACGGATGTTGCCGTTCGCTCGTCTTCGCCTTCTTCGCCACGAGCTTTCAACGACTCTTCCCGACTGGTTTTCTTGACCCATTCTTCCCAATCCTGGTGTTCGCCTCCGCACCAAGGAGTCAACACAAGATTGTTGAGCTCCAAGTTGGGTACAAAGTCCTTCCATTCAGTGACTTTGGCAATGTGTTCATCTCGTGCCTTCAGTGCCTTCTCGAACATCGTCTTTTGGATTTCCTCAAGCTTTGTTGCAATCACGCTACCGAGACCTTCAACGGGAAGATCCATTTTCTCACCATTGTGTCTGATGACAATGCGAGTTTGTTTCTTTTCAATATCCATGGGACCAACTTCAATACGAATTGGGACACCCTTTTGTTCCCAATGGTTGTACTTCCAGCCAGGGTTGTACATGGCTCTATCATCATACTTGGCACGGATCTATAGAAGACAAAACAGTCAGTGCAAGCAACGAGAGGAAAAAGAAACATTCGCCGCCCACAACTTACGCCTAGCTTCCTCAAGTCTTTCAAGATCGCTTTGCAGTACGGATCAGCAGTTTCTCCAGTCAACTTTTTGCTGATGATAGGAACGATCACAGCTTGCAAAGGAGACACCTTAGGAGGCATAACCAATCCCTTGTCATCGCCATGCACCATGACCATCACACCAATTGTACGGGTAGTCAAACCCCACGAAGTTTGCCATGCAATCTTCGTCTCACCCTTCTCGTCTTGGAACTTGATGTCGAACATCTTACCAAAGTTTTGACCAAGGTTGTGCGAGGTAGCACCTTGAATGGCACGCCCAGATCCGGCAATGTAAGCTTCAACAGTTGTTGTCATGTGACCTCCAGCAAACTTTTCTTTCTCGGTCTTGTATCCAGGGACAACAGGAACACAAAGGAGATCTTGGTACACCTGCTTGTACAAGTCAAGTGCTTGCATGACCATCTTGTCAGCGTCCTCATAGGTGGCATGTGCTGTGTGGCCCTCTTGCCACAAGAATTCACGAGATCGCAGGAAAGGAGTAGGATCCTTGAATTCCCATCTAACAACGTTGCTCCATTGATTCAGCTTCAAGGGAAGGTCTCTGTGCGACTTGATCCAATCCGAAAATGCAGGATACATGATTGTTTCGGAAGTTGGGCGAATAGCAATTTGCTGTGCAAGTTCAGTTTCACCACTCTTTGTGACCCATGCCACTTCAGGTGCGAATCCCTCGACGTGATCCTTTTCCTTTTCAAGACGATCTTGGGAAACAAATAGAGGAAAGTAGCAGTTTTCGACGTCCAGGTCCAAAAGCTGAATAGCAGCAACATCAATCAAAACATCAATCAGCCATGATAAATCTGACGCACGTTTGAAACCTGATAGAGCCAACTACGTACCTGCTCATTGAACCACTGTTGAATCAGATCCCAAATCTTGTACGACCAAGGACGCAAGATGTAACAACCACTGATGTCATAGTAGGAAATCATCTCACTTAGAACGATAACGTCCGAGTACCACATGGGAAAGTTTTCTTCCTTCTTCCATTGAAGGGCAAGAAGAGTGTCTCCCTTTTTTGCACTTTTCTTGTTTTGCTTTGATTGTTGCTTTCCACCTCCTCCTTGCTTCTTTTCTCCCTTCTGTTGGGGAGCACCACCAGCTGGGACCTGTGGAGCTGCTGTAAAATCGACAATGATAGGTTCAACTCCTGCCTTGGTCATGAATTCTTGCAAGACAGAAGGGGCCAATTTGACGGATGCGTCATTCTGAGCGGGGTGGGAGTGGATAACCTCATAGTCCATCAACGCCTTATCCAAAATAAATTTGACCTCGTTAGATTCGTCGTTGACAATACAAAGTGGCCCGACATGTCCTGGCTTCGCCTTCAAATGCTTATCAAGGGTAGCACCATCTGCCAATCTCATATTAACTTTTCCTTCGAGCTTTAAGAGAGCACCAAGCTGCTTTGTGTTGAAAGTTGTCGCTGTAGCGTGGGTCACCAAAAATATTCCATGCTTTTTGTCCTTAAAGAACAAGTTCTTTGTGTGTGTTTCTTTGTCCGATCCCAAAGGAACATTGGCAACAAGTTCATCGGCCGTCATGCAAGCGGCATGAGAGTAAACCTCATGCTTCAGGCCAAACTCGTTGAGCTTTTTAATCAAAGCATTATCCGCAAGATCACCCATGATAAAGAGCTTATCTAATCAAAGAAGAAATTAGAATGGATGTATCAAGGCAAAACACAGACGAATGCAACTGATGAACATCTTCTCATCGGTCACCTTCACGACAACATGTTCAAATGACAGATTTCTAGGTTTTTTCTCTGAATTTCTGCAAGATTGAACCATTTTTGGTAAACGTTGTATCTCTTGAAAGCTGTAGCATCTTTGCCGTCATTCATCATTGCCACAAACCCAATATCCTTCCTTACCTGTTAGAAACAAGATATGGAGATGTCCCACGTGAATTCGTCTTCAGACATGTGCCCATGACTTTGGAACCTGCGGCTGTGTCTGTCCGCCGTCTGCCGAATTTGTTTACCGGAAATTCACACAGACACGACTTTTAGCTTGGGAACCGCAAATCCGTAGATCAGACAAACGTACACCAAATAAGTAGAGGGGTAAGTGGCTTTGAGATGCTGCACGGCTCTTTCAATATCAAAATTTACGAACTTTTGAAGGTGAGACCATGGCGGCGTGCCTCTTTTACTGAAGAATTTTGGAGACGTATAGAGAGATACACACAACAATAAGAGCAAACATGCGGAGTGGGCAGAAGCATAGGAGCTGACTGGAGATTAATCTGGGATCAGAATGCTGTGATATTGTGGAGTGCCGAAATTGCTTGATCGCTTTACAGTTGTTACGATCGCTGCATGCTGAAGAGGAAATGGAGTCATTCTCTTGCCACAGTCTTTGCTCACGCCTTGCTTGTTTTCCTTTTCAGTCAAGATGCAAAACGAAGCCGGAGAAAACGTCGACCTTTACGTCCCACGAAAGTGCTCGTACACCAACCGCATCATCGAGGCCAAGGACCACTCCAGTATCCAAATCAACGTTGCCAACGTTGATCCAGTTACTGGCATGGCCACTGGAGAGAACACACCATACGCTCTTGGCGGATACATCCGATTCAAGTCCGAGGGAGATATGGCTTTGACTGCTCTGGTACAAAAGAATGATGCTATAATGTTTGCTTCTTCCGATTAAGGAACTAACATATAGAAAAGAAACTGAAAACAGATACGAATTGTAGTTATAAGGCTTGCGATTCTTTCCTTTGTTTTGACTGAGATGGTCTCGTTGCCATTGAACTAGAAAACAGTCACATTTTTCTAAAATGAAAGACCAAAATGCACATCAGGATCGACCCAACTCCATGAAGAAAAATGGAAGGCATGAAACTCTTGATAGTGTGACTATCTTCCTGATATAACACTGTTAGCATTATACTTCATGTTTATCCTTTGATACTGGCTGCAGTACAATGTCCGATGAGGGGGTAAATAATGGAGGGGCGGGTTTATTGGGGGTATGTTGAGGGAGAACAACGATGAATCATCATGCATCATTCTGTGTAATCATTACCATTATTCATGTTTCTTTGAGTTTTGGTCTTCACCACGCCTTTTGTATCAACCAAGGCACTTGTTAAAATGAGTTCGCCGCGAATCAATTGGTTCAAGAGAGTACTTGGCTTCGGGTGAGGAAGATTATCTGGACGAGTTTTTTGTCAATGAGAGTACAAGCTGTTCCTCACACTCTCTTTCTTTCTTCTTTCGTTTACCAGCCCTTACTTCCGACGCCGTTCGGGCGACTTTGAAGGAATCGCTGTGGCCTCATTTGTCGGTGTGACTTCAGGTGTATATATTTTCAAGCCAATAGCACAAGAAATGGAAATCAATCGTATCGAACGAGAAAAACGGGAAGCAATGGAAGCAGCTGCTGCTACATCTGGAAGAAACACACAAGGTTCCACTGAGAGTTAGAAGCTACTTCATAACATAATGCAGCGTACTTATCACGAAGGACTTGATAAAGAATGAACATAGAGATATTGCAGATTCAGCTATTTTTTCATACTCTGTGCATAGTTGTGAACTTCCCGTTGCATCTTGTCAAGTTCAACCAATGCTTCCCATATTTCACCAGGAACCTTTGTTTCCGTCTCTTTTGATTCTATTTTCATCAAATAATCTTGAACCGTCCATATCTTTTCTCTCAATAATTTCGACCACATTTCGTGTTGACGTTCCTTGGGGGAGGTAATACTAGGTGTCTGTCTAGGCTGAGGCTGGGACAGTGGGTCGGTGAAGACTGGTTGTTTGAACGAAGCCGCCGGAGAGTAAATGTGGTTGGCTTGAGATTGACCGTGAATTTCCTTCGGAGTCTGCTGCTGCTTCCATTCGCTGACAATTTTCTGCCTTAGTGACTCACTCTTTTGTCCAAGTGTTTGTGCCATGTGAGAAAACAAACGCCCGGCAGAATCAGTTGACTCTTGCGATTGCGTCATGGGCTGAGACTGGAAAGGTTGCGCCATTGGTTGGGGTGGTGGCACATGAACTGGAGGACCTGTGTGTCGTTGTACTGGAGGCGCAGTGCGCCGTTGTGGAGTTGAAAATGGATCGAGTGTGGGAGCAGGAAACTTAGGCATGTCTCGATATGGTTGGTCCATCAGAAGTCGTAGCATATCGGTCAAAGGCGTGATATCAGAAAGCTGGGGGACATTCATCAATAGATCAAGAGGATTGCTTGAGGGATTTAACAATGCATCTCGTAGCAGCAGAATACGGCTGGCGCATGTGATCTCCAAGACTTTCATTACATTAAACTCAAAGAAAACATCCCAAAGCCGAAATACATTCTCATACCCGGCCACTTCTCTTGAGAAGAGAAGGCGCAACCACCGAGTACAGTAAATTGGCGGAGGTGGGATGTTTGGATTCGTTGAGAGGAGTCGAAACAGATCGGGGTCGTTTTGGTGAATCTTGTTCAAAATTGAATTTGACATTCTCTGCAATGATTCCTCGCCTGAAACGTCATACGCCGTTTGTACCTGTTCTAATGTACGCTCCAGCAAATCAAAACAAACGCTTAGCATCGGATTGAAAAGAGGGTGATCTGGGTACGTCTTTTTTTCAAGTTCCAGAACAAACAAGATGTACGATGCAACCTCGTGCATCCCCTGTCGGTAGCCTATCTGCGGGTGTTCCCTCGCATATATGTATAGGACCTCTCGCAACCAGCCCATTCTTGATTCTTGTTTTGGGGTGCGGTTTGGAGCGTTTGGCCCTAGGCCACTTTCTGTTGGGTGAGGCAATCGGTTCAAGTCTTTATCGATGATGTTTAGTGTTGCCTCATCGACTCCATCGGTTTCACCCTGCACAACTCTTGTCTCGGTTGCTAAGCCTCGGTTTCTTCGAGCCTTCTCTTTTCTATATTTCAAATACAATTCAGCCTTTCGAGATTCGTGTGCTTCTTGTTCCATTACCATTGCCGTCAGTGGATCAATTTCTGCGGCACTCTCTTCAGGCTGGCCTTGTTCCTGCTCGTCGAGTTGTTCTTCCTCAACTTCAATATCCATATATTCGGACACAAACTCTTGGTATCGGTCATTTTGTTTCAAAATTCTCTCTCCATTCGCTTCGAGAACTGTTTCCAACGACAATGGCACCGGTGTTGGAGATTTCGATGGATCAATCTTGGGAAAGGATGTGAACTCTATGTTTTGAAAGACCAATACAATAATCATTTACAAATGGCGTACCAGTGATCCAAGTTGAATCCTCCATCTTATGGATCGAGGAAGCTCGGAGAGTCCTTCCGAAGGGCTTGACATGCTGATATCAACACGGGTGCGTCTTCAATGATCATAGCATATAGTCGTTGTTTCCAAATCTATTTTGGCCTTTTTCAGTACTAAAATCCGTAAGTAGTAGTGATAAGGTGGTGGGCTGTTTTATGAGTCATCCCCTGCACATACAGTAGGATCAGAATTTAGATTTAAATCTCTTACAGAAGACTAGAAAGTTTCTTAGCTACCTTTTACACAGCTCCAAAAGCTTTTGAAACAGATTGTGCGACGTTACATCATCTGGCATTCTGTTCCGAGTTGCAGTCCCTCCATCTCCAGGGAATAGGGTAAAGACTTCAGGTACAAGTGCAGGTCCCGTTCCAAACTGTAATACAATACAATCTCCATTCGGCAGCTCTATCTCGAGGCTTGGCATTTCAGCGTTGACAAGAATGCTACTATCTTTGGCAACAAAGTGCAACCCAGCAACCATCGAATCAATCTCCCCTAGCTGCTTTGAAACAGAGGCAATAGCATCTTGCAACTCAGCTAGATTGGAAGAATCAAATCTAGTAGGGCCTCCATTTGCTACCACATTCAGCATGTGATGATGCAACTTTGCAGCCACATGATCAGAGGGTATCGATTGTTGCTTTGTTTCCACCCCTGTAGCTCTTTGAACTGTCAAAGATCCCTCCCTCAGATCAAAGATGACGATACTCTCCGTTCCTGTCACAACGTGTTCAAATGACAACTGTAATATTTCTCCGTTGAAATCATCAAAAAGAAAACCCATGACTGCAAGGGTGCCTTGACAACTAATCGCAGCATGAGGTGCCAAACATGCTTCCAGAGAATTAAGACGTTGCTTCTCTCTGACGACTTGTCTTTCGAGCTCCTCGATTTCCCTGCTACATGATTTTGCACGTGATCGTCGTTTCGCGCGCTTTGTTGTTTCGGGGCACTGTATGTCTTGCAGATTTTGTACCTTTTCAGACAAAGAAGCCATGTCGTTTAGTGTTGTCTCGAGACCTCGATTCAGTTGCATCACGAATGCTGTCTCTAGCCTAATCCATTCGTTGTGCACGATTCTATGAGCTTCTTTCTCTGAGTTGCCCTTCCTTTTCGGCATTTTTTCTGCTAGTTCATTTGCCTTGACGACTAGCGTATCGATAGTGGATACGACATGCTTTTGATTCGGATCAATGGAAAGGAGCATCGATTCAAGCTGGCGCTCGTCTTCAATGGCCATATTTTGCAACAGATCAGCCGAAGTCCACGCTTGGTCCTCAGCAGGATTTCTAAACAAGATTCTTGTAATATCAATGGTTTCATTTCGTTCAGCTTCTTTTTCGAGTTCTGTGTTGTCGCTACTGGAACCAAGGTCCATCATTGTTGGGAGTGGGCTGTGAGAAGCGGCTTGCTTACCAGACCCTGGAGAATCAACATCCAGGGCCCCGCCGACTGAATGAATCGTCTCGAGCCCTAGACTAGATGGCGGTGGTGTTGTGTCTGCATGATTAGATTGTGTATCTTGCGACAAAGCTCTTTGCGTAGGTGTGATATCCATCGAGGAGCTGCTGCTGTCGGTTTTTGGTCCAACCGAATCGTTTTCTTCGATAGTTTCTTTGGATTGAGGAGGGATTGGTTTCTTGCCACTAGCCGACGAGGAAGCCAGCGTTTCATCATTTTCATGATACACATCATCCTCCGATGCAACTTTCGGAGACGTCATGCTCAAGGATGCAAGAGTCGCTGAAACTTCCGCAGAAGGCGATGGAGTAATTACTTCATCGAGATCTGGTCGCATGTCGTCGCCGTTGGTTTTAATGGGTGTAGGTTTGAATAGGGAACTAGTTCGTCGATTCTTTTGATTTCTCCTCGATCTCGGTCTCGGTTCATCAAAATCGTCTTCCCATTCTGCCAATAGTGCCGAGTTCTTTTTCGTTTCTTGCGTCATTTCTTCTTCCACAGGAGTGTCTTCTTTTGGTCCCATTGGGTATCGAGCTATTGCGACATCCAGGGGCAAAACAGACAAGCATCGGGATGGTTCATCTATTTCATATTCCACAGCTTGTGGAAATCCAAACTGCACATTCTTTTTCGTTCCGTTGCGTCTGGGTTGCTTCTGAGGAAAAGCAGGTGGAGTTTTGAATTTCGCTGTGGGAGTTGAAGACGATTCAATTGCGCGAGAAAGGCTGTCAAGGAGAGTTAGTATCGAAGTGAAACAAAAAAGGTTAGGAAATTACCAGCAAGAGTTGCATCGACGAATGCAAAGGTTCGTACCATCCTTTTGCGGGGGCGACTCGTTTCGCGGACCAGCTTTGGCCAGGGCTGACTGCCGTTGCATTGTCTTTGCCGTAGCACCACTCCCAGTATTGTTTCGTTGTATCGACATTCGGACTGTTGTTGGACAACAAAAGTTCGAAATCTTCATCTTCCGTGTCTGTCGACGCCTGTGGGGAATTGTCACCCCACAAATTAACACCACCACCATTTTTGTTGACTCGTGGTGATGGCCGCCGCCGTTTTGAGTGTTCTCGTCGGACAGCGTTGCCAACGCGTTTGGAAGAAACTACCACTGATCTGGGTCTCGCTTCGGGAGGAGTAATGGTGCCATCATCACTTCCATCCGATGATGTATCAGTCGACAAAGGACTCTTGAAACTCTCCGTATTGGCGTCCGACTGAGACAAAGAAGGATGCGGCGACAAGGGTACACTATTACAAGCTTTGTCGGACAACACCCTTTTCTGGTATAGCTCAGGGTTGTTGTGTTGCAACTTGGTCTCTGCTGGCGGTTTCAGATCAACGAATTTGCTTGCTGGTCTTGTATTGCTGCTGTTTTCTCGTAGAGGTGATATGTCCTCCAAATCAACGCTTAGAAACATAGGGTACGTGTCTTTGTCAGGCTGACGAGGTAACAGTTGGGGTATGGTTGGATGCTTTGAATCATCGTCTATCATTGCATATTGTGATCCTTCAATCATTCTGACTACTGTAGGTGTTAGCGTTTTCCAGTTTCTGGAGCTTGATACGAATTGCCTGACTGCGACAGCTAGAGAGCAAGGATCAATCCACTTTCACTGTTGGTACCAGGTACGGTCGGAAGACTTGGCTTCTGGTTGCATCGATGGTCACATCAAACCGATCCAGCCTGCATCTCCTCTACCTACAGTACTGGTTTTCCCGTATGTGCAAAATTTAAATCTGAGTCGACTCGGTGGACTTCACGCTTTTTAACCGTTCTAGATTTTCATCGTCACAACTTACAGTACTGTACTGTACCTGGTACCGGTAGGACAACATCACTCCAGTTTTGTCTACTTTCATAACCAGGAGTTGGGAACAATGCAACAAAGAAGTTCAATATCTACATTTCTTCTGGCATGGTTGCCGCTCGGGTGTTCTTTGCTGAATGCGGCACCGATAACTCGTCAAAGCATTTCACTTTTCGTGGCTTTGGGCGATTACTCGGTCAATTTGGAAAAGCCATTGGGAATCATTCTGGAAGAAAGAGGCACAGAGAATAGCGGTGTACAGGTAAAAGAGATAGTGAAGGGTGGAGCGGCCGAATCGACCAGAATGGTCCCAGGAGATGTGCTTCTTCAAGTCAATGAGATCGATGTGACAACCTATGATTTCGACAGTGTCATGGATTTACTGATATCTACGGATGGATCCATAGATCTGACATTGGGAGATGGATTAGGGCAAATGGATATGCCCAAAAATGTCCTCAACTTTTTAACGTCCACAGAAGATGCCTTTTTCGTGGACGCAGTGGTACGAGAAGCGGTACGAGAATGTCGTCAACGAAGCCGCAAGCTTGGCGATCTACTGCAAGTCGAGGTTATTATTGGGGCTGGGGTCAGAGACTCGCGAGGACAAGTGCGTTTCTTTGCCATTTTCTCCACGGATGGTGTGTCGACGTATAGCTGTAACATGTCGGCTACGGGTGTGCGACAAAACGATGAGAGCATACGGATTGTCGCGTTGTCATGTGCCAAAGATGAAGGTCTTGGACAAACGTTGGAGCTGATTAGAGAGGATTAGATAGAAAGTAGATTGGCTGCGTTCTTCTTAGAGCTTTTCTCGCGGTCTTCGTCCAAGACGTATTGTTTCCTCATCCCGATATAGGTACACGTGTACTGGTACCGGTAACCTGAAACCATCATTTTGTTCGACTTTTTTGAAAATATGGCGCGCTTTGCTTTAGCGCCGTAGAAGTCTACGTAAGCAACTTTTCACGCAAAGAACATCATCCATGCGCATTTTTGTTTGACTTTGGTTGTGGAGATCATTTATTGCCCAGCTGATAGTCTACAGAAAGTAACCTCGTCATTCCGTGTCGCCCAAGATAGAAGTAATGAGCGCAATGTCGTTGGCGCCTTCCAAGATGCAGATGAAGAAAGATGCCTCCGTGCAAAATAGCGGCGGTGCGGCTGCCGACATGACACGACGAATGATCTGTGGTGGCCTGGCTGGAATGATTGCTAAAACGGCAACGAATCCATTGGAGCGAATTAAAATGTTAAGTCAGACAGGAGAACATGGACTACAGTCATCTGGGGTTCTGAGTCTCTATCGTTCCATCATCCAGAATGAGGGTATTATGGGTCTTTGGGCTGGGAATGGTGCGAATCTTTTGCGTGTTTTCCCAGCCAAGGCTGTGGTATTCAGTTCCAACGATATGTATCAAGGGCTTTTCCGAAAGCTGACAAAGACACCTGAGGGCCAAAATCTTGCTCCATTCTATGCTTTCTTTGCCGGTGGCTTTGCAGGAATGAGCGCGACCGCTTGCACGTACCCTTTGGACTTTGCCCGAGGTCGGATATCTGGAAAATTGGCGCAGCAAGGAATGAACAAAGAATACAATGGCATTATCAGAACAGTTGTTGTTAGTGTTAGAGATGAAGGCTTCTTGGCTTTGTACAAGGGTGTCACCCCTACGTTAATTGGGGCCCTGCCATATGAAGGCATCAAATTTGGAACCGTCGCATTTTTGGAACGGTCATTCCCAACCGAGGAAAAGACGTCGCCAGTGCGCAAGATGGTCTTCGGTGGCCTCGGAGGGGTTATGGCAGGACTGATTACATATCCTAATGACACAATTCGACGACTCTTACAGCTGCAAGGAAGTCGTGGAACCAATGCTGAATATGCAGGATACTTTGATTGCGTCCGAAAGACATACCAAGCCGAGGGCATTGCTCGGTTTTACCGTGGAATGACGATCAATATCATTCGAATGGCACCCAATGCAGCAGTGCAATTTGGATCCTACGAGTTGCTGAAGCAGCTTACGGCGAAATATTTCGGTTAACCACTCTCTTCTGTGATTTCCTGAAAGTTTGGATCTTTCATAGTTTTATTTGCACTAAATGAAAACACAAAATCCACAAACTTGTGGCATCAACCATGGCAACTAGATCAATTCTTCTATTTCTATTATTGAGTCTCCCGGTCTCACTATCGTTCGTTACTAGTCGCACGCGCGGAATTTCCTCTTCAAGCCAGCGGACGACAATTCTTCCTGGTACGGCCGCGAGCAACTTGGACGATGCGGTGTTAGACTCAATATTAGAAACAGCAGTCGATGCTTCCAAGGCTGCTGCATCAATCATCCGAGAGAATGCGGATGGTTCTGCTGTCGTTGAAAAGAAGTCTACAACTCGGGATCTTTTGAGTAAGTCAAAGTAGTTGAGTTCATATCTCGAAACATTCTCATCGTTTCTGACATACTCTCTGTTTTTGGGTTGTAACGTAGCGCTCATTGATCCTTTGTGTGAAAAGGCAATTCGAGAGAAAGTTGTAGAAAACTTTCCAGATCATGGTATTTTGGGTGAAGAGGAAGTCAAGCCTGGTATTCAAGCTTCTATTGATGCGCTAGAAGCGAAACTATTGGATTCTGATTGGCTTTGGATTATCGACCCGGTACGTACGCATCATGTGGAAACAGGAGATATTGTACCTTGGGGATATCTATGATGAATTCTCGTAATGATTGACCTCTCAACTAATCAATCGACTAATAGATTGACGGGACAACCAATTTTGCATCTGGGATCCCCATCAACATGCCAAGCATCGCTGTCGCATATAAAGGAGAAGTGATGGTTGCGGTTCTCAATGACCCTCATCGAGACGAACTTTTCACTGCCGTCCGGGGTAGAGGGGCTCGTCTGAATGGAGATCGAATTCATGTGGGACTACAGGAAACCCTGGGCGAAGCTGTTGTTGGCATGGAATCCCCAGCTGGTGAAGGAAGTTTGCAACAGTGCTTACAGGGCATTGAGCCATTGATGAAAAGTGTCAGAACTGTCCGAATGCTTGGCAGCTCTGCTGTTTTCCTGCCGTGGGTTGCAAATGGTCGGCTGACGGCTTATTGGACACCAGACGAATGTGCTTGGGATATCGCTGCAGGGTCTCTGATGGTTCAAGAAGCAGGTGGAAAGTGTACGGACATTCTTGGGAATGAGTACAATCTAAGAACACGAAATCTGATAGCGAGTAACGGAAAAATACATGACAGTCTACTGACGGTACTTCGAGAAGATGCTTCTTTAAGTCCACTTGTATAACAAACTGCTCAATCATCCAAATGGTGTGGACGAATAATCGCAATAGATACACGTCCTTTAGATTGTTTCAGATCTGTTGTATACATAAAAACTTTGTCATGAACGAAAGTGTCTAATTCTTGCTATCATCGACTAATGGCAGCAGGAATCGAACAAAGGACAGCATCTGATCAGCCTTGGCCTGTCAAAGGTCTTCCATTGTAGCAATACTTCGTCTTTCAGCAAAAGGTGTGTGCAACACTGTATAAGAATGCGCTGGACATCTATGAGATGCCCGCTTTTCATGGAAATTGTGCGATGTTTGAACGTACGTTTGACCGTGATGACTACATTGCACACAGTCCAGGTGCCCTCGATTGATTCTGTACCGACATGTATGTTTGAATCCATGTCCGAGTCAAAGTACGACCGACAGGTGCTTTTCTGTCACTGCTGCCGAGCGCTGCTTTTCTGTCAATACAGAGATGCATATCGTCATGGCACCGCGTGTTCCCTCGAATAATGTATGCATTGGACACTTGCATCGTGGTGCAACGAATTGCTTTTGATGCATCCACTTGTGCATTATGCCGGTCAATATGAGCATGGCCTGAATTTCTCCTTTTTGAAAATAAAAAATGGAATTTGATGCAAATGACAAGACCAACGTAGATGGCACTGTCGTTCAGGCTCTCCAGGGAGTGTCTCATCATGGACCTACAAAAGCAATCATAGGTAATATTCAGTAAAATTAGCAAAGCAGGAGGAAGCTAGATTTACCTACACCCTTTCGAAAAAATGATAATGACGACGACGACGACGACCATGTCAGAATAGCATTTGAATTTGTCGTAGCCAAATGGTCTATTCTGACTAATCTGTCATTATAATGTCATTCTTCAAGAACCGCTTGGAAGCAGATGGTTGAAAGTCTTGAGGGCAATTATTTACTGCGGGCCGTTGCCATAGTATGACCATAGTATCGTCTGATAGGTCGTAAGGGGCGTAGCATTGAGGTCGATCAACATATATTTGTCATTTTGCCAAATATGTAGACTGCAATGGACACATTTTTGTCGTGGTTGCAGTGCCAATGACGGCGCCTCATGAACACTGCACCGACAAATGCATTCCAGGGTCTCTTATTGGTTTGTCTTTTTGCTTTCGACAAGAAGAAAAACGAATCGAGCTTTTTCGTCAGAGGACGTGTAGCTTGGCTACTTCGATTAATTCTAAGCATGACCCAGACGTCGTTGTCACGCTTCAGGAGACAGCCAGATGAGGTCTCGACACAATCATGTGCTTTGAATACTCAGTTATCGAAGGTGACGAATCAAGGATTGCAATATTTGTCGCTATGCAACATGGAGATTTCGAATTTGACAATCGCAATTTGATCCTTCCAGCCCATTTACCAAAAGAGAACCTAGTACCTGGTACAACCCCTCGTCGACGACGAACGCTTTTGGAACCACCAAGCCTTGGGTTGGGTAATCACATGTTGGATCGCCACAACACTTTGATACATGATTTATGTTCAGCTTCGGATCCATCGTAAACCAAGAGGAACTTTCTCAATACTCAAGCGAATGCAAGTCTGTCACACTTGACAAGCCCAAATCTTGGAAGCAATCCCCATTCTGCTAGTTCACGTTGTCAACAGAATTGATACGTCACTGTTGAAACGACACACTTGTATTATATGATACTAGGCTTTCTCATGCCTGGAATCGTGTTGAATTTAAGATCGCTTACACCTCTTGATTGCATACGTCTCGTTCTTCTTGAAGTTCTCCGATCTGGTACGTACCTAGTTGATGTCATTCATGTTGTTCTCGATATTCTCACAAAAACGAGAAGCTGTCGACGCGCGCTGTCAATGACGTCACATGTCGAGAAATCCAAGATTTCCAAACTTTGCATCGTTGGCCCGTCCCTTTAAATAGAAACGTCGTTGGCCTCCCAATCATAACAAAAAACTTCGAATTGACCGGTAAGTGTCGGTTAAAAGAGATGTACAACTGAATTTGAGGCGATCCGGACGGCCGATGGATGGCTGACGGGTGGAGATCCTGACCTAATGAGTTCCACAACTGACGAACGGACGCTCTGGTACGTATTTTACGTACCAGAACCTCGTACCCGGCATGGCCAGAAGATTTCCGCCAATCGGGCGGAAGTTCCAAACGAAAGTACTGACGTTTCAAGCCTCGGAAGTAAATTATGCGAACTACGTCACGTCAGTACCTGAATTCATACGCCGTCGTAGCAAAACTTCTCGACGATCATCTGAAAAATTTCCGCAGCCGTATCCTCTCATAATTTGCTCATGAGCGGAAAAGACGGAGTCATGGAGGAACAAGAATTGAAGCCCCAGCCTAACTGGCATGCCATGACCAAGGCAGAGTGTCTCTCTGAACTTGGTCTTCCCGCCGAGTCCCACCAAACCAAGGGTCTGTCTGCTGAGGAAGCCGCAGCTCGCTTGGAGAAGTATGGCCGCAACATGCTTTCCGGAAAGGAGAAGAAGTCTCTCTTGGCGAAGATCTGGGAACAAGTTGCCAACGTTCTTGTTGGTATCCTCTTGTTCGTTGCCGCCATTTCCTTGGTCCGTGTTTTTACTGATGATCCAGTTACCAACGGTATCCAAGTCGGTATTATTATTGGCGTCATTGTGTAAGTAGATTCGATCGACGACTCATTTGAATTGTTGAATCTTTTGTCTTACCATCATTCATCATCTTACAATCGATTGCAGTATCAACACCACCATTGGTATCGTCCAAGAAGGTTCTGCCGAAAAGGCCGCTGAGGCCCTCAAGGCTATGCTTTCTGCCGATGCCATTGTTGTCCGTGGCGGAACTGAAGTCAAGGTCCCAGCCGACGAGATTGTCCCTGGTGATATTGTGATGCTCTCTCTTGGTGATCGCGTGCCCGCTGATCTTCGTATGCTCACAGTCAGTCAACTGGCTTGTGCTGAGGCCGCTTTGACCGGAGAATCCGTTCCTATTGATAAGACTGTTGAGAAGATTGAATCTGATGAGCCAAAGTCCGTCCCCCTTGGTGACCGTCACAACATGTGTTTCAGTGCCACTCTTGTCGCACAAGGATCCGGTGCTGGTCTCATTGTTGCCACTGGTGATTTCACCGAGATTGGAACTATCAACCAACTTGTGAACAAGGTCGAGGACAAGAAGACTGCTGTCTTGGAACAAATTGATACTGTCTCCAAGTGGTTGGCCGTCTTCATTGTCATCACTGCCGTTGTCACTTTCCTTGTCTCTTTCTTCACCACCGATGT
Source organism: Cylindrotheca closterium (assembly GCA_933822405.4). NCBI lineage: Eukaryota > Bacillariophyta > Bacillariophyceae > Bacillariales > Bacillariaceae > Cylindrotheca > Cylindrotheca closterium. Next base: position 207,910 of record CAKOGP040001980.1, read on the forward strand.
TGATAACCGTGACTGGCTTGAGTCTCTTTCTGTTGCTCTTGTCTGCGCAGTCGCAATGATCCCCGAAGGTCTTGAGGCAATTGTGACTGTTACTTATGCCTGGGCTGTGAGCAACATGGCTTCACAAAACGCCATTATCCGTGCTCTCCCCGCCGTCGAGACTCTTGGATCTGTTACCACCATCTGCTCTGACAAAACCGGAACTCTTACAAAGAACGAAATGTCCCTTGTTGCCTGGGTCACTTCCAACGCAAGATACAAGGTCGACACTGACTCTACTGAACGTTCCAACAAGAACTTTATTCGCGATGATGCCTACATGGCTGAACGTGCTGATCACACCAAGATGATGAAGACCCGCGATGTCCTCAAGTCCGGACCGGGTGTTTCTACCCACGATCGTTTCGGAAAGAAGGAGCAAGACTTCCCATACACCATGCGTGGATCTGTCATTGACAAAAACTTCGCCTCTGAACACGGAAAGAAAGCAGCTATTGAAGCAGCTATTGAAGCAGGTGTACCTGCAGCTGTTGACAACCTCCCTGTTGGCGCTGGCGAATCTCCCGATCTTTCTTTCTTCCGTCAAGGTCTTGCTGGTGGTGTCCTTTGCTCGAAGTGTACTCTTGGGAAGGATGGTGGTCGCGAAGGTGAAATTGGTAACCCAACTGAACTTTCCATCTTGCGTGCTTCCTACTGGGGTGGTGTTGAGGTCAACCAAATGAAAGACTCGTCTCCTATCATCGCTGAAGTTCCATTCTCCTCCGAATATAAGTTCATGGCTACCGTTCACGCTCCCGTCGAAGCAAACGATGGCTCTGGCAAGGATGACAAGCTTATCATCCATGTCAAGGGTGCCCCTGATCGTATGATTCCTCTCTGTGACAAACAATTCAAGGCCGGTATGCTCAGTGAAACCGAAGAAATCGACCGTGACTACTGGATTGAACAAATCGCTATCCTTTCTTCCCATGGTCTTCGTTGTCTTGCTCTTCTTCGTGGAGAACTTGATAAGAGTGCTGTTAGCGAAGGTGATCAACTTGGCCCCGAATTCGTTCAAGACAAGGGACAATGGCTTACGATTGTTGGAGTTTGTGCTATCATGGACCCCCCTCGCCCAGAGTGTGTTGACGCTGTCTCCGAAGCTAAGGGTGCTGGTGTTCGTGTTGCTATGATTACTGGTGACCACAAGGATACTGCTCTTGCCATTGGTCTCATGCTTGGACTTGTCGACGAGAAGTATAGCTCTGCTATCACTGGACCTGAACTCGATGCCATGGGCGACGAAGAAATCAAGGGTGCTGTTCAAAAGTACAACGTTTTCGCTCGGGCGTCCCCTCAAAACAAGATTCGTATTGTCAAGGCTCTTCAATCTCAAGGAGAAGTTTGTGGTATGACTGGTGATGGTGTCAACGATGCCCCTGCCTTGAAGGCTGCTGATATGGGAGTTGCCATGGGTAAAGAAGGAACCGATGTCGCTCGCGAAGCTTCCAAGATGATTCTCGCTGATGATAACTTCGCAACCATTATTGTTGCCGTCCGTGAAGGTCGTGTTGTCTGGGATAACTTGCGAAAGGTACTTCTTGTCAACACTCCTATCAACAACGCCCAAGGGCTGTCTGTTCTTTTCGGTCTTATCTGCGGTCTTCCCGATACTCCTTTGACCGCCATTCAAGTGCTTTACTGTAACTTGATCTGTGCTGTCACACTTGGATTCGTTACCGCTGTTGAACCTGCTGAAGATGGTATCATGGACCAACCACCGCGACGTGTCGGAAAGCGCTTGATCGGAAGATACTTGTTCTTGCGCATCGCTCTTGGAACTGTCACTTTGGTTGCCTGTACCGTTGGATCTACTTTCTGGGCTCGCAGTTTGTACCTCGATGGTAACTCCGAGACTTCTGACTACTACTACGATGAAGTCCTTCCTTTGATGAGATCTCAAGCTTCCAACACTCTAACTTTCGGTGCCTGCGCTATCACAATGAGTGCTCGTTTCTCCTACAACAGTGCCTTTGGAACTCGATCTTTGTATGGTAACAAGTTTGCGTGGTACTCTCTTGCCATTGTTGGGGTCTTGCAAGTTGCTATTACATACATTCCTGGATTGAACGATGTCATCTTCGGCATGGGTCCAATGAAGGGAGAGCAATGGGGAATTGCGGCCCTCTTCTCTTTCGTCGTCTTCGTTGTGATGGAGTTGGAGAAGGGTGTCCGTAGAGCTCTGAAGGCTAAGGGAACTGATGTTGGTGACAGTGAGTACGGATTCTTTGACACCGAACCAAAGCCAAGCCAAGACATCTCTCTTCCAAAGGGAGCTTCCCACCTCAACCTCACGACCGTCAAAAACTAAGCTGTTTGATTTCAAACAATACCAACCAGTTTTTGCAAAGCTATTTGCGAGTCGTCTTTTATCTACATGTGAATCAAGTCCAAATGACAATATATAAAATCTAAAAAGAGTTTTAGTTTTTAAAAGCGTGGAATATTTTATTATTTATATTCGTCCTAGTAGAGCTAATCCATTTATTTTTACTGTTGTCTCCTCACCTTGACTATGAAAGAATTCATGTGGCAAGGTATGATTCCATGCTTTCTTCGCCTTTCTTTTGAGAAGCACAGTCATTTGAAACTCTTTTGAATCAAAGGCTTTTTTAAAACAGCAGTGCTACTATCATTCAACCGTTTTACCACCTGCGGAGTACAGTACTTTGAAAGTAAAGATACTTAAAATTGAACAGTAAGTTGGCGCATAGGAATAGCTTTTGGCCCTCCATTTATCGAAGTTATCGAACTTCGATTGCACCTTCAGTGCGACTTTCCTTGTTACTATTATTTTGCTTACAGTGAAGTCACCATTGTTGGAACTGTCCTCCGCTGGTGCCACCTTGGTCGATACTGTTGCTAACCAAACTTGCCCAAATCCAACACAGCCCAATACATGCTGACGTTGGACGTCTTTCTCAAGAGCATCAATTTGATTGTTTCTTTTGCCACTCACCTGCAGTATACTGTAGCCCTGCAGCCTAGAGAAAAAGCCGAAATTTCTAAACCTCGGGCGACCAGGCACACCTGCAGTAATTGTGCCGTAAAGACATCTGCTGCGCTCTTGATTTTCCGAAACTTGATGCAAACGCACACAAGATTTCAAAAACCAACTCTCGCTTCCACATTCCAGTCTGCATGTTCCCGAACCCATGAGCGAAAGCTCCTAGAATGATTGTATGGTATCTTTTGAAATGTGCTGTTTTTGGAAGAACAAGTGTTTTCCAAGCCAACAATTGATCCAATCTTTTGGACGAGCTCCGTAAGACGCTCTCCGAGAATTTCGTCATATTGTATTGCTCCAAACGCACCAAGGTTCCAATCATTCGCCAAATTGAGCATGTTTGTGATTTTTGCGGATCTCAATTCCAGTGGATTCTTGAAAGGATGACCACTAATGTTGAGTTCATATACGGCATCATCTACTTCGAAAGCAAGATTTCGGAGAAATGATGATGGAATGTGACGAATGCTTGCCGGAACGTAGGAGTGATCTGGATCACAGGGTGAGACCATTTCAAAAGGAAATCCCCTCTGGCAGAGAATTCCTTTATCCTTCTCCTCATAGTCCGAAAGATGCATTGGTCGTTTCACAAACTCTTTCCAATCAAGGCTTGTAGCCTTGACAAAAGACTTTTGAACAATGGACCCTTTCAGCTTTCTGCGTAGAAGTCGTCTTTGGTGTCGTTGTCGCTGTCGCTTGTTCTTCTGGTAGTCCACTTCTGCTAATGTGGATTTATCTTTCGGTATCAAATCGACATGGTTTGGCCAGTGATGAGGGATGCGTCTCATTCCCTCGATCCAGTCATACGGATTTCGAAACAAGGCAACCACAAGCGTTGATTGGAAGTAGCTGGATGGATCATCCGCTTGGGCAATCTGCCACCATGTTTTGTCATGAAAGTAATCGTTCATCGCAGTTGCAGCGAGACCGGATTCGCCGATTCGATTGGATGTTTCTACAACATATTCAGGACTCGGTTGAAACCAGTGCTTTCCGTTGACAAAATGATCATCCACCGAGATGTTGGGGAAACAACTTTGAAGGTATCGCGCCAAAAACGTGGTCCCTGAATGCCGCTCTCCAACAATTCGAATACTGTCCACTTTGTCATGATAAATTTGGAATCCGAGTCGCGACGCATTTCTACGTTGTTCTTCCTCATCTTTAAGAGCATCAGAGTACATGTACTTCCAAAAGGGTACAGTTGTTTTGTTCGCAGGATGAAAATGGAATTGTCGTGTTTGTCGAGTCTGTGAAGGTTTCTTTTCCACCAAATTTACCATAGAACTAAAGGTGAAATATGATAGCGCAATGACAATCGCAAGCAACACAGCTATGCAAGAGTGGCGCATTAGTGGTTCCTACTCATGTTTGTGTGTTCTGATTTTGATGTCATCAATCTGCAACCTGCAGCAATCCCCCAAAGGAAACTCAAAGCATTGGCTCCCCTCCCTCTTCACCATATCGTATCCACGTAAGAAGGGCCTATGGAAGTCCTTCGAGGAACGTGCAAGAGGGAGTATGTGGCAAACGTACCAACCTCATCATTTGGCGGTTTCTCGGTTCTTGGCGGACGTTTGTCGTTTCATTTTTTCGGTCAGCCGTCGTCGTAAGAAGTATCTTTATTTAATCAAACAAACAACAGTAGGAAAATGTCGAAATTTGAAGGTGCGTACAGTGGTATTGACTGATCCAGAAGATGTGGTGATGAGTTGTGGTTGGTCAATTTTATTTCTTTTCACTTGCGCTAGTACAGCATGTTCTCATTTTCCTTTGTCATTGCAGGAATCTTGATGGGAATGGGCAATCCTTTGCTCGATATTTCTTCCAACGTGGAACAAGAGTTTTTGGACAAATATGACGTCAAGCTTGATTCGGCAATCTTGGCCGAGGAAAAGCACCAACCTCTTTTCAAGGAACTTGTCGAAAAGTACAAGCCAACCTACATCGCTGGAGGAGCCACACAAAACAGTATCCGTGTTGGTAAGTTGATCGATTCCTCAATGAACCTAAAGCAAGCATTCAATATGTATCAATCATTCCTGACGCACGATTTCCTTTTTAGCTCAATGGATGATGAAGAAGGCTGGACAAACTGCTTTCATGGGTTGTGTCGGAAATGACGACTACGCCAAGCAATTGGAAGACTGTTCCTCGGCTGATGGTGTCCTTGTTCACTACATGAAGGACGAAAAGGTCCCCACTGGAACTTGTGCTGCCTTGATCAAGGGTGGAGAACGTTCGTTGGTTACCAATCTTGATGCCGCCAACAACTTTAAGCCCACACACTTGGAGACCGACAAGGCTAAGGAAATCATCGAATCCGCCAAATTCTACTACATCGCTGGGTTCTTCTTGACCGTTTCTGTTGAGAGTTTGCTCCAGGTTACTGAACACGCCTTGGCCAATAAGAAGACTTTCTGCATGAACCTTTCTGCTCCTTTCTTGATTGACTTCTTTGGAGACCAAATGGCTCAAGCCATGCCATATGTTGACTTCCTTTTCGGAAACGAAAGCGAAGCCGCTGCCTACGGAAAGAAGCACGAAATGGGTGAAGACATTAAGGAAATCGCCCTTAAGGTTGCTGCTTTGCCTAAGAAGGATGGTTCTAAGCCAAGAACCGTCGTTTTCACTCAAGGTTCTGAATCGACAATTGTTGCTTGTGATGGCAAGGTCACTGAATACAAAGTTGAGCCTTTGTCAAAGGATCTCCTCGTTGACACCAACGGTGCGGGAGATGCCTTTGTTGGAGGATTCTTGTCACAACTTGTTGATGGCAAGGATATGGATGCTTGCGTTAAGGCTGGACACTTTGCTGCCTTGTACATCATCCAACAATCCGGAACCCAACTTGTCAGTGAATGCACATTCTCTGCTTAAGTATTTATAGTAAGGTCGTAGTACTATTGTTTTGAAAACGAAGTTTTTGGGTAACATGGCTCTATTGTGTTACAATGGTTGGCAGTGTATCGAATGGTAGACTATTTCTTTCTTGACAATACACCACCAAAAAGCTTCACTACGTATTGAGGGTATATCTGTTTCTCCTTGGCAACTATTGTAACAGCCCGCTAGTATTGATCAATTTACAGTAACGCTCTATTTCTTTTACGCGGACCCGGCGGCCATCTTGGCGACCTCGGCGGCGAAGTCGTCTTCCTTCTTCTCGATACCTTCACCGACAGCAATGCGAGTGAATCCGATCATCTTGGCACCGTTATCTTCCAAAAGCTTTCCAACAGTAATACCACTGTCCCTGACGTAGTTTTGGCTGACGAGGCAGATCTCTTCAAGGTATTTTCGGATGCGACCTTCAACCATCTTTTCGACAATTTCAGCAGGCTTTCCAGATTCAAGGGCTTGTTCTGTCAATATCTTCTTCTCCTTTTCCAAAACTTCGGCAGGAACCTCGTCGGCAGTGGCGAAAGGAGGGTTCATGGCAGCAACGTGCATGGCAATGTCAGTGCAGAGGGCTTCATCTCCTCCCTCAATCTCAACAAGGACACCAATGCGGTTCATGTGAATGTAGGCTCCAACAGTAGAGTCAGCAGTTCCTCGAGATGCCATACGGCGGACTTGGATGTTCTCTCCGATCTTCGCAACCATAGCTTGTCTGGTGGTCTCGAGCGATTCCCCGTCAACTTCCTCAGCCATAAGGGTCTCAACACTGTCATCGGACATTCCAACGGCGGCTCCGGCGACCTTGTCGCAGAATGCAAGGAAACTTCCATCCTTTGCAACGAAATCGGTTTCGCAGTTGACCTCAATCATGACCCCCTTTCCAGGCCCAGAAGATGCAACGATCTTTCCCTCAGCAGCGATTCGACTGGCCTTCTTGTCCGCCTTGGCAAGACCCTTCTTGCGTAGCTCATTCGCAGCAGCTTCTTGATCACCATCGCTTTCAAGAAGAGCCTTCTTGCAGTCCATCATACCAGCACCAGTAGCATCGCGAAGTTGCTTAATGGTTTTAGGTGTGACATCCCCCATGAAAAGGTTGGTAGAAAGACCGCTGTACTTTCCAACAACTGGGTGGGATGGTTGCACGAAAGCAGAGGTGGTGCCTAGAGCGAAGAAAAGAAGACCGGTGAACTTCATTTTTATATCGTAGTTGTCCAGATGTTTGGCAGATTTACAGTAATGAGCCTTTTTCTTTCTAATGATGTTCTTGGATGATTTGGAATCTATTTTGATGGGCTGGCAAACGTACGTAAGTCATTTGGATTACGGGAACCGGACAGGCGTTAAATCGACCAGTTGGACCAATCGTGGTTTTTTTACTCGTTTTGGAGATACCGGTACCGGTATGTGCCGTCTATCGTACGGTACAGTACCTGGTACCGGTATAGTACGCTTATCAGGTACACGGTACACGTACATGTACCTACAGATGACCGCGTAGAACCGGTTTTAGTTTTCATCGTCACCACATTCACATGTTCAAACTCTTGGTTCAATGTAGTCCAGTCGGTCGACCGGTGAGATGTCTGTCTCATTGCAATTTGACCCAAATGACTACATTTTGGTTTTTCTTCACTTCACTCGTTTTTTCCCCAACCATGACCAAATGTCTCGTCGAGCGTGGAAAAAACACGATTTGTCACCATGAGTGAGCCACAACACCCACGCGTAAAACTTGTCATAATTTCTCTGCATTGCTCCGTAGAAGAAAACTATGAACATGAACGCTGAATTGCCCATCCTCCCAACTCCCTTTTCAACCTCGCCTCATCGTTGTGGTTCGGGGAACTCCTCCCAATCTAAACTACTTTCTACGCCACATTCTAATCGAACACCTGCCAGATCAACGTCAACGAAGAAGGCGCATCTTCGTCGGATGTCACCATCACCTCGGATTGGAAGAACACCGGTCTCTACTGCCAAACTAACAACTGTAGAATGTGGCGATAGGTTTATCCCGTCTCGTCGCTCCATGAACGTCAGCTTGTGTCGTCGTTCTTTGTTCTCCAAGGAACCAAACGATGACGAAGCTCGGGATGATAAACCAAACTCTCAACAACACAGCAAGCTCTTCAAGAAATCCTTATTGAGTTCTCTCTGCGACTATCCTATCGAGGCGTTGGACGACAACGCCGAACCGAAATCTCTGTTTCGGTCCGGGAATCGTGAAGCGCTATCTTGCGTGCCGAAGACGCGAGTACGATTGGAAGATCCATACTCGCACAACATTCTAGGAGTGGGCTTCACTCGGTCAAGCCATGGGAATGGAATGTCACTGCAACAAAATCCTTCCCGCAACGTTGTTTCAAATAAAGCGTTCAAGATTCTCGACGCGCCTGACATCACGGACGACTTTTACATGGATCACATAAGCTGGAACAAGGACAATGTGTTGGCGGTCGTACTTGCCAACACCGTCTACCTTTATGACTACGTGGCTTCAAATAGCTTCGAACTGGCAACATATGATCAAGGACGTGCTGACTACCCTTCAGCCGTTTCGTGGTGCAATTCAAACGACAACTCCAGATTCCTCGCGGTGGGGACCAACTCTTCAGTCGATATCTGGGATACACAATCAGGGCAGAAGCATCGTAACCTTCGTGGGCACCAAGGACGAGTTACATCGTTGTCATGGAACCAACACTGTCTGACAACCGGTGGAGAAGACTCGATGATCCTTCACCATGATCTCCGATGCGCAAATTCTTTGGTTTTACGTTGTATCGCTCACGAACAAAAGGTAGCGGGGTTGAAGTGGAACAGAGATGGAGATATGCTTGCCAGTGGTGGTAACGACGATTTGATGTGCATCTGGGATTTGAGAATGACGTCTGCCCGAAATGGAATCGTGGAGCCTCGGCTGCGGCTGCGAGAGCACAAAAGTGCAGTAAAGGCCATCGACTGGAACCCTCATCGTCGGGGAGTGCTAGCGACTGGCGGCGGAACAAAAGACAGAACAATCAAGATTTGGAGCTCGCAAAGCGGAGCGCTTCTCAGCTCAACAGATACTGGGTCTCAAGTCAGTTCAGTTATCTGGAGCCAGCATCGCAATGAGTTGTGTAGTGCGCATGGCTTCAACGACCATTTGGTGAAGTTATGGAAGTATGGAAACGATGCAACCTTGACCAAGATGACTGATTTTGTTGGTCACACTTCTCGTATTCTGAGCACTGCGTGCAGTCCCGATGGATGTCAAGTAGTATCAGTTGGAGCAGACGAAAGTCTGGGCTTTTGGGATGTATTTGGTGAATCTATTCGCCGCAAGCGTTCATCGTCCAGTGTTTCGAGTATATGGGGCGAAGTATCACTTGGGGATCATGTTATCCGATAGTGACGAGGCGCAGTAAAGTCAGTTGCAAACCTGAGTTAAAAAACTAAAACGGTGCATTTTGCGATGTTAATACAATTATTATTAGAGTAAGTGCCCATCAATGGTGTGGTGCTTTGCATATACCACTATGCAATTCTCCTTGCATTTTGAACTCTAGCAACTGCGTCAAAGGACAATCCGAATTTCTGCTGAACTAGAAAAGCGTTGTGCGAGAGTGTTTGCAAGATATCGTCACCATCGTTTGAGTTAAACGGACGGTGTGATGCAAACAGCACAGCATTCCCACCGTTTGGTTTGCTATCCAGACTGAAAACAAAGCAAGAGTTTGGGAACACTTTTGAGGAGGCTCTCGCAGCATTTTGGAGGATTGTCTCTCGCCTTTTGCCTCCGCTGTGAAAATTCTGAACCAGAATACCATCTGCAGAGAGAAGGTTATCAGAGAGATCGGTCATAAACGAAGGAGAGTAGAACTCTTCTGGAACCTTAAGGTCTTCATCGAAAACATCAATGCATACGCAGTCAAAAGGTTCAACATTTTGTCCCACTGCTTCGGCAACGAATTGGAGCGCGTCTTGCGAAAGGATTGAGACGTTTGGACAGTCTGGTATCAGCTGTTTTGCCGCATCGACAACCCCATGATCAAGCTCTAATGCCACATGCTGGCTATTCTGGACCTTATTTGCAAGATATCGGACAAGAGTCCCAGCACCAAACCCAAAGTGTAAAAACTTTGTAGTCTTCTTGTCTTTTTCTTGGTGAGTTCCTGCTAAAGCTACTACAGCCATTGTTTTAATGAACTCTGAAACTATCACGTCTGGCTCCACCTGATCATTCCTGGCAACCCTGTACATGCTGTGATAGATGCTTGGATTTTTCTTGCTACCGACAATGCCAACAGTTCGCCATCCATTTTCCCGTTCGCGTACCTCTACAGTAGCATCTGGATCCATCGATGATGGAGCAGAAAAGATCAATTTCGCAGAGCGCGCAACACCTGATGCCTTCCACGATTCTACGTCCTTGATGCTTTGTAGTGAATCCAGTGGGCGCGACACTGCAGCAGCGTCTCTTAGTAGCGACATGATGCCGATATTGTCAGAATAATACATAGTCGCATACTTCGGCTCTGATTCTTGCCATAGTGTTTGTGTAGAACCTGGGATCGTCGAATTGATGACCCAGAAAAGCCTCTCGACTCCAGTATCGTACACAGGAAAGAAATTCTCCTTTGCCAAATCCTTCTGTATGACGGCTACATCAATGGTCGTGTTGAGTTTGCTTAGTACTTCTCGTGGCAAGCCTAAGCGTCGAAAGTTACTGTTTGCCTCAGAAAATGTCTTTAGATCATCGACTTGAATCCAATTTCCAACGATGTGACGACGCAATCCAGGTTCGTTGGGGTTGACAATCATCGCAAGTGGATCCATCGTGGCCACGGTATGAAAACCGATGGAATGCCAACCAGATCCATTTCCCCAGTCCCTATCAACAACAGTAACAATATCGTCTGGTTTGACATCGTTAATGAATGCTTTACACAGCTTCGAAATCCCTCCGACGACGAATGCATGCCTTTGGGCACAATATCGCAGAAGCTCGTGAGACTTAAAAGTCCATCCATCTCTCTTCACTCGTCGACGAGCTGAAAAAGTGGCAACTGCTACCAACTCTTGACAATTGTTGTTGCCCGAACATTCCAGGAATAGACCAAAGTAGTACTTTGCCCGAGTTGCGCCCCATAAATGATGTTCCTCCAAGAATGACATTGCAAAGGTTGCATTGATTCTTTGAACCGTCGTTTTCCGTGCAAAAATTCTCCTTTGTTTTCCTTCCCCAGATTGAACCGATAGTCGAGCCTTTACTATCTCATTCTTTTTAATCCAGACGTCTTGAAATAAGTGGATCACTTTGCTGTAGCCTTTTTCACAACCAGTAGCAGACACCAAATCAGTGAGCCGTTTATTGAATATGGGCGGTAGCGTCTCATTGAAACTTGTCGGTGTCGGAATTAGATGAAGAAGAATGGACGATGAATCCAACTTTAGGAAGGCTGTGGATGGCGACTGAAACTGAACAGGAACATCAGCGGGACACCATGAGATTCCTTCGTCGTTGAGCCATGCTGTGACTTGAGATACAAACGGTTTCTGAAGTGTGGAGAGCGCTTTTGTTGCTATCAAAAAGAGTTGTCCAACAAACAAGGATCTCAATAGCAAAACGATCAATGATTGCTTCCGTCTATGCTGCATGCTACAGCATCATCTGAATGCTTGCCACCGATGGACGATTGGTGATTAGTGAATGATCCGCCTTCTTGAGTCACTAGTCTTTCCCCCAAAATTGTTGCTGTGATATCGGTCGAGAGTGATTCAGTACAAGAAATGAAAATGTGATAACAACCAAGATTATATATTATAAAAATTACAGAGAGAAGAATCAATGCCTCGACGGATCAGACAAAACTCTGACGTTCACATTGTTAAAAATCGAGCTGCTGATTTCCTTCAATCTTAGGCCGAGTGTTCTTTTTCTTTCTCGAGTTGCAAGTTCAGCCAGTTTCGGACAGCGAACCATCCTGTAGCAGTAAGGAGGATGCCGGCGCTTGATTGCATTGCCAGATCAAGACTGCTCGTCCAATCTGCAAGCGCTCCCATGCTGGAAGCTCCAATGAGAAACCCAACATCCCCTGAGGTTCTCAGCAGAGCAATCGCTTGAGCTCTATTTTGATCGACTACCTTGTCGGATATGAATGCCAGGGGCGAAGTCGACAGCAAAGCAGATCCAGTGGCCCAAATGCCTAATATCCCAGCCAGCTGATACGTGTCAGTGCACATTGGCAAGGTTCCCATCGCCGTAGAGATCAAAGTGCAACCCCCAAGAATACCTGGTACCTTTCCAACTTTGTCGACCATCTTGGCCAGAACAGGGTTACCGAGCACTTGCACAATACTCATTCCCATGTAGACTTGACCAACATTGGTTGCCGTCATTGCAAGGCCATCTGGATTAGTCAAGATCAACGGCAACAGAGTCATCTGCGAGCCCGCCAATGCTATCCAGTAGAAGCCATTCATTATGCATACGTTTCGAATATCAGGCTGTGATAGTAACGGTGCCCATTGACCCAACGCCGACTCAAATGAATCTCGAATGGTGGCCTTGGGCTCTCCATTTCCCTCGTCAGAATGCCAAGGAAACTCCATATGAAGCTGTTTTGTTTCTTTCAGAAGCATATGGTTGACTGCAGCCAAGCCAATATACGAAACTCCGACAGCGTAGAAGGTAGGACTGATTCCCATATAATCTATCGAGAACCCTCCAATTGCAGGTCCGAGCGCTGTCCCAGCAGAGAAGGCAGACATGATGGGGGCAAAGGTGGATGCTCGGTTGAGTGGCGTCGATATATCAGTGACAGTCATCGTTACTGCCGTAGATAGACCAGCAACACCCAAACCAGTGAATAGACGACATAAGTATAGCTGCTCAAAACTGTTGGCCAGGCCAATCCCACCCACGCCGAGAGCAGTCATGGCCATTGTGTACACTAAATAGGGCTTTCTTCCATGTCGCTCCACCAAAACCGCACTGGGTATATTCCCCGTCATTTTTGCCAGTGCGAAAGCACTCACCACCAATCCGTATTCACCGGCGGTCAAACCAATGTTCTGAACCACAAATGGCATCGCTGGAGTTACCACACCCACACTCGCTCCTACCAGCAGCATAGATAGTGTCAGAGGTAGCACCCGTTTGCGATCCAATGATCGTGCCCTTTCTTCCACGACATCTACGAATTCATTTTCCATCAGGACTCCCTTTTCATCCGACTTGAATAGATTCCACATTCGAGACGCCTCATCTTCCGCAAATTTCTCACGCAAGGATAACGTTTCGTCTTCGTCGTATTTGCTTTCCGGTGATGCATCTTCGTTTTCAATTTCTCCTATTCGATCCAGAAGGAAATCCTGTATCTGTGACTGACTGATTCCAGCACCACTCTCACTACTGTACTTGGCTTCAATCATCTGAAACTGATCTCGAATTTCATCTGCCTGAAAGGTTTCCAACCTTAGATACTTGTACAATCGTCTAGGATCAATCTTGTTGGGATTATCCATAACCAATTCTTCGAGCCAGTTGGAGCTGGAAAAGCTCCGTCTACCTCTCCGCCTTGTTGTTGGGAATTCAGAAATGTGATAGGCAGAGGTTCGGTACGGTCCGAAGTTGTGTAGATGCTGCTGTAACCGCGGTGGTATTCTCCGCAGGGAAGATGACGAGTGTAATCGCCACATGATCGACTATTGATCGATGAATTTTGGATGATACTAATACTAGCACCAATCTGTGAACTATTGTATTGACATTCGGTGCGTAGAAGGAAGTCTACAGTCGATGACAGAGTGCTGTTCGGTCGGAGGGTGTATTGCGGGAGGAAGTTGAGGATGATTCGTGTTCGCTGACGATTCGTCTCGAGTCGAAGGAACCATTTCATTTTTCCGAACGACCGTGCCGTACGTCGGTCAGACACCCATCGGAATTGCTCGCTCATGCATACGCATGCCGTGGCGTGCGTGCCAATTGTCGGATTTTTCGATTCCTGTCCCACCCAGTTCAACGGATGTGAATGATTGCTGATTATCAATCTCTACAATACAAAGAATTCCAGTCTCTCAGTGGTATTTTCAATGGTTGATGCACGTTTTGTGACTAGTTGCAAGATACTGTACTATACGGCCAGAACTTTCATTTCCATCTCTACACGAATCAATAGTACTAAATTAAGGCTAATTGCGCATGCGTGCCGAGCGTTTTCCCAACAGAAACATTCAAATTTGACGAGAGAGCAGTGCACGCTCGCAAAGAGGTTTTCACGGAAATTGATTTCCAGAGCACATCTCAAGCAACTGACGACAGCGTCGATCTTTGCGCACATCTTCTGTAATTGCAAGTGTCACCCTAGCAAGTCCAGGAATCTCACATCGGACTTTGTTGCTAGAAGGATCTTGTCGTTTCGATTGAACGTCCAATTGATTCGTTGGGAAATCTCACTCTGAATTCAATTGAGGAATCGAAGTTTCGAATTCGTTCAACGTGTGTATCACTTTCCCAACGTGGGACGAAAATATAACACGCAAATTCCTCGGGCGTTACATCAAAATTCGATAACAACTCCACGGAGCGTGGATCTTCGTTTGGCACATACTGTAGTTCGCTGCATCCAAATCAGTGGAAAAATATGGCTACTTGGACACACTTTTTCTCGGAATCCGACCAAGTCAACAAGCAAGAAGCTTCCATCTTCCGGTCCAATTCCTTTGCAGCTCCCACAACTACTGCTGCCACTGCTGCATCCGCTGTTGTCTCTCCCGCCAATATTCATCCTCTCGCCGAATCGGTCTTACTTCGATCTCTCTCTGCCGAAATGTCCTCTTCTGCAGCACCTGCTCCTGCCAATCCAGCTCCAGTTGCAACCAACAGGGCACCCAATCCAATTCCTCGACGGAATTTGATGGAAGCTTTTGAAGAGCTCCACATTCAACCACCTGGTACCGATGTCGAAGGGGTAACACTCCAGAAATCCTTGAGTATCAAGGGTGAGGAAGAATCACAACCCCCAGCCATTTCTCCCACCGGCGTTACAGACTTGGTTCAAAACGCTCCAAAGCAAGGAACCACTGAATCGAAACTTTTGCAACCAACTGCGATTATCACACCAGACAAAACCGAGTCGATCAGTGGCCTTGTGCCCACTTTCTATCTCCATCCCGAGTTGAAACGAGAGCTGTCTGATGCCCTTGTCAACCGTGTTTCCTTCTACGCTGTCATCCACGATATCAACAAAGAAGCTACTGCTATGGCTGCCAGTGATGATTCTGGATATAATAGAAACCCAGAAGACATGCACGAAGAATACGATCCTCTCGTCGTTGCTGTCAATGGTCCACCAGATGAAAATTTTGTTTCCAACAATTCGTTTATGCAGGTTGCCTTGATTGACGAGGAACGTTGGCTACTTGACACTATTGAAGCCCGCAGCAACGAAGAAACCCGATGGCTGAATGCGTGCCCGCCAACATTCCTACAAGCAATGGGAGAGCGCGATTACGAGAACCCGCTGGCTTCTCTTTCCAACGGAAGTCGTACACAGCTTTGGAAACCATCCAGAAGTTGGTGGGAGGCCAAGAGTGGCAAGAATCCATGGATTGAGCCGAAGAGTCACAATAAGAGATGGAGGTAAGTCGAATATGCCCAGAAAAGGACACTGTACTAGGCCGGTAATGTCTAACAATGCTTTCTCTTTTCAGATATCTTTGGCCACTAATTCACTACCACAAGTTTCTTGCGCGTTGCATCAAGAAGCTAAAGCGCAACGGTGTTGATGTCAAGACTTCTGTTTCGCCCGTTTCGGTGTTCCTTCGCGAAGAAGTTTGTGCCGTGTCGGACCACTTGGCTTCTGTGTCACTATTTGATTCCGACGAATGGATGCAATGTCTTGAATACTTCAACGGATGGGTTGCCTCCGATCGCGAATCTGAAGTTCGTCTTCGAGACCTAGTGTCAAGCCTCAGTCTACGTCCACTCATGGAGCCTGGTGATATTGATAGTCCTCTACTTCGCAATCAAATCGATGAGCAGTACTTGCGAGCAATGGCATCATCGCGTTCTCAAATGGC
Source organism: Cylindrotheca closterium (assembly GCA_933822405.4). Taxonomy (NCBI): domain Eukaryota; phylum Bacillariophyta; class Bacillariophyceae; order Bacillariales; family Bacillariaceae; genus Cylindrotheca; species Cylindrotheca closterium. Next base: position 223,922 of record CAKOGP040001980.1, read on the forward strand.
TGGCGCAGAAACTAAAGAGCGTCAGCCACGAGCACTGAAGGGCATCGTGTCCGCAAAACAACGAAAAGGTCGCGATGATTCCAAGATTCAAAATTACGATTTCTCTGGTCCCAAGTACCGCCAAGGAGATGGTCATCCACCAGTGTATCCAAGGCAAGGGGTTTCACCAAACCCCCGACCACCATTGCATGCCGCTGGTATGTCTCCTGCAAATGCACTGCCTCGCCATCTTTGGGGATATCAAACCCAACCCAACCATTGGTGGGGCAACAATTGGGGCAATGGCGTTTTTGTTGGAGAAGACGGTGGCATCCATGGGGGTTTTGCTGGAGACGGCATTCCACAACATTTTGAAATGAACCAATTTGGTGGTCCAATGCAGCAGCAGGCATATTACCCTCCATTCATGTACCCACAGCATCCTCAAGCACAAGTACCGTTCGACCCAAACCTACAAGATCCTGCATCCGTGTATGGCTTCAATGGACCTGATCAATGGATTCAACATCCTATGAACAACCCAGCTGCTCGTGAGGTTCAAATGCCAGGAACACCTGGTCATATGAACCTGACACAAGAGATTCACGCCAACAGCAGTCACGCTGACGCGAATGCACAGATGAATGTCGAGCAAACACCTTTCAAATACAATGCTCACCAAGTACCCATGTCGCCATATTGGGGACATCTGGACCATGCAACATTGGCCATGATGGGGATTGCGACTCCTCAAACAGCTACCGCTTCGCCACAAACACCCGCAAGAACTGTCCCAAGTAGTCCAGACGATAAGACATCGCTAGCAGAAGGTGGATACACCATGAACGCCCAGCCATTACTGTTACGCCAACAGTACTATGGATACAACGGATATGGTGCAAGAGAAGGATATGGTCCTCCATCTCCCGCAACCCAATTCATGATGTCTCCTCAAAACAACTTTGCCTACAACTATGGCTACGGAAACTCTCAGCAGGTTGGAATGCCCTCACAAGCTGAAGAATTCAATGATTCTTCTGAAAGCGCTACTGAGACTGTCGCATCCAAGAGTCCAAGCAGAAACGCATCCACCGCATCGAAATCAGATGAATCATCATAAGCTGATTCGGTTCTCCCAAGTAGGGGAAAGGGATAGGGGGGCGTTTCGAACGGACTACAATTTAGTAGTCTGAGGGTCAGTGTGATGTGTGTCTTGTGCACTGAGTTCAAATAATATTCAAAATGATAATAAATGCAACGATTTTAAAAATCCAAGCGAACCCTACTCCCACTGTACTATGAATCGCTTACGATGTCGCTAAGAGCCTTCTCGACAAGATCCGCTTTCTTGGCTCCGCCTTCGATGAGTTGCTCAATCTCTTTCGCTGCTTCCTTGTTTGCCGCTCGTGTTTGTTCAAGTTGATCATCAACCTCCGATTCCATATCTTCGTAATCGTCTTCATCTTCAAGTTTGTTTTTCACGAAACCTCGCAACATCTTCTTGCTTTCGTCATCTAGTTCGTCCTCGTCGTCAAAGGCACCGATGAGTCTTTCCACCTTAATTTGCAGAATTTTCTTGTCATCGGCTTGTAGAATTTCAAAACTATAACCTCGACTCATGACAAAGTCACCCATGTTTGGAATTTCACCAGCACACATACACAAGAATCCACTGAGCGTTGAAAATTCCCTCAAAGCGTCCTCTTCGCTAAGTTTCAAATCCAAGATGGTGTCACAGTCCTCCAGGTCAGCGTCTCCACGGACCAAGAAACTACCATCTTCTTGAAGAGTGATTGAATCTTCAGAAAAGTCATACTCTTCCTCCTGTCATAATGGAACACGAATGAGGTCAACAGCTTCCTACCAAACAAGTTGATTAAGCGAATAAACTTACATCATCCTCATCGTAAATTTCTCCAACAACTTCTTCGACAATGTCTTCCAATGAAACTAACCCTTCAGTTCCTCCAAATTCGTCGACCACAACAGCCATGTGCACCCGTCTCTTTCTCATTTCTTGCAACACTGACCATCCATTGGCGGTCTCTGGAACAAAGTAACAGGATTCAATTAGTCCAGCGTCCATTATTGATTCCTGCATCCTCTTGGCCATTTCAGAGCCGGTGAGGACGTTCTGTGTTTTTCTGTCGTCAAGTGAAACAGTTGCGAGCTTTCTTGTGACCTCTTTGTCGCTCATGTCTTCCATAGATGTTTCGTCTCCTCGGATCTTACGAATAACTTCGTCATCCACCAACACTCCCTTGACAAAGAAGTCCAGAACGTTCTTGGCAAGGACGATGCCTACAATGTTATCGATTTCGCCATCGTAAACTGGAATTCGACTGTATCCACTCTCACGAACCACACCTAGCACACTTGCAACACTCATATCTTTCTGTACTGCGATGATTTCGACACGAGGCTTCATTATTTCCTTAACTCTTTGTGTTTGAAGCTCCAACACACCCTGAATCATTTCTTGTTCTCCACGATCAATGGTCCCCGAGTCACGAGCTCCAGTGACAATCAATCGCAGTTGTGAATCAGAAATACTGTCACCATCACCACTGCTCTTAAACCCAACCAGTGCCAATGTCTTTTTCGCAAGCCAGGTAAGTGAGATTCCAATTGGGCTCACAATAGTTGAGGTGACAATGATGGGAGGTGTCATGATTCGAGCGACTTTTTCAGCATTTGTGACTCCAATCGACTTTGGAAGAAGTTCGACAAAGAAAAGTGTCAGACAAGTCAAAGCCAAAGCTCCGTATCGTTCTCCTCTCGCTCCAAATGCCGAGGCAACCAGATGGGTGAAAACCGTCGTGGCAAAAATGGAACAAGTAGTCGATGCCACTAGTATTGTTGTCAACACCCGCGTGATGTCTTCGTCCAAAATCTTGAAAACACCTTGCTTCCCAGATTTCTCTTCTTCTTCCGCAAATTCGCGAACTTTCCAGGGATACAGAGTGGTAATGGCAATCTCAGCAGCGTGCAATAATGCGAGACCGACGAAAAGAACAAAGAAAAGTCCTCCAATGGTAATCATGTCCTTTCTACTCATAAAAAACAGTGGTCGATCAGCGTCGGAGTTCACAGACGGACTTTTATCTGACAAAAGTGACAAAGGAGTCTTACCTTTCCATCGGTGCTACAGGGCCCTTGGACCCCCCCATTCCTCCCATTGCAAGAGTCACAAGAGGACGAGCTAGCATTGAGACGACAAATGCGGCTGCACCGAAAACAACACGTCGTTTGGATAGCCCAGCTCTAGTGCTATCGTTGTTGCGTTGAGGCATGACCTTTTGCCAGGCTGACCTTAATCTGTTTCGGAATCCAATTCTGGTTCTAGGAGTCATCTCTTGATACCGTGATTTGAGCACACTTTTGGGCAAGGGCCTGAAATTCTTCGAGCTAGCAACATTGCTTTTGGGTGAAAAGCTCCTCAATGGAGCTTTTGGAACGAACCCATCAACGGATACAAGGAATAGCAGACATAGTGCAAGAACGCGATGCAAGTACATTCTTCTCTTTCCGAGCTGAATGAGTAGACGTATAACTGACTCCTGAGGATAATAATCGATGAGATAGAGTGAATGTGAAGGCTTAGCTGTACTAGTGGGAGAGAAAGGAGGTTACGATCGGATCTCTTTCTTCTTGTTCAGAATCTCCATCAGCATGAACCATCACGACATGCGTTTGTGATGTCTGTCCTTCTGGTTGTGTTTTTATTTCACTTTTCGAGGGGAGCTCCCCCAGATGTAGACCATCCCAGAAGCTCATCGCCCCTTCTTTCCAAGTAGAAGACTGAAACCACATCACACATCACATCACACACACCACACACACAAATCACTTCCAGAGATCCAATGATTTTCCGCACGCTATTTTTATTCCTGGCAGTTTGCTCCTCCACAAATGCCTTTCTGAATCAGGCGACAATATTCAAGATGGCATGGACAGCACCATCACATATCTTATCTGGCTCTTCCTCGCAACTACTAATCCTCGACGCTGGTGTTGGAACTGGTGAAAGGCCCTTGTACGATGGAACCAATTATACTTTTCCAGATACGACGAAATCGGCAGGGATTGCTGAACTTCTAGAAAACACCTTTGTCAATGCTTGTTTTCAGCTACGAGAGGGTTTTGTCGATGTGCTCAAGATGTTTGTGGCTGCTTCCATTGCAGGTTATGAATTTGGATTTCCTATCGATGAGATTGCAAGAGAGCTCGATGAATGCCCTAATCAGACTGCTAATCGACCACTAATGGAGGAAGAAATCAAACTACGACGTGGTTGGTATTGTGTAGTGTATTTGACGTTGGCTACACTCGGTCATCCCACAAAAACATCCTCCATTGTGGATTCCATACCAGACGACATTCGGTCAGAGTTTGGTGGAGTTATTGACTGGGCAGTTGAGACTCAGAAGAAGGGTATTGCAGTATCCAATGAAGGACTACTGAAACAATCCGATACCTCCAATCTATCTCCGATGGATATTGCAATTCTGTCACAATCCATTCGAGTTATGACACTGACATTTACAGTGTTACGAGAAACACAAGAAGCTCGGGCTGGAGATATAGCACCACCGACACCACCAATCGAAGGTGCCTACTAAATAAGTGAGTCTCTACCCAAGTTGCTTTGCCCATCGGACCTTTGTATCGTATTAGATCGTATTGGTCCAAGTACTTGTGCAGCTTCTATACCAGAAATTCCTTTTCCAATCGAAACGCACGAAGTACGAGAGGCTACGAGAGAGCAACGAGAAGGGGCCGAGCAAAACTTTCCTGCTTCCGAGACACCACCTCGGTTTTTGCGTTGACCATCACAAAACTACATCATTATCTTTGTAGGAAGCTAACAGCACACAACCCATTCAATCCTTCTCGGTTTGTGCAAACAGATTGCACTGCCAGTCTTTTTTACGAGCTTGTATTTCACCGACGTTTTGTTAGGCAAACAGTCGAGCAGTGCTGCACGTTTGAAACACACCCCATCAGATATTATCAACAATGACGAGACGGCGATCCAAGAGAAAGGCAGTTGTCCTTGAGGGATTGGGAGGACTTCGTAGATCCAAGCGACGATTGGCACAGAAAGAAACAGCAAAGAAAGTTTACGGGGACGACTATGGAATACTTCCAAGTGGTGAGTGATCGATCGCGAACCCGAGAAAAAGTGTAGCTGTTGCGTATGCAGTATTGGGGAAGCTGTAGTCCAATTCGTTGCATCCAACTCCTCAATTCTCTTTTCGTTCACAATTCTCTGTAGACTGATCCATGGTAGCCGCAAGTGCAATCCCAGGGAGGGTACCTTTGGGATTCATTTGCGGCTATCCTGTTCCTTCAGGGGAACAATATGGTGGAAGCATGTTTGCCAGATCTGCAGCCAATGATACGCTGCAAGGACGGGCAATCCAAGCAATCAATGAAAAGTGGGGAGAAGGAAAATGGAATGGTCGGGAAACCATTGGAATACCAGTGTGCAAAAAGAAGTATGCGCCTTTTGCATTCAGAAAGAAGGATGGAAAATATTTGGTGGAACGAATGTTTGGTTGTAGGTGCCACTCAGATATCAGAAAGGAAATGATAGAGACACACGGAGTAAGAGATGGATGGGAACCATTTGGACAATGGTCTTTGCAAAAGGCTCAGGATTTTGCGAAACGAGGGAGTGACAAAGTGAATGGAACCAGCACCAAAGTAGAAAAGGATGCAGCAATTGTATCCTCGGATGAAGAGCTAAAAAGTATATGTTCCAATGGGAAGTGTGCTTGGAAAATGAAATCAAAATTTGACAATATTCGACTCGAAGTCACGGGAGTTGAATCATCGGATGAAGAAGAATATTCATAGTCCATCCAACTCCCCCAAAAGGCATGAAATGATGAACAAGCGCGCTATTTTGAAGCTATTGTACCCAGTGATGGCAGAGCGTACGCAAGAGGTTAAGTTTCCTGTAATGACCTGAAGCAATCTAGGACTTGCTTTGGCGACAAAAGGAAACAAGAATAACCGCTCTTGCAGCTCTGCAGTGCGGGCGAATGTTATCTAGAGATAGAATATAAAGATGGACCATATCGGTCTGTACCATGACGCTATAGAACAGTCAACTTCTGATTTTGATTACATCTATTAAAACAAATTTAATTGTCTTCCTTTGGCTTTCGCAATTCGTAAACATCGGAATAGAATCGCTTTTTAAGGGGCACGAATTCCTTGTTGTCTTTGAGTTCCGCTTTGTAGTCATTTGTGGGGGGCACATACGCATCGCTGGCAGGAAGACTGGTCCAAAACTCTCCTTCGGCGCGCAAGTAGGGGTGAATGTACTCCAGCGGTGCCAGAACCGAAGCTCCAAGTTCACGAGATCGTTTGGGTGACCAACCACGTTCTGGGTCCTTGTTGGTAAGACAGTCCTTGAACGGCATTTCGAGGGTAAGCCCAAGGCAATTGAATCTGTTGGCGACTTGATTAGTGGCCACATTCATATATTCCAATACGCGTTCTCGGGTATCCGCAGGTGGATACCCGTACTTCGTTTGCATATCAGAGTTTGCTCTGGCATAAGCGGCTGCGAAGGCGCCATGTAAACTCTCCATTCGCTTGTCCCAGTTTGGAACCAACTCTGCTCCAGAAAGAAAGTTGAATGGCAGTTCTTCATCTCCATGAATGTCTAGGAAGCAATCCACGCCCTGCAACGATTGTACCGTTAGATCCAAGCAGGAAATGAATGAACACTATTCAACCAATCGAGCTGCTTACCGTTTCGTCCATCTTGTTCAAAACATGGTATACCTCAGGCGATCTCTCCAGAGTTGGAGCTTCATAGAATCGCTTTGTGGTCCATTCTCGGTTTAGATTTGCGCCGCATCCGTTGGTACGCAAATGTCCCCGTACCACACCATCCAGACACATGCAAGGAACGATGTAGAATGTGTAAAGGGATAGAATACGTTGAACTTGCTCATCCACTTTGCCTTCAGTGTCTAGTCCCAGTAGTCTCGTAAGTACACCTTCAGCATAGTACTCTGCCATCGTTTCTCCAGGGTGTTGTCGATGAGTAATCCAGCAGGTGAGTTTGCCTTCTCCAACGGTAACAAGTTCAATCTCTCGTCCATCCACTGTCTGGCCTACTGATTCAACATTCGCGTAGTCACCGCATTTGGAAACCAAGTTGAGATGTCTTCCATACGAATACGGGGGGAAGTAACTTCGAGGTCGTAGGTGATTAAAAGTCAGTCTAGGACTCCTTGTGAATCATCCGACCTTTATTGTGTTGGCTTACCTAAAGAACGTGCTTCCATTCTTCTCATGAACATGCTCCCATTGCAATTTTCCAGCCATGTAATAAGTGTCAAGGTTTCTCTTCCACGAATCAGAATCTTCGACATTTGTTGAGTAGCAAATAGTTGTTCCAGGCCAAGCGTCTGGATACGACACAGCCTCTGAATAATACATTCAAGCGAAACAGCAAACAAGCAAGCTTTGAGATCCGCAAATGGTTATTTCATTCGATCATCAATATTCACAATATGTTGCATACCTGCATTTTCAAGAACGTATCTCACTTTCTGAGAGCCATCAAGACCACTGATGGTAGATCGAAAAGAAAAGTACTGCATGTGACCAATTTTTTCTAGAACGGTGTATACATCAGGCTTGATATGGAGAATGATGTCCACTGTATCGGCATCCTGTTCATTCTGTTCACGTCGGATGAACTTGATATTGCCACCATCAAAGCAATCGGATATGCTGACCTTCACAGACATGGCTGAAAAATAACCTTACAGAACGGTTTGTGATCGGTGGGTGCAAGTGCAACTCCGGTTCAAGTGACATCAACAACCGGTAAGTGAAGGAAGGTCGGATTAGTCGATAATGTTCTGCAGGCCCGATCGGACCGATATTCTCGCAGACACGAGTTAAAAATCTCACAACGCGAATTTCAGCTTGGGGATTGCATGCACGAAGACAAAGAGATAGTAAATTAATA